>CM063502.1:142876770-142956770 GCA_032207245.1 Pardosa pseudoannulata
CTCACCAAATGATATATATTCCTCTTACCATTTCGTGACCTTTCGAAGGCCACTATTGTATAATTGCATGGCGAGCCTCTATCGTTTTAATAATATGGGTTACTTTAATCTACGGCTTCCTAAAGCTAAAATCAACATTAATAGCTGTTGTGAACATAAATGGACAAAAGGATCAGTTAAAAAGAAAACTTCCCTCCAAATACCTAGCTTATTTCTTAGAAATAATAATAACGATACTTCTAAATGAGTTATTTTTATAGTACAAGCATGGAATGCTGGGAAGAGAAAATAGATCTTGACAAGAGATTGTTCTCTCATATATAAGAATCAAGACACTATTTTTTTTCAATATATATCTTATAAGCATTCTAAAACAAAAGCGAGAGGTTTTAAAATAGTCAATAACCAAAGTATTCGGCGAAAATGCAAGCGACTGACATTACAAGAAAACGCGACTAAGAGGAAAGTGAAAAATATCTAAGTATAGGAACTTAATTCAATGAGACTAATGAAGACTATATTGGAGAACATCCATTGGCATCTACTTTTTAGAAGCGATTAACCGTCTTTCTCAGAAGAGAACCAATTACGTTATCATCAGTAACTGGAAATCTCAATTTTTAACTTAAATTACTCAACCTTGAATTTTTAATGTGCAAAACTTCGAGCTAGGATTACTTTTAGTCCTCATCTACGCTAGTCTCTCTTTTACACAATCAACCGCATCAATTCCTCCATTCCGCGAATTTTCAATCAGTCAAAACATTAACACGATCCGAAGTTATTTTCAAAATTGAGGAAATTTGACCAATATTGATGACTATTTTCATTCTAAAGCGCTATACTTACGTCTTGGGGATATCTTACGTCTGGGAGACCAAAATAATAAGCTTTTAAATCTGAAAATTACTTTACTATGCAATTAATCATTTTTAGCGTATATATTACTTGCGTTTCATTGCTTTAAAATAAAATTTACCATTATCTTATAGCAATATAAACAATGCTCGAGAAGAACAGCATAGCGTTCTAATGTTAAAAGCAATATAAACTATAGCGAGAATAGGTATAAATTTTTAAACGTATAACAATATTTACACACAAATAAGTGGATAGCGATGCTAAATATATAAATGCTTGTAATTGAATGTAAATTATCAAGATTCATCTGAGTCAAAATTTCGCAAAGGACAAAAGACACAATCTAAAATTATTTTCAAAAATCGTGAAGTTATACCAATATTAAAGACTACTTATTGAGTCTGAGCAAGACTACAATTAAGACTTTACTTTTCATATAATAAAATACGCTTTATTCATTTGGTACACATTTTAAGCTAAGTCTTATTTCCTACTGCCTCTTACCGTTTCTCCCTCCGATTGGCTTTTATAATTAATCCTCGTTAAACCTTTTATTTTACTTCACTTCGAGAGTGAACGCAAGCTCGCTCTTGATGCATGCACAATTAATACAGTAAAAAAAATATAATGCCGAATTTCCCACTATTTTAAAAATAATATAAACTATACAGAAAGCAGATGTAAATTTTCAAAATTATACAAAAACCTAGACACAAATAAGCTGATCGAGATGTCAAACAGACAAATAGCTGTAATTAAATGTAAATCAACAAAACACATTCATTTCAGTCAAATTTCGGCAAATAAAGAATACCACACAGCACACTACAATAAGACAAGTCTAGACCGAAGAGCAAATACGAAGAATCAATGCCTATAAATAAAAAAATTACATTCTTTAAAGTAAATCTTCAGAAAAATAAACTGCGCGTTAGTCAAATTAGTTTACATCGATAACAGCACTAAAGCAATTTTGATAGAGCATGTATTACGAATAGAAATTAGTTTAAGTACATGAGATATTAATACAAATAAGTTTACGCATCATGTATTCAACTAGGGGTATTTCATGTTAAACTCAAATAATCCTCATACTTAACATGTTTACTCTAACATGGAAACAGCAAAGATGTGAGAAACTTGTTACAGCGCACTCTCACATACTATTCACCATCTATTATACCATTTTTTTATAATTCTATAATTTAATACGATAATGAAAATGAAACAAAACCGAGTTGTTCTCACTTTTAGAGATCTGGTCTACATCAGCGGTTTTCAACCTTTATTCTACTAAGCCCCTCCGAAAATAAAAATAAAAGTTTCCTGTCTTCCAACCTTATGTTTTTAAGTAGATATAAACATATCAGTTATAAGCCGAAAACTAATAACTCTCACCTCACATAATCAAGATCTACCATTTCTAAACTAAACTTATTTACTTGTATCTCTAAATAACACAAATCTACAAAAAAAAGGGGGTAACATAAATGAAATTAAATATTTTAAAGCAATTCGTGTCAGTAGATTTTAAAACTAATTGTAAAAACTGTAATGCATACATATTCTTTTTTGTTACGTTTATTTGATGAAATGTTGAAGTAATGGATAAAAGAGAAATCAGAACACGTTAATTTTAATTCTTAATCGCTGTATGAAGATGTATTTGATATCATACATGCATTTTATACATACTTTATACACTAGAATACACCTGAAAAATCAAACATTCATAAAATGCTATAAAATGTTATCAGAATTTTCTCTTATGTGGTGCAAAATCCTCCCTCTTACGAAACTAGTAGTAGTCACCCATCATTGCTAGATCCCAGTTACCTTGATATCACGTTTCCGTAGTCATAATCTCTTGGTGGAATTTTTTCCTTCATTTGCCACTAACTGCTCCAAGATTTTGGGGAAAGCAATCAAATAAAAATGTAAGAAGTGCATTCTGAACTAAACTCGACACCCCGTGATTTGGCAAGACTTAGAAGCACTTCTGAGGATTATAAAATTTTCAGCTTCTTGTTTGCTAAAAATTCCTTTACCAAATTCGCAAACGATTTCTGAACTGTTTATTCCTGTAGATTAAGGCCAAGTTTTTAACGCAAGAGCAACTTTTATCTTGGTTCCAACTTTGCATCCAAAATGCAGAAAACAAGTTTTTAAACCCCTCTATAAAATGTCTGCTATGTGGTTTTAACATAAATCGTTTACAAATATAATAAAATTATTGGGTAACATTTTGCAAGGTCTACGCACAAAACTTACTATTTTCAACAGATATTGTAATAATAAAACCACACAACCACTTTTAACTGGAGTGCCAAAAAAAAAAAAAAAAAAAAAAAAAAAAAAAAAAAAAAAAAAAAAAAAGGGAGAGAGAGAGAGAGTTAAAGTAGGAGTGCAAGTTTGGCAAATGGGATGGCCAGCAGACATGGTTGCCGGAGTGCTGAGTTACCGCATGCAAGGTTACCATATTGTGAATATCGTATAAAAGAATAGTGTAAGGTACCATTTTCTGGTACTTAACACAAAAATGGGACGTAGTACAACTTCCTTACACGAAGATATTTAACCGTTTTAGCGTGGCGAAGCGCTATCACTGTTGTCATATATTCTGTCAAAAATGCGTAGAAGTGCGATCGTGGTGCTGTATGTTACTATAATTTTCCTGTTAATTGAGAGAAAAATAAGACAATCTCTAGTGTGAAAATTATAGTAAAATACAGCAGTGCGATCACACTTCTATGCATTTTTGACACAGCACAAGACAAGCACGATAGCGCTTCGTAGCAGTCAGACGGTTAAATAACAATCAGAATTTTAAAAATAATAATAATTTGGTCGTTGTCAGCGAACTATTGTAGACCACTGTAATTCACAATTTTGTTTGATCTGTATCGATTAGTTCAACATTATAGTATACAAAAGAACCAGAAATTATAATCATGTAGGAACAAATATAACAAAAAATTATATTTTTCTGCATATTTAGAAAGGTTTCTAATAATTGAGAAAATCTTTAATTTTTATTTTTGCAAACGAATACGATAACACATCTAGAATGAAAAGGAAAAGTATGTAAATTCTAATATCCTATGCGAAAACATGTATTTCCTGTACCTTCTAAGCTTCTGAAAGAAATTCACATAATGTCGAAAGAAAAATTTGTAATACATAAGATTTCTCCTGGGATTTATTTTATCACGAAATAAATTTTACAAAAATCGCAAAGAGGATAAAGTTAAAATTAATATTTAGCAGTAATACAAGTTTTTACGCTTAAAAAATATGAAAAGAGGAAAAGATTATTACATACTTAAGGAGTGAACAGGAAGATTTTAAATGTTACCTTACAAAAATTCTAGCCAATAGGATTGAATCCGATCAGTAAAATTAAGTATAAACTCCAATTTTTAGAGAATTTCTGAAATAGGCACCCAATACTAAAATAATAGTCATCGAAAATATATCCGAGTTTAGAAAATAAGCATGTACAATAAAGTCTTAATATACCATAATGTCATTTTTAAAAACTCAGAACTGAACACAAATTCAAATTTTTCATGAATTAAAAAAAAGAAAAAATACCTAGATTTTTATAAAAATTACAAGTGAAAGGAACGTGGAATTTTTCGAAACCCATTAAATATTTATTTTTGATTCTTCATAAGCTCTTCTTTGAGAATTGTAGAATTTTTATAACAGTAGTATCTACAGATTGGAAAAATAAATGCCGCCAAAAAAAGTTTAGCGGAATATCAGTAATTTGAAGTATTTAGTATAGAACTCTAGAATTTTTTTTTCATTTTACATGAAAGAATTATACAAAAAAAAACAATAGATACTTCCGCATATAAAATTTCGATGAAGAAAATGAATTTATAATTATAACATGAGGTTAAAAATAACCTACTTTACTATCAATATTTTCTACTTTAATTTAATCTCTACTTTACTTAATATATTTTTAACAAATTAACTCGCTACCAGTAATTCTTATATTCTTAAAGTAACAAGCAGTATAGTGTGCGTGTGGTGGGAGAATGATATACAGATTTCACACACATTACAAGTCAAAGATTTCCCCCATGCGCGATTGCCTATTTTCGTTATCTTATTTCGGAAATTTTAAGGAGTTTCACAACTGATTACCCGATAACGATACGCTTACGGAATTTTCATGACTTCTCAAAAGGCAGGATTCTCCGGTAATATACAATCCCTTTACCGAATCTACAGCAACAAGAAAGCCTTTTTTTTTCCTAACTCCAATAAAATTAGATTTCCCCTATTTTCTCCCCAATATTTCTCAGTAATCTCGAAAAACGCATCATTTCAAGCTTGGATATATATATTTCTTTCAACTTCGGAAAACTTAACGATAATGTGACAAATATTTTCTTCTTTTTTTTTAGATTTTTAACTGCCCTCTCTTCCATATTTGTCAATAGAACAATAGAACATAGACATTCCTCTCGGATGTTATAATTTCATTAACAGTGTAAAAAATGAAAAGATTTTATGATACCGGTGCAGTATCATGTACACACAGCAGTCATTAATTTTTTAAAGGGTGGTGAAAGTTCAAACTCAAAATCAGTTCGTCATTTAAACCACAAATAGTTTATTTTCTCTCAAAATAATCAAAATCTGACATACGAAATTGTATTACTTTGCAATCAAAACTTAAATGCTGTGTCAAAGAAATCTGTTCAAACTGAAAACAGAGAAAAATTCTGATAAATCAGTCGTTAGATTGACACATATTCGCTGGCAGAGAAAAAAAAATATAATCTGCCCAAGAGGCGATCAGGCAAAACTGTTTAAGTGTTTAATACATTAGCCCTAAAATAATTTACATGATAATCTAATGTAATCCCAACAACTTCTAATAAAATAGTTGTTCCTCCTTCATTAGTATAAAATTTCAATGTTGTTTATAAATATAAAATATGATAACTAAAAGAACCCATAAATGCAACGTTAGCACACGCGCTAGATCAACTTGACCCTAATTTTCAACTTAATAACTGGTTAACATATCATAGAGACAAAAATTATATCGGACTTCATATCTAAAATATTTTACGTGTAAAACCAGCTTAATTTCAGGTATAACTCTAATTTTAAATACTAAATAAATTAACGTACTTTTAATGTTTTAGCATATTTTCCTACAAATTTTTATTCGCGCATTTTCTAAAATCACAATATATGTAAAATAATGTTTTTTATGTACAAAAACTTTGGTTTGGTTTGGAGTGCTACGGTCTACTTTTTGCAACACGAGGGCTAATGAGACCAGGACCTACAGCTTAAAGCTGATTCCGAACGGCTACGAACATCCATGAAACTGTGGGACTCGAACCCACAAATTCCGGTACCGAAGGCCAGCACCCTAACCAATCGGCCATCGTTCGGCCACAAAAGTTTGAAATAATAAACAATGCATATTTTTGGTTATGTTTACAGGTGATAATTTCGAGCAAATTAAGTTTAAACATTCACCATTGAAGATACATTTATATTTAAAACTTTTACTTTCCTCTGGGAGATTAATACGACCTACATATGCTGACCCGGTCGTAAGCATGAAGATAACTTCAGACAAATTAAACAGAAATATTTTTAGCCGCATTTTCCTGAAAAAAAAGTGCATAGGAGAATTAGTTTCCCTAAACGTGGGAATATAACCTGCAGTTGTACAGAACTTTCTACAAATTTGAATTAAAATAAAAATAGTTGGATTAAATGACCCCGTATGAGTGATTAAAGAAATAAAATTACACAAAATGCTCAATAAAGCAATTAACATTTTAAAGTGGCATGACAAGATAGATTTTTAAGCTAACTCGGTTCTTTTATGAAATTCTTCAGCAACTGGCTAGTAAAAATATCTCAGCAGGTTTCATATGCTCTCACATCACTTACTCTGACATCTCTAATGACCACTCCTTTCAAATACATCATTATAAGGCATTTTATTTCTGATCACTGAGATATGCATGGAAAGTCATGATTTTTATGCACAGACATGACAGCAGACGGAAATTTCAATGTATTTCTGACCTGTTCTTCGACTCCGCCTAATAATTGTGCTATAGAGTGGAACAATCATATATTATTTTATTTAGTATGTAACAGCTCTCAAAAATTTCAAAAATGACATAATTTGATCACGTAGTCTGCGGGATCGGCGTTAAACTTTCAGTTCTGTACTTGTGTATCAATCAACTTGTTACACTTGTAGAAAGTTACTCAGAGAAATGAATACACTGTGAGAAGGAATAACATTGGGCATTTGTAAAATCTGTGGTAAGTTTCGCATTTATTCAACCATTCAATAAAAGATAATAATGACTTCAATATGGAGTTTGTTTTCAGAACCAGTAAGACTTACAAGTTTCAAGGAGTTTAAATACTTCATATATATATATATATATATATATATATATATATATATATATATATATATATATATAGATATATATATATATATATATATACATATATATATATATATATATATATATATATATACATATATATATATATATATATATATATTTATATATATATATACATATATATACATATATATACATATATATATAATATACATATATATATATATATATATATATATATATATATATATAATTCCGCCAAATATAATTCTTTCGAAATATAGTTATAATAAATTATTTTTCTTCAATTAATCCACAACATATTAAAAAATACCGCTAAGTAAAGTTATTTCTAACACGCGAGTTATATCGTATATTTATATAAGAACCTATACAAAACGAACTACTATATATAGAACGAATTTATTAATTCATTGTATAATGAGGATACTCTAATGTTTTCAATATTTTTAAAAATTAAGTTTTTCTCGTTACGAAACATTCTTTAAAATAGTTGTTTTGTTATATTAATAATAAAGTATCCAAACGTGGAAATGTACTTAAACATGGAAAATTTCCAACAGATTTATTCGTTACAATTTTTTAAATCTTACGAACAGTAGATAAAATTCTAGTTTTGAAAAAAAAATACCCGAACAGTTACACAACCCATGACACATTTAATTTACTATAGAAGTCGGTCTGTAACCTGAGTTCTACAAAGAAATCTTCAATGCAGTTTTTTTAATATGTTGAAAATAAACTGCAGAAAACTGCAGAAAACTGCAGATTTTTTCATTCATTTTTATCGTTTAAAACCTATCGGGCCCCTTAACACTTCCACAGCGACGAGCGAAATATCTCGTCTTCCAGTGTTATTCCCTGCGCACTAGAGCCGAGACATGATGTTTTTCTATATGGATGCAACCTGTCCATTGAATTATTTTTATTTTAACTTTGCAGCTAATGATAGATCATAACTTTTTTCCTTTTTTTATTATATCCGCACAATTAGTTATGTTTGTCGTACGTTAAACATACTTTTTTAGGTTTTTAGAAAAGAAAAAAAAATTAAACGAAAGGTCGTACTTAAAATTTACTTAAATTTGGTACTTAACCCCTTCCGGTATGATTTAATAATGAAAAACTGTGCATGAAATAACCATTTAATTTTTATTTAAAAAACTTGTTTCATTTTACAATTCTTACATATTCTTAATTAAAATCCACTTTTTACATAGTGTTAAATAATATCAGAAACAGTAAAATTAAGAAAATATCAACGCAAAACATTAATAAGGTATATAGATAATAGTCTTCAAGCTAGTGGTACTTTTCAAAACAAAGTGCAAAGGAATTTTTAATTGTTTACACCGCCAAGTAATCTCACTTTTATTTTGATTCTTGTAACACACACGGCATTTCTTAGTACGTTTTCTTTTTTTCTGACTCATTAATTTGGCAATGACTTGTACCAAAAAATTCTAAGTAAACAATATGCAATAGTGACTTGTGATTTTCACAAGTGATAAAAGTGTTGCCAAATTCAGTACACTTAGAAATTTTAAACTAAATTAATTATCATATTTAACAGTAACTTTAATCGCATGACGAGTGTAGCTCGTCATTGTGCGGTATGGAATGAAAAACTAATGACGAGCTAGACTCGTCATTTTACCGGAAGGGGTTAAGCAATAATAAGGTAAAAAGCTTAGAGGAATGTGCATGCTATTTTAATTTTAGTGCTAGAGTGAAACTTGTAACGCAGGGTGTGGAATAAAAGCATGCGACTGCCGCAATGAATATGTTCAGAAATTATAACCTCTTAGTTTCAAAAATTGCGTTTTTTAAATATATATAAATGTAAACGTAAGTTTTTCAGATAATTTCAGAACAAGGAGTAAAATTTTCCGTCACATTAGGAGTAATGGTTAAAAATTTATTTCCATTTAAATGTAAATTTAAACTTTTTAAGAAAGAGTTTAAAAATATATTTTCATTAATTTATATCATGAAGAGTTTCTTTAACACTACGGGCAAAATAACTTTATAAGTACATAATATAATTTCAAGAAATTTTCAGAATAATTAGTTTATAGAGATTTATAATTCGGAGATTTTCTACAGTATTTTCTTAATCAGAGAATACAGTTTAAAAACCTTGCAGCTTTGAAAAAGGAGTCAAATACAGTTTTATTCCTGAAAAATTTTTAAAAATATTCATGTAGAAATCAATTTAGGTTGTGGTCAAGAATTCTTTGTATGCAGAATATGCCACGCGGAAAAATTGTAAATTTAGATATATATATATATATATATATATATATATATATATATATATATATATATATATATATATATATATATATATATATATATATATATATATATATATATATATATATCAAAACTTCAGCAGGTAAATGTTATATGTTCCATTTAGGGCATAGAATAATATATTACTTTTATTTTATATCTCGAGAAAAAAGGAACAGTAAAAAGTAAATGCATATGCGATAAAATTCTAAACTTTACACACAATACAAACACAACTGTCTTAGTTTTAAGTGTCCTATATCATCTTAACAAAACACAAATGTTTATTACTGGATGAAATACGAACAGTTTAGAACCAACAAAAGATAGAAAAGTAGAATTTAAAAACTGTTTTATAACTATATTAATAATAATTAGAAACTGCAAATAAAAATAAGGAAATAAGATCGTATATGAGCAATAATGAATTGAAAGAAAGAATATAAGCGTTAGTTTAAACTTAACATGTATTAAAATTTATAGCTAAAGCAAAAATAAGAAATTAAGTAAAAAGAATAACAATTTGTATTTCACTGAATTTTGAAACTACAGTTCACATTACTCTAAATAAATATGACTATATATGCGCACTCCTTTTTAACTACTATTAATACATTTGTAAAGGGAATTCATTAAAAGATATTCTTATTCATATTTTCTTTAAATATTTATTTATTACACAGGAAAAATCTTACGTAATCATATTAGCCTCCCAATGAAACCTATGTATGAATATTAAACAATTACTTATTTTGCTGTGCGGTACATAAACAGTGAGAGGTTAATCACAATAATAAAACAGTAAGATAGTTTCAAAGAAATTAAATAGATATTCAGAAAACCAAACTTAATTAGCAACCTCAGCATTCTTACTTTGAACTCACCAAACACACACATGCACGCAGAGAGGGGGGGAGAAAGCAAGAAAAATGTTTTCATGCCCCTCAGTTTACAGAGATGACTTGTTGGGACGAATGCTACCAGACGGAGATTAAAGAAGATCAGAAGCAAGAAATAATCTTGTACGAAACATATGCCACTGTCATGTTTCCTCTTGAGAATTCTCTTTCTTCCCCAAAACTTGTCTCAAGTTTCTCTCGGGAAAACAGTATATAGCAGCTTTAAATATCTTCCAATATATGAACAAATACATCCTTTTAAAGAAAAATATGAATAACTCGTCGATTTAGTAAAGAATTCACTCTTACTACCAACCTTTCTAAGGAGAAAGAAAGCGCATTCCTCGTATACGTTAAACTTTAAAAGTCGCTGCTCAAACATCTAAATTAGCAGCACTCACATAGATTGTTTTTTCAGCCACTCAAAAGAAAATGATTAATGATCTCAAAACAAAATTAAAATTTATATTTTTAAACAATTTATCTTTCGACAATTAAAAAGAATAAAATTAGGAAATACAGGTTAAATCGAAATTGTTTCTATGTAATAAGAGTGGAGATAGTACACATTCAGACGAAAAATAATTACCAAGGTACATAGGATCGCATTCCTGTCGGAGAGGAAGATAATAGTAAAGTAAGGTGTTGAGAATGGACAAGCCATTGTCACCGATGTAATTTTGTAAATGTCTACGTAACATATCTGTTAAGCAAGATTATCAACATTTACAGCATGCAAATTTCCACTGAGAAACTGCAGTTTAATTGCTCTTAATAGGTTCCGTAGAAAACCAATCGGATCAAACGTTGTCCTTTCGAAACGACACAGATGAATCTTGGAGAGTATCTGAATCTTCATGCGCCGATATGAACTATGCAATAACATGCGTGGCCGCCACTTTGAGCACTTGCTGTAAGTTTTTCTCTAAACAATTAATCAGACTGAAAATTTTGATATAATTTATTCGCTCTCCGAACAGTGATGTAAGTTTAGGTTGGAACTCTAATTTTATTCTTTTCTGCTTCTCAGAGTATAATGCTACCCTATGTCCCATAGAATTAATGTTCGACTCGGTACTATCTCACCTCTTATTTCGTAAAAACAATTTAGACTCACCTCATATACATTTCCGGTCCTAAATTATGGCAACCTCAATTCCTTTAACCAATACATAAATTAACTCTTAGTATACATAATTATTACTAAAATTAAATTTTTTTTTAATTGTAAAAGGTGCAGATGTAAATTTCTCACAAAGATAATTTTAAACTGTTTAAGTAGAAATCCTTTTTGTGCAAAGTAATTTGTAATATTTATGAGAAATGCGCAATTTTTGGTTTATAGAAAATACACTTTCAGCAAAAAAATTATTTTTACGTTTTAATTTTTTACTCATTTTTCCACATTTAAATTAATATGTGTTCAAACTGCATAAAATATATTTTAATTCGGTTTTCTTGAACTACAACGTGTTAAACATTAGAAATTGTAAACATAAAAACATGTTAATGAATATATTTGTAATCTTACTGCTGTATAAAGTAGGAATGTACTAGAAAATCGAGTTGCAACAAATAAAAGGAATATTATCACAATCCAATCAAGAAAGAAAAATTTCGTAAGCATAAAGAAATTTACAGCTACCGTCAACAATTAAATGGTTAGCAGTATTCCGAAACGATCAATGAAACAGGGCAAATGAGACCTATAAATACTGGAAAATTATAACTTTAAAACCTTTCGACATATTTTCCACACCGCAGAAAAAAAAAATAAGCTATGATTTTACAAAAAAAATCTTCATCGTCATGCTGACAAAATGCATCGTTAGCGGCATATCGCCATAAAAATGCAAGCGAAAAGAGAAGTTACAAAGAAAAAGAATGGCCATTAAAAATTTAGTAAGATTTCATTCATGTCCAACGTTACGAGGTCAGCATTTTTCCTTGTTCGGCATATAAGCATTTCGTGTTTTACGAAATAATATATGTACGTAAAAAAAACTCTGCTAAATATATCTCATAAAAATAGGATCATTCATAACATTTTATTTCCTCATTTTACCTTAAAAGAAATGTATCTAGCAAAATGGCCTAAAATAGAAAATTTTTGATATAGAGAAGACAAAATGTTTTCAGTCAGTTGCGTTACGAAAAAGATACTAAAAATAATTAAACTTCATTGGGGCTTAATACATCAAGTTCCTTTTAATTATGAAGGTATATTTATGCATGAGAATAGTCATACCAGGAGAGCCTGCTTCAGGGAATAATACTCTTTAAAAACGGAAACTTAGTAATGTAAGTTAAAAAAGAATAGTATTACGTTAAAAATAGAACATTTAACCAAAAAATAAATGTATCATCTGTTTAAACGTTATTAACGAGTGAAAGAAAAATATGTCTTTAAAAGTTGAACTAAAATTATCTTCGAGAAAGAAAACTTTGAAATTCTACATCAAAACATATTATTGGTAACACGAGAATGTTTTCCTTTGAAACATAAAATAACTAACTGATGTTAAGAAACGAAGTATTTATGATTACTCTAATTTATAGCTTCCCAAGGGGAGCGGTACACCCCCCCAATATATGCGGAAGCCTTTCGTAGAGCAGATAGCGGGTTTAGAAGAAAATGGGAAGCGTTAAGGCAGTCAAGGGGACATCAAACATATCTATCAAAATATACATATCTATGAAAAATAATAAATCGAATAACATTGTATTAACAATTATAAATACGATATTTTTTTCCATTTATAAATTTCGTTTATTCTACTATGCCCCGCTTTTTGCCTCCCCCTTCAAGGCTAAAATACAGATATTTTAATTTTTTTTTTCCATAGTACTTGGTTGAACGTCGGCACAGTGTAGTAGATAGGTGTTTGTATTGGTAATGAAATTTTAAAATGTAAGGTTTGGGATTGCCATTCAAAGATGTAGTGTTCTGCGTTTTCATATTTAATACAAATAAAATTATTAAGAGTGTTTGTTATGTAAAAAGAAGCAAAATAGCAGGCCATGGTCATGAAAAAAGAGGGAAAGAGCCATATTATTTGATAGTCTTTCTGATACCTTCGTTATCTTGTTTCACAGACAATTTGGCTCTTCTCTCTTGAGAGTCTACCAATCCCTAATCTAGAACAATCCAACTGGCGATCCTCTGCTCCATTTTTTCGGCCCCAAGAAATCACTTTTCTTAAATAAAAATAAAATCTATATAAAAGATACTCTGTATGTGTGAAAGTATGTAAATACCGAGTGATCCAAAAGTCAGGACAAACTTTTTAAATGAATAATTCGAAAACTAATAAAGATAAAAAGATGCGCTTTGCATCAAACGAATGGAAAAGAAGCCGGGCTTTTGGTAGCAATGCAACGAAAATAGTTCCGTTGGCGAACAACAGATGGCGCTGTCGGATTTCTGATGTAGGATAGGCATCACTATCAGCACTAAACATGCCATCCACCAAAATGTGTCTGTCATAACGCAAGAAATGCTACTAAATGCTGTGAACAGTGTGGTGACTCGTCTCACGGCTGTAGTTCTGAATGATGGACAGCAAATTCAACTTTTACTGTAGTCCTAATTAACTGTAATTAAGTTGACTTGTAAATTTTCAACATTTCTTCATTTGTAAATCATCTTTTGGCGCTTTAAAACACTATAGCGCCATCTGTTCGTCGCTAACACAACTACTTTTTTAGTTGCCACACAAAACCTGGTATCTTTTTCAACCGTTTGGTGCAAACAGTATCTTTGTATCTTCATTCGTTTTCGAATTATTCATTTTTAAAGTTCATCCTGACTTTTAGATCACCCGTTATATATATGTATACCCACTCCCATACCAAAATGGCAAGACATGATTATTGTATATGATGATTCAAGTAAACTCTATGAAGATTTTAAGAGAGTCAAATTGTTCGGAGGTCAGGGGGATGATAGAGACAGAACGCTTTTTTGACCTCCATCGGGCCTTGCAAATATATAGAAGGCTCTATTAAATACATTTTTCTTTTGATTATGTGCTAAACTTAATTAACCTCTAAGTAACTTAATTCTCTAATAGGTCTTAAAATATGTTTTAAGACAATATAAGTTTTGTTGTTTTTGACAGAAAGACAGTCGATCTCACACACACACCCCTCCAGACACAGGGTTTATAGCTGCCGTAGTCAAACGTAGAATGAGAAGATCATGGCAACAATACAAAACAAGTTATATATAAAAAAAATTTAAGTCAATTTCTACTTTGGTCAACAAAGAAAAATTTTATTTTAGTTACTTTTTATTAAATAATTATAATTAATGTAAATATGTATATACATATGACAGAATCACAATATTAATTGGCAAAATAGAAAGCTAATTTCTTTGCCATTTTCCTTTCTATATATGGTGGTGGACTATTATTTTTTTTTTGTTAATATTTACTCGCTTTCTATTATTATTTTTTTTTTCGTTTCTAATGTATGAAGCTGATGTTGGTCTTTAATTTCTCATTCTATCCATCTCTTATAACTCTTCATTATTTTAACGAACCTTTCCAGTGAGTTTCGAGCAATCCAGTTCTTCATTTAATAGTCCATCTAATAATTTCACATGATTCAAGGCTACATATACTTGACTTGCTGCGAAGAGTTTTCGTCCTAGATATATTGCTGCATAATCTACATTGCTACCTTGCATCTTATGTAAGGTGTATGTCTGTTGATGCCCAAAATAGTATTAATGGTAGCATTCTTCGTTTAGTGGTACCGTACTCAGTTCTATGAACACCATTAATGCTAAAGTTCACAGTCACTGATAGAAATTAATTAATTAAATTTAATTAATGAATATTTGAAAAAACTGTATTAACATCAAGTGTCATCAACTACAAGTTTAAAAAAAATTATTTGAACTTTAGAGGATGAATAAAAAGTATTTTATTAACGACAGAAAATTTGAACAATATATATAAATATATATAGAGAGAGAGTGAACTAATAGTAGGAATTGAAAAAATTAATGGTCTACAGTTCGAGTATTGTCAGCTAAGGAGCATAAGGGTTTACTAAATTTTCAGATATATGAGCGTATATACACAATTCTGTGCATATGTACAGTAAAACAAATATATACATATTGTAGCAGCAAGGTTGAGGATACTGCTACATATTGTAAATGGTTTTAACTTTTACATCATTGAAGCCATAACTAATTCCCTCTTTAAATTTGAATACAACCTTTTTCACAGAGACAATAGTTAGGATTACGATATGTACACATACACACATTCCAATATAAAAATATTTTTTTAAAAACAAAGAATTACAAGTTGAAAAAGTGGCTGCAATTATTCCCCAGATATGATTGCACCTTACATTTACAATAGTTGTAGAAAGTTACACACAAATAAGAAAACTGAGTAAAGGAAACGAAATTAAGAATTTTTTCTGTTGCTTATTTGATTACTAATAAACAAAAGAAATAAATAAGGAAGAGATTTTTGTTTAACTTATCGCAGATTTCCCTTAATTTTCTGGTAATGTTTTTGCGGCTGTATCCCAGTGTACGATACGCTATTTTAGCGATTTTTTCGGCGTATTTTTGGCGCCATATCTCGGGCGATACTTATTTTCTCCTTGTCAACTTCACCCGTTAAAAGATGGTAACCTCGTTCTCTCCTTTGGTTTGTGTGCGTTATCGGATCCTCTTTGGAGTAACTTGCGCAATAAATGATGTGATGTCATGATGATCTAATTCTTGTTTGATCCAATTATATTAAAAGTTGTAGGAGGTAAGTTTGAATTTCAACACTTTTTACAGTTAATTTAACGGTTTTGCAGCTTGCTACATTTCAATCCGTTTTTCACCAATTGAGTGGTTAAGTTCTGCATTCTCTTCAATCGTATTTATTTCAAAAATTTTATTTGTTCTAATTTTATAGTATTTAAATTTCTTAATTAGTATTTGTTTTTAATTTTATAGTATTTAAATTTTTGTAATTTCTATTTGGCTTTAAGTTTTAATTTCTGGTTTTTTCTGGTCTAGCTTCGCGGAGTCGTGTTTCGCCAATAGTCGCCAAAAACAAGATGGCGGACAAGGAGCGTACCGTTCACTAGGAATTAACCGTTTTTGCTGTTATCGATTCTGCGATAACACTCACATAGATAGTCATCAGTTCTCTTTTAAAATATTATATCGTAAAAACTTCAGTTTCCATTTTAATACCTTACTAATCACAACAAAATAGCAAACACTCCAATCTTAAGAAAAACACAAGTAAGGAAACTGAGTTAAGCAAACGAAAAAAAAATTAATCAACTAAATTAAGAATATTTTCCGTTTTATTTTTTATTATTAAAAAACAAAAGAAGGAAATTTTTGTTTAACTTATCGCAGATTTAACTAATTTTCTGGTACTTATTTTGCTGTTATCAATTCTGCGATAGCACTCATATACATATTCATCCGTTCTCTTTTAAAATAATATATTGTAAAAACTTCAGTTTTCATTTTAATACCTTACTAATTACACAAATAAAACAACAAACACCCCAATCTTAAAACTTAAGCAAAATTATCAAGGACGCGACGTTTTCCAAAATGTTCTTTTCTAACACCTCTTAATAATATTTTACGAACTGAAATATTTCAAACGTATTTGTCATCCACTTTCCTTTAACACTAGAACCAAGGATGGGTCATTTTGACCCAAAAACAATTTTGTGTTAAGTTTTTTTTTTTTTTTTTTTTTTTTTTTTTTTTATACTAATAAACAAAATATAAATTTTTAATAAAAATACTTCTGGGGATAAATTTTTATAAAAATATTTCTGAAGATAAATTTTAGACAGTACTAACAGAAATACAAATTTTTATAAAAAAAATATTTTAGGATAAATTTTAGATAGTAATAACAGAAATATAAATTTTTATAAAAATACTTCTGAGGATAAATTTTAGATAGTAGTAGCAGAAATTTAAATTTTTATAAAAATATTTCTGAGGATAAATTTTAGATAGTAATAACAGAAGTATAAATTTTTATAAAAGTATTTCTGAGGATAAATTTTAGACAGTAATAACAAATATAAATTTTTAAAAAAATATTTGAGGATAAATTTTAGACAGTAATAACAGAAATATAAATTTTTATAAAAAAATATTTCTGAGGATAAATTTTAGATAGTAATAACAGAAATATAAATTTTTATAAAAATACTTCTGAGGATAAATTTTAGATAGTAGTAGCAGAAATTTAAATTTTTATAAAAATATTTCTGAGGATAAATTTTAGATAGTAATAACAGAAGTATAAATTTTTATAAAAGTATTTCTGAGGATAAATTTTAGACAGTAATAACAAATATAAATTTTTAAAAAAATATTTGAGGATAAATTTTAGACAGTAATAACAGAAATATAAACTTTTAATAAAAATATTTCTGAGGATAAATTTTAGATAGTAATAACAGAAATATAATTTTTTATAAAAATACTTTTGAGGATAAATTTTAGATAGTAGTAGCAGAAATTTAAATTTTTATAAAAATATTTCTGAGGATAAATTTTAGATAGCAATAACAGAAGTATAAATTTTTATAAAAGTATTTCTGAGGATAAATTTTAGACAGTAATAACAGAAGTATAAATTTTTTAAAAGTATTTCTGAGGATAAATTTTAGACAGTAATAACAAATATAAATTTTTTAAAAAATATTTGAGGATAAATTTTAGATAGTAATAACAGAAATATAAATTTTTAATAAAAATATTTCTGAGGATAAATTTTAGATAGTAATAACAGAAATTTAAATTTTTATAAAAATATTTCTGAGGATAAATTTTAAAAATAATATTAATGAGTATTATATTATTTCTATTACCACTATCCGAAAAAAGAATCTATTAAGAAAACACACAACAGTTTTGGGGTCAAAATGACCCCTAGCGCAGTTCAGGTGTTAAGAGACAAACCGAGAAAACATAAAAATTCTACAAAATTTTTAATTGTCCCTAAACAAAAATGCCATGAATCAATGGGTTTAAAATAATCCGCTGTAAAACTTAGTCAATTTTTTTTTTAATATTTTACAAATCTCAAAAATAAAATAGCAAACACTGAAATCTTAACAAAATTTATTACAGGAAAAACTACCAATGGCGCAACATTTTTCTAGTTGATTTTTTGAAATACTCGGAATAATATTCTACGAACTGAAAAATAATTCAAACATATCGATTTTCACTAAAAAAACTGAAATAATTATCCTTTTTTAAAAATTTCGAATGCAGCAAGATTTTTTAAAATTATTTTTAAATGATTACTTTTTTTCTGAAGGAGAATATGTGATAATAATACAGAAAAAATATTTCTCTCTGATGTGCAATTTCTATAAACTGCAATGAAGATAATTTGGGAAATGCATGAACTCAGAAAAAATGAATATACAGAATTGACGGTAAAATATAAATCGATGAACATTTTTTTACATTTCTTAATTATTAGCAGTGTTATAACAAATTTCAAAATTTAAAGAGGTATATTTTAAAGAAGTAACTATAGCCTAATGTTTTAAAATAATTAAGAAAAAATTAAAATTTATGCCACCTACGGTCAAGTATTAATAACTAGTGAAAAAAAAAATGAGGATGAATGGGTAATTTTTGAATTTCTTTAAAATATAAAAAGTAAAATCGTTGCATTTTTTTTCTGAAATCTTTTACATATTCGATGATAACTTATACATCTTCCGATAATAACATGGATCTAGATTTGCAGGTCAGTCACTGTCTACAAAACGAAAACCGTTTCTGAATAAAGTAAACATACGCTCATATCTATTTCATATAGCGAATGGCAGAAGCAGCGTGTGACGTTAGATTCAAAAGAGTTGTTTGTTTCCCAACTGTTGCCACACAAATAGCAACAAACATATTCAGTTTTCTGAATAATACTTGAACATTGAGTATAAAAGAACACTGAAATTCATTATGTGTGTGTGTGTGTGTGTGTGTGTGTGTGTGCAGTAGCGTACCGTAAAGGGATGCAGGGTTTATAACCCATCTCATAAAGATTGCTGTATATGTATATTATATAAGGGTTGATGTATTAGTGTTGAGATATGAATTGAAGATGGTAGAAAATGATGTAGCTCGTTTTCTGGTGGATCCTTAAAAAGCGAAAGGCCTTTAAGATTAAAAAATATTCTTCTAAAGACCCACCTAAAAAGCGGATTTATTTTCTTCTAAACATTATATGAAATATAACAACAAGCACATAAAACTTCCAACGGGTGACATTTTTGAAGGATTTTTTAATTGAAATTTATTCAAATTTAAAGTAAAATAATGTTTTATTGTCTTTATTTCCTTGTTACTTGATCCATACTCATCTTTGAACCACACAGAGATAAGCAAAATAGCAGTAAAAATATATCTCATAAAATTTATTTTCTTATATCATGCCCTACGAAAAATTAATTTCAAAGATTTCAGTTTTCGACTCAATGGTCTTTTATTACATCTTTCGAGCAGATATATATTGTTCGTTATACTAATAGTTTTGCTTCAATATAATTTAAGGATTTACCATTATTTTAAAATGAATTCACAAGAAAAAAATTAATTTTCTTCCTTATTTGACTAAAGAAGAACGTGCTTGCAGCATAGAGCTCATATTTTTCATAATATCACGAGTTAATTTAGCTGTGGTAGGATTAAAATTTCAAATAAAAAACTCGTATTAACACAGCATTTCAATAGATGGCGCCACATTTCAGAAAGGAGACATCAGAAAAACGTGTTACAATTTTTCTTTTTAGTTCCACGTTTCGAGTAGAACTGTAAACACCGTTAACGAATAATTGATTGAGTCATAAGACAAAATAAAAATTTAAATCGGATTTAAACGTTTTGGAGAGAATTTAAAACAACTTAATAGTAATGTATTATGTTGTTTTCAGATGTATTTATAAGATTTCGAACTATGAAATATACAGAATTTAAAATAATTAAAACTATTTTGTAACAAAAAATAACATCAAACATAAAGATCGTAGATGAACAATAACACATGAAAAAGAAAGAGCAAAAGTTAACCATAAGACTATTGATGAGTATTGTAAATCAATTAATATAAAAAATTTCAAAAATCAAAAGCAAAAAAAATTATCAAGGAAATTAAAATAAGTCTGTTTTTAAACTATGACAAATTTATTTACAGAAAAGACAGTCACTTCCCAGAAAAAATAGTACAATACCACGTAAATATTGAAGCGTACTGCTGGTGTGGGTCTTATAATTACAGTATAATGTTTCAAAATTATGCTTTAAGTTCAAAACTGTGTAATAGTGCGAACTTTCTTAAATTACTGGCAGTTATCACGACAAAAAAAAAAGAGATAAATTATAAAAATCAATAAAGTTAGTGCCCTACATCTAGCATCGTAAATTAATGTATAACAAGCATTTTAAAGCAAAATATATCGCAAGCAAAATGTGAAAATCTCTAAATTGTGTTGAGGATTAGTAACTACTACCCAGAGGTATGATTGAAATTTAAGAACATCTTATTTCAAAGGCTTTAAAAACCATGATATACTAAGATAAAATGGATAATATTAATTTTTATCGACTTTATTCGGAGAAATAATATTTTTAGACTACACGAGTAACCATGTAAAAAATTATACCAAAGAATGGCAATACAAAACTAGAAATAATAACACAATAAATATTACTTTTTCCATAAAAGCAACAAAAAAAAATTTACCCAAAATATAGTTATACGGTTCATCCTTTTTGTTTCTTCTAATATATTTCACTTTTTTAATTATTATAAGTGGCAATACCATTTACTTTTCAACTAACATTACATAAATGTTTACGTTTTATTTATAACCAAAAAAGAAAATTGTTAAATTGCATTCTGAATCAGCGCCAATAATTTTAAATCCACAGGTGATTATAGATAGTTGTAATTTATAATTGATTCAATATTAGAATTAACTTTAGATTAGAAACAAATGAAATTATTTGCCGTATTGTTAACACCTACAATAAGTTTAGAAATATTCTTTAAAAAGATCCAAGAAATAATAAAAATACTTTTCAGAACTTAAATCCTTTTTAGGATTTAACTTAATAGGAAAAGGATTTAACTTGACTTAGATATTTATTTTTATTTATTTATTTTTTTTAAGTTAACATGGGGTACAAATACAAGTAGATTCCTATGAAAGCATCTAGAATAAATCTAAGTCATGTCAACAGCAGGCTTTACGTATTTGTAGAGAATAATAATGGTATAATATTACATCTCAAAATAAAGTTTACTTTTTACATTAATAATTTACTAGTTGAAATAAGATATATTTTTGCCAGTAATATAAAAGTATTATGAGCTGAAAACGTGACACACCGTTATGCCATAAATAAGTATGTAAGCTATATTATGTACATTCATGCTAAAAACTGTTAAATAAGTTATTCAATTGATTTGGCTGAAATTTAACCCATTGCTATCAAAATACTTCTGGAAGTACATCCCCTCTTGCGGTTGAATTGTTCCTGAATTGAAAAGGGAAGCTGAACGAGCACACCTTTTGCGAAACGGGAACTCGAAACCGCAAAACTGCTGCATTGGAAGCCATTCTTTTGTGGTTTCACAAAATTACTGGACAATTCCATCCATTTAAATCCAGGGGAAACCAACGCTTTAAGCAGCATGAAAATCATTGATCAAATAGCCTGGAAAAAATATGCGTGATAAAGTACTAATAAAGCATCTTAAGTTATTAGGTACTTCAAATCTCCAAAACAAAATACGCCTGAAAGCCAGATTAATTATCAGCATTTTTTAAAACATGCTCTAAAGTTAATCCCCCAGTTAGCTGAAATGCCACGTAACGGATATAGTAAAAGAAAATTCTTAAATTCATCTAATCCTTTTTGTATCAATTTACATTTTATTGTTGAAATAGAAATTGAACTGTTTTCAAACCTAATTCTATAAAATCATTATGTAACACTTCGTATTCTCAAATTAAATAATTTGCTAAAATTTCTTTTCAAAGGCCTTATAAATTCCTCATAAAACGATATGCCATGAAACAAACATATGAGTAAGTAGTAAATAGAAAGGTAATTTATAATTTTTTAAATAGGCACCCTGAAAAATTTATTTTTTCAAGTTCAAACGGATACTTGCTTACAGGTTACATCACACATTTTTATCATAAAGGAAATAAATGTAATTTCAGCAGCATGATTAACGATAATACAACAAAATTTGGACTTGTATTTCTATAAAATAACAACTTTAATGCTTATGAAACAAAAAAATAAGCAAGATCAAGTACGTTATAAGTTTTCATAAACACAAAATATGAAAATGTTTCTCTTTATGAAACCTATCTGCATTCTAAACTCTAGTTGAGAACAGTCTAATAATCTAAAGTCTATATCTAGCCAGTAAATAAGTCTAAATATCATTTACTAGTTTCTAGATACCCACATCTTTATGAAATAATAAAAGTCCTGTTGTCGTATTATTAACAGAAAATTAATAAGCTAACTGAATAAAATCGCATTTCCTGCTATAGCAGATGTTTCCGCAGAAAAAGCTGCAACAAAGTAAAAAATAAAAATCTACATAGTTACGATAAGATCTACCACATGGTAATTAAGATACTGTTTCGTTACAACTTTGCTCTTGTTTGTAACCCATTTTACCGGTCAAAAGAGTTTGATGCATATTTATCAATATGCTTTAAAAATACATTTTTTATTTTAAAAATCCTTAAAATTAACTTAGAAAAATTTATTTCATAATAGGAATCATATCGCTTAAGATATAAACTATTTTATAAAAGAACATCATGCATAATGCTCGCGCAGATACAACGAGCATACCAAATTACTTAAGACTCATATATGAATGCTATAATGATATATGTATTCATATGTGGTATTCAAATTATTTGAATTAATTTCAGGTTGACTTACATTATGTTATATGTTGACTTATCTTCTAACAATACTTTAACAAATTAATTGAACTCAAAATCATTATTATTATATCTAAATAGATACGTTTGAAGATAATTAGTAACAATTAGCATTATTCATAAAACTAACAAATTTAATGACACTTGTGAAAACCTAATATATTTCCTTGAATCAAAAAAAATCTTTTTCATATATTTAATTTATTAAAATTCGACAAGAATAAAAATAATTTCTGCTTATGTTACGCAATCAATTTTTCCTAATATCCAAAACTACGTTGCAGAATTTCATTTTCCAATTAGTAGATTTATACAGTTGATTACTTTCATTTCATAGTAACTAACAGTGTTACTCAATTAATACCAACGCATCAGTTTGATAATGATTACGTTATTAATTGGTTAGAATGGCAACATAATTTGAGATCTTAAAAGGAGTCTGACTGTGTGCTCGGATTACAGTGACTCTCCGCACAGAAGGGCTACTGTGTTCATACTTGATTTCAATAGTATCCCACACAACCCTTAAGCATAAAACTCCCAATTACAAACTAAAAATATATTTTAAAAAAATCTAATAATTCTACTTTCTAATATAAATAAAACACCTAAAAATTAGAGCTCAATTTCAGTACGAATTAAAATAGTTAAATAGCGTACAATTTAATGCTTCTAAGAAGAGGCATGTATACATTTCCATTTAAATCAGGAATATCTCAAAAGTTTTAACCCTACAGTAAAAGAAGAAAATGGATATTACTAAAGATTTTATTAAATTTATTAAAACCTTTATGCTCATATATATCCAAAGTTAAAATCTTGTTAAATTATATATAATTACTAATTATTCCCATCATATCCGTAACAGTACCTAAAAATAGAGTCAAAAAGCACAAATTTCAAAACAGTTGCTTATATTATTTATAAATATCCTACAAATGAAATAAATTCGAAATATCACTTCACAGTTCATGAGTTTTTCAATAGACTATAATCACGATATCTTAAAATTGTCGAAATTATTTAAATTAAGTTGTTGAGAGCCAAAGCTACTAAATAATTCATAACTATTATTAACTTCTGAAATGATGAACTTTAATCCTAATAATTTCTTCTCTTTTAACTTTCATGAGAATTGAGACACACAAACGCATAAATGTGTGTGTGATTTTTTTTTCAAATGTAAATTATATTTTATTTGTATTTTATATTCTATATTTAAATTTAAAGATAGATTTATATAACATTTTATTTAAATAAATAGGTTATAACATCTTTTACCTCTCATCAGCTTCAACATACAAGCGCACGATTACGATATAATTTAACAAATAGGTTTAATTTTTTTTTTTTATAATTCATTCTTTTCTCTATATTAAGCCACAAATCGTATAAAAATCTTCCCCAATTTTAAATTTTAATAAATAAAAAAAACTACATGGAATTTAGCGGCATTCCACCATTAAGAGTGATTTCAATTTAATGTTACTGAAAACGTAGTTTTTGCAATTTAAGCACATATCAAATTTGAAATTTGGTATAATTCTTACTTTTAGTTTGAGAATAATAATGGCGAAAAATATCTATATTTATATATTTTAAATTCTTGGAATTACTATAAAAATTAATTTTATTTTATATTTGGCTTAAATAATAGATTAGGTACATATATGATAATGTTAAATTTAATCATCGATTATTTTTGTTGCAATGAAAATTCTATCACAGGTCTTAACAACAAATTCTATCTACCTCCAGGGTGTAGCAGAAATGATAGTTTCATTCCTGTAAACTCGCCGAGCGGTCTGCGAACGTTCTATTTCCAACTGTAAGTCATTTGGGTATGACTTCGCATGGGTTTCTTATAGGGAGCAGGTATGGAGACGAAATAATCAGCCGTAGATAATTTCAAACGTAACAACGTTGGTTTATTACCACCAAAAAAAACATTTAAAGAAAAATATATGTAAAGTCGTTGAGAGAGGAGATCATTCTAAGCAACCTGCTCATCTGAAATTTCCGCCGGGAGTTCCCTCTCGTTTTCCCTTTTTCAAACAGGAAACCTCGGTTTTAGGGGAGATCGACACCCCCCCCCCAGTTGACCTTCGTCCTTGGAGTAGCCGACGTGTCATACACAGAACAATTTCTTCTTTCTGTCGGTGCGTTGACAAACTTCCATTAATTACTGTGGCAAAAAAAAATTTTGGGGGGGGAAGAACTTAAAGATAATTTTGACGTAGATAAGAAAACTTACTAAATAAAAAAACTTTCTAAATAAATTCAACGTGATTCTAAACTGCATTCACAGTATCGGGAGACTTTAGAGGAAAATGAAGATAAACAAATTATTGATCGTGTACCAGATAATTCTCAGCCAAAAAACAAACTATTTTTTTAATCTGCCTTATAGGGTATTTTACAATTCTGGAAAATTAAATCTTTTACTGATCCCGTCATATGACGGGCTATATGCTAGTGTACATATATTTGCATTATTTATTTTAGATCATAAAAAAAGTATAAACGAAACAATATCAGGGAATACAGATTAATTAATTTTAATGATATTATCGTATTTATTATAACAAGTAAATGGGAAATATTAAGTTTGAAATTCCAGAAATGTTTTGAAAATAGGGATAAAAAAATTAGATCACCAGTAAAATTTCGTTAAAGAGACTGCACTTCGCTATTCGGATGTAATTTTACGAAGAAATTTGCAAAATTAGTGTTCGTTTGTGTTTTAAAAAAAGGCAGGGTACATTTATCAAAAAGGGCAGTTTTGACAAGTGAAAGGGCACTTCTTATTGAGTAGGCGACTTTCTATACGTCTTACTACAACTATTTGTCAGTAATGACATTATACTATTTATTATAACAAGTAAATGTGGAACATTAAGTTTGAAATTCCAGAAATGTTTTGAAAAATAGGGAAAAAAAATTAGATCACCAAAAAAAATTTCGTTAAAGAGACTGCACTTCGCTATTCGGATGTAATTTTACGAAGAAATTTGCAAAATTAGTGTTCGTTTGTGTTTTAAAAAAAGGCAGGGTACATTTATCAAAAAGGGCAGTTTTGACAAGTGAAAGGGCACTTCTTATTGAGTAGGCGACTTTCTATACGTCTTACTACAACTATTTGTCAGTAATGACATTATACTATTTATTATAACAAGTAAATGTGGAACATTAAGTTTGAAATTCCAGAAATGTTTTGAAAAATAGAGAAAAAAAATTAGATCACCAAAAAAAATTTCGTTAAAGAGGCTGCACTTCGCTATTTAGATGTTATTTTACAAAGAAAGTTGGAAAATTAGTTTTCACATTTGTTTTAAAAAGGGGCAGGCTACATTCATCAAAAAGGGGAGTTTTAGACAAGGGAATGGGCACTTTTTATTGAGTAGGTGACTTTCTATATGTCATACTGCAGCTATTTGTCAGTAAAGCATATATTATGTGCAAAAACGATTATGCAAATATTTAACAGCTTAACACAAAATAACTTCACTGTGAAAATGCCCTGCTAGTAATTTAATTAATAAATAAAACAGAAAAAGTATTTTAAATGACGATTTAATTGATAATTTGCAATAAATTACAGGAAAAAATACGCGGTACAAGATTTTATTCATCCAAAAACATATTTCTAATTTGGTTCATCACTTGGACATCACGACAGGTTTAATCACAAAGAACTTCAACTTTTCAAGCACTCACGTGTTTCACCCCGACCTCCAAAAGACAATTTTGAAAAAATGCAGGGAGCAAAAGAAATGTTTTTGGAAAAGGGGAGGACCCGTGAGCCCTTTAAAACCGAGAGCAAGACGCGAAACCCTTTGAGAAACATCACACATGAACACTGCGCAAAATGTTCTTTGTTCCACGTGAAAGTTCGCAAAATAGAAGATCGTCTGCTTTAGAGTGAACACAGTGATTGTTTTGCAATTGCAGTAAAGTAAAGTTTATTTAAACAGTTAATTTCATTAAATTTTTTAAACTTTTTCGTAGCTTTATAATATTTCCAAAACTCTGTCAAATATTAATGTTCTTACTTCAAAATTTACATTATATATCAATAGTGCATTAAAGAAGAATTTAAATGACCCTACAGTAAATACTATAAGTTACAAAATTAATATTAGATATTTTCATGTTATTCTCCTTTACATTTTCAAAAACAATTTACGAAAATTAAAAGACTATGCAGTCTGCAGAACAATAGAAAAAAATTGGAAAACAAAAGTATTAAAAAGTTGGAGTTACTTTCAATTATCTACCTCGGTTACAGAAATTTTCATCTCGCAGAAATATATTTTAAGTTTTTAAATAGGTTGGTTGAGTACTAAGGTCGAGTATTTATCATACGAAGTTAATTAGACAGGGAACCACTGCTTAAATTCTATTCCAAATAGTTACCAGCATCTATGCCACGAGATTCAAAGCTAGAAACTCCTATAGATCGGGAGATAATGTTTATAATTCTATACTCAACAGCTACGAACATCCGATTGGTGAGAAGACATTGAGATTGGTTTGGAGTGCTACGGTCTAATTTTTTCAATAGGGGGGCTAATGAGACCGGGACCTAAAGCTTAAAGCCGATTCCGAACGGCTACGAACATCCATTCCACAAGTGGGATTCGAACCCACGAACTCCGGTACCGAAGGCCAGCACCCTAACCAATCGGCAATTGGGGAGAAGAAGATGGTTTTCAAAGTTTTAAAAGTAGCTATTATTTTCCAAACCATGCGTGAATCAAGTTTAATACGAACCTATCAAAAATTGTATACTTGTCAGGGCACACTATATATATGTATGTGTGTAGTAAAAACAAGCTGCTCCTTAAACCATACAATAAATAAAATGAAGTAATCACAGATACAAAAGTCAGACTTTTATCATAGCTCTAATATATAACTGACAAAAAATTGTGTAGACAAGCGAACCACCATGAAATAACTTAGCTATGAAGTTCTATTTGTGAGTCAGCGCCTAGATTTCATGAGAAAATTTTAAGCCTAAGTCTAATCCTGAATGAATTGCGCAAACAGTCTTCTTTTTTAGTTTGCTTTCTCTATCGACTGAGAAAAGCCAGACATCAGATAATGACTTCGAAATACCCTCTTGGCCTTGTCAATCTTAATTACTGCTTAATCTGCAGCTGAAATCACAAGGCAGGATTCAAAGTTATCGCTAAATGACGGACGGGAGGCCTCATATTTTAAAATAAAGGCCCATTAAAATATAGTTTTTGACTCAGCGTAATAGATGCATTTTAAAAACGAAATTCCGTCGCATTTTCTAGAAATTTTTTGGCAGTACATTTTCTGGATGAAGGTTTTATAACAAAAACTTTGATTAAAAGTAAAATGTTCAATTATTACATACATTTAAAAAAGAGGGCGTTGGTTTGAAAACTGTATGATATTAAAGGGCGCTATAAAATATAAACATTATCAAATTAATGGTATTTAATATACATAAATCTTAATAGAAAATACTATAAAACTGATAAGGGGATACTTGTTAAATATAGTATCGGTAACCTGCAATTAAAAGAAGGTGGAAATTAACCTACAAAAAATTCCAGGAAGAACAATTACAAAGTTAAGAATAAATGTTTTACTTCTGAAAGTAAAAATGTTCTTACGGTTAGAAAATAAAGGTACTAAACAAAGCCATGCTACTGTAACCAGCTAATCTATTACATCCATTTCCCAAAATTCGAAAGTCACGGTAATTTTTATCCGTGCAGTATGAGAAGATTATAATTTGCTTACGTGCCCTAGGAAACCCAACACACGCTCTCTATGACTCATGTAGTGTTATCAAAAGCACCGTCAGGCAATGAGAACCAATTCCATCTGTTACAGGAAGGATTGCTTCCCCTGTAGGATTAACCCTTTTGTTCACTTGAACCTCATACGAGGCTTTAATTTAAGTAATAACGAATCAGATCAAAATAATTTTTGTAACAAACTCTCAAGTTTTAAATGACACCTCTCATATATTCAGACCTCATATGTGACATACTGAACAATTCTGAAAGCTTCATGTGCAAATTTATAGAACAAGGGAATACAGAAACAAAATTAAGTGTTTGATTTTTGTCTTTTTGCTAATAATTTTTAAACTCCATTTATAACAATAGAAAATGATAATATAAATATAAAATTTAGCTCCTAAAGGCACAGTCAGTTTTGTTTAATTTTTTAAACATGCATGCATTTGAAGCAGCACTCTTTCTTTAGTCATACACCTCGGACACGTGGAGGACCGCAAACCATAGGTTAAGAATCCATGATGCAAATTATATTTGATCATATCCTAGATATCCTTGTAGTGAATATTGTTAACAGATTGATTACTTATAGTAAATCTGAATTAAAATAAATACTTACCGTATGATAATATTTTATATCATGATACATAGGTATTATGTGTTATATACAGGGTATCTGCCAAAATAAAATTTTTCAAATCCATGACTTTTCATGACTTTCCCTGATTTAGCAGATCATTTTCCATGACTTTAAAAAGCTTTCGTTAAAGTATATATGAATAAAACTTCTGATGTACACACAAATACAATATATGCTTTTATAGAAATTACAGGTATTTTATCATAAAAAAACTATAACCTTACTTTATAAGTGTTAATAAACGCATAAACATAAACTGTTGTATCTACATACCTAAGTTTAATCATATAGCAATTTTTCAATCAAAATGTTTCCAATTTGAATTCAGGGTACTTTGGTATTATCCAGGTGACCATGAATAATAGCCAAATATAACTCTATAATGTTTATATACAGTATCCCTAGAGATACACTTATATTTTGTGCAAAAATCTTAATTTTTATTAAAAAATATTAATTATTATATTAATAAAATTTTAATCTACAATTTAAGAAAAAACCAGAATAATATACATTTACCCACCCATTAAGCTTTATTGCTTTGAGTTTCCTTGGTGAACAAATTTTACTTAGTCAATAGGATAATACATAAATACCAAACTCAGTAACTTCAGCCAAATGACAAGTAAATATAGAATTAAACAATTCAATACATTTTTTTAATCGGTAGTTTAGCGGATCCATGACTTTCCATGACTTTTACTCATTTTACTTGAAAAATCAAGACTTTCCATGACAAAATTAATCCATTGTCTAAATCCATGATTTTCCATGACTTTCCCTGACTTTCCAGGTGCTCGGAAACCATGTATATAAACTCATACTTATTTTAACTCTTTCTGATGCATGCATGAGAAAAAGGTGAAGAGGCATAGATAAGAAATAAAAAAATAAAAATTACGTGGAAAAAGGAACATAAACTTGCTAGAAACAGAACTTTTACATTCAAAAGAAACATTGTCCTTCCGAGGTGTTATTTAAACCCGGGTTTCAAAAAACGACGTAATTATTAGTATTTTAATGAAGTCAAATACGTGAGCTGTGCGTCGTATCTAAATCAAAGGGACCCGCTGGCTCCATCTCCAATTGAAAAGCACACACGAGAACAAATGTTTGGCGTTACCATGAAAAAGACTGGCGTCAAATGGATCACCAGAAGTAGGATGGGAATATGCTTTTCGAAAGTGAAAAACAACACGCTAGAATCTCTTTGAGAGACATAAGGGTTTGTTTCCAAGAGTAAAAGACAGATCCACAAACTGGATAAACCAGAGGTAATATTAGAATGATTGATTTATCATGCAGAATTTCCGAGATATATTAAGAGATTATTCATAGGAGGATATTAAAAACATCAGATTTTTTTTTAAACTTAACTGACTTCAAAAATAAAACAGAAGAACAATATAAGATACAAAAATTCCAATAACAACAGAGCCTTATATCGTAGAAACAGTCACAATTGTGTTTATTTTTTCCTTTCTATTTAACAATTCGAATAACATAAACATGAGATGCACGTGTGTTCGGTTAAGTTATTTTTATCTTCAGATAATTAGTAAAAAAACATCAAACCTCCATCAATAAAAATATATAATGGATATAACTGAGACAGACCGTGGGTATGGAAATATGTTTGGTAAAATTTCCTTTACATGCATGATTTGATCTTTTGCAGCTTAGGCAACCATCGATTAGTACAATCGACATTTAATGACGCAATGTTTCTTAATACTTTGAAAATATATTTATGAAACAGTGCTGAAACTTATTATTCAAAAAATTATCATAAATAATGAAGTACAGATTTTCACGACTTATAAATGAAACGCTTATTAATGAAATACTTTCTACTAATCGTCAATTGATCGTTTTATCAAGATATAAAAATTACAGGAGATTTTCGCTATAAAGAAGCAATGTCACACAAGAAGGATTTGTAAGAAAATTAAATAAAAATAGCCAAATATGAGTCAATACCGATAAATGAACTGCAACCACTTAAAGTCTTACTATAGTTAACAAAAAGAGAAATAGTTCAACTTTTTAAATTAAAAAATCCCCCAAACTTACATCTTATACAGTTTGAAATCATATATTTTACGTCTTGTAGTCATAATGATGATTACAAAGAGATACATACAAACTTCATTATTAACTCATAAAGGGAGTAATAATGACAATATACGGTAAAAGAGATTTATTTAAAATTCTTATCTTCGAGTAAAAATACTAAAAAACATTAATGTCTGATTCTAAAATATACATAATGGCTACGGGCTAACAGAAATTTAATTTAGATACGTAATATCAGCAATGATTATTTCACTCACTAAAAATTGCCAAAAAATGGCCGAGCGGGTAGAAATACCAGAGTATACAGGTTTGAATCTTGCTACTGACATGGATGTTCGGAGATGTTCAGAACCAGCTTTAAACTGCAAACCTTGGTATAATTAGCTCTTGTGTTTAAAAAAAAAATAAGAGTAGCTCTCTAAACCAATCACTCAATTAAATTTTACTACTACACCAACAAATTATTAGTTATAAAATATGTTAAAAAATTAATACATAACAGACAGTCTACATATTTAAAACCAAACGGTTGCTTGAGAGCTATTAATTTAAAAAACAATAACTACATTAATTCTGGGGTACCTAAATATTCAGAAACGTTTTCGTGACAAAGGTAAATACGTAAATAGATTTAAATATTATTTTAAACTCACAGTCAAACTGGTAAAACTTTATTAGTTTCACGGAAAACTTTTATTATAGTGTTTAAAAAAGTAAAATTCTAAATTTTAATTATCTATCATAAAACAGCATTTGAAAACAACCAAGTAAAAAAAATAATATTAATAAAATACATTTTATGAAATTGAAAGACCTCAATATGTTCTTTAAGGCGGATTTATAAGTTATAATGCTACTACGAAAAAATTTCATTACGAGCAGTCTAAAATCTTAGTTAATTAAAAGTATTATTGACAAGTTTTTATTTATACTTGTTATATGAACAACTATAAATATAGATATAAATAATAATCGGGAGTTAATAACTTTTATTCTTCTACAAAATCATTACTAAAATTAATACATTTGGTTTGATTTGGAGTACTACGATGTATTTGCTACACGAGGGCTAATGAGACCGGGACCTACTATTTAACGTCGACTCCAAATGGCTACGAACATCCATGCCAGCAGTGGGATTCGAATCCACGAATTCCGATACCGAAGAGCAGCAACTTATTCATTCGGCTGTCGTTCGGCTCATTTCGAATTTGAAAAATAAAAATGTGCAATAAATTAACAACACTTTATTATCATCTAAGTAAAAATGCTTAATTAACAACGCCTATTAATACTAAACTTTAAAATTTGGTAATTAATAGTCATAATTGAGGTAATATTAATTTTAGTCACTATAAACGAATATTCCCAGTAAGAAATTTAAAATAACAACATTTGTAACTATTTCAGTCATAAGAAACTTGAAACTTGCTCTAGAATGTGGTGTGCTAAAGAAATAATACATTACCTAAAATTATAGTACAAGCTTTGAGAATTTTGAGAAAAATACCTGACTAACTAAATCTTCAGTTTGTTAGGTCTCAACATCCGTTGAGCGATAATGCCATATTCTTAATGCCTTTCTGCCCAATTTGAAAGAATGGTTAGTGAGATATCAAAGAAGGCTTCGTAAATAAGTTAATTTGTTCAAATTTTAAATTATTCAAATGTTAAAGCATTAGACATTATGTAATTGTTTTTAAAATCGATCATCGCACCGAGTTAGACCTCAAAACATAAAACTAACTTTGGAGCGTCTCCAGACACTAGTCAGTATGCCAGCATCAATGAGAACAAGTTCACACTTTTATGTCAACTGTTCCGAGATGAAAATGGGTTGTATTAACAGGATAAAAACTGTTCCATAAGGCAGGAATTGTCATTCTTGTCATATTGTAGCATCAAAAATCCCCTGGTATAAACCAAATGTCACATTCAAGGATCTCCTTCGAAAGGCTTGCTTGAAATGCCTTGTCACCACTTTGCACATGATAAACGCTTGGAAGTGTGATACTGAAAATTACCAACTGGGTGAATGCCTCGCCGTGTGGAAATCATTTAAACTAATCTTACATCGTGAAAAAAATAAATGAAACTTCCGTATGTTCATATATGTCGTGAAATTTTGGAAATGAAGCACCATTCATGCTCATCTAACAGCTACCCGAATCTTCATTCTATGAGAGTACTTAAGACATCAAATACTGAAACAATCCTTTAACATTTCAGCTATTAGTTTGGTTTGGTTTGGTTTGGAAATGCTACGGTCTACTGTTTTGCACACGAGGGCTAACATTCAGCTATTGGAACTTAGTATCCGTAGAGAATTGAGGATGTAATTCAAGAAATGATATGACAGATAATAACTCACTCCTTTGAAAGAGCATGTCAGTGTGAAGAACAAAATTGTAGTTATTTAAAGTATGTAGTTCATTTTCAGAAATAAATACTATTTAGTTCCAAAACGTATTGCTTTCTGTTCATAAAAAAACTAATATGAATTATTAAGGCATTGTATGCGGTACAAGTACTAGTACGTTTTCTGACGATTGATACTTGAGCGAGGTTGATACTTGAGTGCGGGTCACGTACTAGTACGGGTTAGTGTAACATTATGGTTTGTTTGTGGGTACAAAAAAAAACGGTATATACCGGAAAACGAAGCTTAATATTCTTGTGTACTGCATAGATTCTGGAAAAATTTAGACAAATAAAAATTAGTTTTTACATTCGTCGATGCATAACCACAGAAAGGGAAGGTTGATTAAAAAAATCAATTTAGATTTAAAATTAACTTTTATTTATCCTTGTGAAAAGGATATATATATATATGTGTGTATATTTATATATTTGTTTATATATTTCAATATAAAATACGAGTTGTTAAAAAAGTTGGTAAAAAAATTAAATGATTTTCGATCCATTGAGATTTAACTGAATAACCAAATTTAAGAGCAAAGTGCCCGCTCCCGGTACAACTCCGCTGCGAAATTTACCAGCACACAATGTGTTAAGAAACGTATACAAAAGGTATAAGAAAAACATAACATGCATATCATACTAGGAACCATATTTTTTGCATCTCGACTCGAGATAAAAAAAGAAGTTTTGCAGTTAAAGGTTAGAGTTTTATATAATAATTTAAAAGTTATAAAAATCTCATATCAAAATTAATTTAATAGCACGCTGCTAGTGTTGCAGGAGCTACTTTAATGCTTTACTGTAAGATTATATATACCGTATAACGATATGATTATGTAGCATAATCGATGCAAACTTATAATGCGTTTTAACCCTAAAACATTATCCTGTTCTTGTCGAACGTTGTTACGTCTGCAAGACTACTTTAAAAAATTCATTTTAAAGCAAGAAAGGGAAAGTATTACATGAACTTTCACTTAATACATTAAAAATATTAATAATTAAAAATATTTTCTTTTGACAGATTATAATTATAAAATAACTCTGTGACATAAGGACATTGTTTTACGATTAACTAAACTACTCATGAATTGAGTCGCTCAGGAGCTTCTATGATTAACATTTATCGATATTTTTTAATTTTTGAAAAATTTAAAGTCAACAAATATTTTTTTTTTTTTTTTTTTTTTTTTTTTTTTGTATTAAATAGTTTAAGACTTTTACAATAATTATTTTTAATTATTAAACTTTTAATAAACCAAAAATTTAATGAAAACTTAATGTATTTTTTTTCTTTTATACTTTACCGCATTGGCGTCTGAACAACTCAATGATTGTAGCAGAATAACCGAATTCGCGTTCTTTTATTAGCCTCTTTACTTTAAAAGAGGTTTTGTGGCAATACAGGTTTGATCATCACCCATCACTGCACGCCAAAATAATGCGTTTTAAATTCATTAGTTCCCCTTCGTACACACAATAGACTAAATCGTTTTAAGATGATTAAAGGTTTAATTTAGAATCTTTCTTGTATGTTAAAACTGAGTAGGTTTCCTTAACTAGCATTGTACAATGCCTTCTCTAAAGAACAACATAGCTTGCGGTCAAAAACTTTCATAGTGTGACGCAAGTGTATACCTGCGTTCTTTTTTTACACTCAGGTTTTGAAATAAAAACATGTTTTTCTTCTCCACAAGGAACAGGAACTGTGAAATCCATAAGAGATTACAGAAGAATCGTTACCCAACCAAGCAATAAGACAAAATATTTGACCACTCTGTGTAAAAATCGGGAATTAGAATAAAATTGCAGTGAGGGCGAAATGCGAAAACTAATTAAAATATAACACGATACAACGGAAGAAAAAGAAATCTTGAAACGGGTTAAAAGGCTGAAATTACGGAAAGAATTTAATTACTTTAAATTTAGACTCTAGCTATTAAGAACTTAATAAACAAGAAAAGGAGAAAACATTCTAAAGACCTAGAACAAATAACGAATTTATATCAAAACAATTAGTATAGAGATAAGTTAATTTAGTGGCTTGTTTATTTTAAATGCCAAATAATGAAAGTAATTCAAGCAAGAAATATTACTTTTGGATTTTGTACAGGAAATTATAAATGCAAAGTACTTTTTTACGGATAGAAATTGACAACTGCTACATTAGATTTTCCAAGTTCATATACTAGACATTTTTATTTCGCATGTTTTACTCATTTTTGTTCGCTACTTTCAAATAGAAAAACATGCAAAATAGATATGATTATAACAGAAACGTAATGCACTTTCTTCATATAAACAAACATTAAAATAAATGGTCTGTTATCCGTAAAAATATTTTACAAACAAAAAAAAATTATTTTCTGCATGAGTATTTTCACGTGTGTGTGTGTGTGTGTGTGTGTGTGTGTGTGAACATGCTTTATTGTCTACAACATAATTTATAGATGGGATTGAATTTACCAGATATAATAATCTTATAGTAACTTTCCGAGACAAATAAAAGGAAAAGTACCAAGTGATAAGAATAAAATCTCTGTGATTATTAACTATAAACTCATTTCAAAACTGCTAAAACTAAATAAGAAGTAACATAAATTAAATAAATAAATTTTAGAACATAAATAATAATTTTAATAGCTTTATAACTAGCATATAACCCGTCATATGACTGGATCAGTAAATTTTTTAATTTTCCAGAATTGTAAAGTACCCTATGAGGCAGGTAAAAAATGGTTTGTTTTTTGGCTGAGAATTATCTGGTACAAGCTCAATAATTTGTTTATCTTTACTGACCGCATGTTAGTTGCGAACTTTAATTTATCTTGTCATATTACGTGATAGGATGGACAGCAGAGGTTTTAATATTGACGGTGATTATTTGACGGTATATATGAATGATGTCCAAAATTTAGCGAATCGATTGCAAACCGTGTGGTTTCTTGTAAAAAAACAGAAACACAAACGAACAAACTTCTTAATTTTCAAAGATATATAACTTAAACACTAGAAATCCATTAGTCTGTGAAATAGACTCCTAGACTTTTAAGATAAGAATTTGTTTTTAATACCGGTGATAAAATTTTCATTGCAACAAAAAATAATCGATGATTAAATTTAAAATTATCACATATGTACTTAATCGCCTGCTCTTAACCGGAAAAAATAGGGCATGAAATAATGGCATTAAACAATCAAAAAAGGGGGGAGGGGTAGATTTCGAACGATTCCGAACTCACTTTGAATTTTGCTAACCCTAACTCATCAAGAATCCAATATGGATGCCTTCATCCATTCCAGATCCGCTTCATAAATTTGAGGATAGACGGACAGATAACTTAGGCTATTATAATATAGGGGATAAATACATGCGATTAATTATAATTCTAACCATTAAGGCTAGATGATTAGACTAAAAATGTGAAGCTACTATATAAAGTAAAACGCTTAATATATATAAAATTAATTTTATTTTTTAAAAAAGGCATTAAAAATTTTAAATTGTAAGAAAATGTATTATATAAATTTTGAAGAACAGTATCTAATCTTCAAATAGGATAGCCCTGTTCTGTCACTGATCGTGTAATGATTCCGGTTGATCACATATCCAAAAATATATTGATCTAATAATATCCAATAATAAAAAATTGATCTTATGTTTTTCATTTATACGATTAACAGCTTGGTGAATAATTCAGAGCTTGAAAATTTAGACTTTTACTAATATTTGGTGTGACAAGGTATAAGCTGGGGTTGGTAATGAATGGATAAATCCATAAAATATTTTAAACTTCTTCACTTCGTCCAATAATAAATATTTAATAATTAAATCAAATTACCAAAACTCTCAAAGAGGCAATTTGCATCCATCACAAGGGTATTTTTTTTACTTTAGAGATGGATCATTAAAATTTAAGATATATTGTTTTTTAGGTGCTTTTTTATATAATATTAAGTTTATCACCAAATTTTATACAATGATGGAAAAAAATATAGAGAATGAAAACGATGCTACATAATCGTTTAAGTCATAACACCTGTAAAAATTACTTTTCAGGCTTTGTTTCGGTTGTAACATATTTCGATATATACGTCAACGAAAATGTTATCTTGTGCGATATTGTGGGTAGATTTTATTTCAATCCTTGTCACTTACATAACGGCTTAATTCTGTGATTTCTTTCCTTCTATTAGTAATAATTGAAGTAATACTTCAAATGATAAAACTTTTAACGCTTGTACTAACTTCTTCAAAAGTTTTGACTAGAAAATTCACTAACATGAACCATTTTATAATTTTCAAATAAAATACCGCGGAGATTTCTATATTTATTTAAATGAATTAACAACGATCTTGCCAAAATGGTATATTTTAGGTGGAGAAAAAAAATTAAAACTTCATTTCCACTGACAGTTGTACGAAAGCAGGCAAATAAAGTAAAATTAACTATGCATTTTTATACTGGAATTAAAAAGAATAAACAAAGCTCATGGTAATAAAGTTAGACAAAAATTTTAAAAATTAACACTTTGACTGCCATGGCTATCATATGTGATATCCAGTGATATTTCCGTTGAGACACTGGCTATCCGATATGATAGTCATGGTGTTTTAACACTTCAGGCCATGGCTATCAAAGATGTTATCAGTTACATGAAAATCGTATTGGAGTTTGATTGTTGGGCTCCCTACGATGTGTTAGGTATACGTGGTTTGCGCAAATTGGTATATGTGACGATTTTATGAGCTAAGTTTTATGAAAAATTAAATATTTGGAACATGCAACAAAAAAGGGAATATATATAAATAGAGAGAGTTTGTTTTAAAATATTGTTTGTTTTGAAATATTGTTTTTATATATAGTTTTATGTTGAAAAAATACAAATTACACAAAAAAAAGTTTGGCCCCGTTGTGAACATTTGCAATTTTGGCTTGGCAGTCAAAGTGTTAATAAGATGCATTATGCCTTTTTCACTCCCATCATGAAAATGTCTGCTTATAAACTGGAGAGGTAAAGAACGAAGACTGACGAATGCGGCGAAAGCATCATTTGGTAGAATGAACTGTCTATAAGTTTAGATAAAATCCTTCTTTCGTGTGTTACGGCGCATAATTGCATTAGTCTTGCAAACAAAATAATCCTGCTGTTATATAATTCTTATTCTAAGCGTTTTTCCTTTGAAAATAAGAGCAGGCTTACATTAAAAACAGAGAACATGAAGTCGTAAGTTCAATTTTAAATAAATGAGCATGTCGACAAAGATTTAATCCATCAAGCAATGCACTTCTAACGCAACCAATAGAAAATAAGGGTGAAGGCCAAATACATTAAGAAGTTCGGAAGCACGGGTATAGAAATATACTTTTCATACTTACTGCAAAGATATTTTAAATTACAATTTGGATTTTGAATGTCAGGGTTAAGACATTTCACAATAAATTAGTGCATTATTTTTTAAATACAGAAGCGGCTGATTATAAAAATAATTTAGATATTTAAAATAATATTTTATAATTTAGATGTTAAAAAATACCAATAAAACTGAAATGCTTACTACGGGTTTATTAATAATTAATTATTCTTGATTGAAATCCCGACATTTTCGTCTAATACCATTCAAACAAAAATTTCGAAATCCTGTTTAGTGCTGTTTAACACCTAAAATACTAGTGTTGTTAATCCTATTTAACACCTTTTCGGTTTCTTCCATTATTCTTTTTACTATCATGGTAGTTGTTATCATCATTATTATTCAAAAGTAATGGGAAGCACAATAAAAAGTGCACAAATACCAAAAACCGTCGCAAACTTATATACAATTTTCTTATCTAAATATATAAATATATTAAATAAATGTAAATGATATTTACTTATGAGTTCTATTTATTCAAAAATATAAATCAAAATATATTTAACATCTACGATGGCTTTCATCTAGGTAAACATTTTTGAACATTTTTTTTTTTTTTTGACAGAATTCAGACAATTTTCCAAATTAAAAAATATTTTACACAATAGTGTTAAAAGAAATTAATCTCTTCTTCTAGATTAAAGTTAGTTGGAAAATATTCGACAATCAACTCTTTAAATAAGAGATTATTTTCTTTTGAGCGTAACTCCAAAATTACAGATTAAAGTTTATGGCAAAACAGAAATAAAAATATTTCTGAACCAAATCTTCTCTGAAGGCAATAATCTCAAAAACTCAAACTTCGGTTATCCATTTTTTACATAAGTCAAAGAAAACCGTTCCTTTCCAAAAAGAAAACACGTTTAATAAATCCACTTAAAAATTCTTAAAGACTGTGGAACTAAAGAAAAACAATAGAAAAGTTACCACAAAAGAAAAAAGGGAAAATAGACGGGAAAATTCATTTAAAAATTGGTTTATCGAAAAGTTTTGATATAAGAAGCATTTTTTTTATTTATGAAAAGCAGAAAATCAACTCATCAATTAAAAGTATTACACATGATTGCTTCACACAAAATAAGAAAAAGTGAAAAGGAACAGTACACAGAGTGTGGAGGAAGAGAGCCAGGAAGTTTTTTACTGAGCATTAAGAGAGCATTTTTAAAAATTTATTTTGTTTTCCAATCTCTATGGTAGATTTAATTTCAATCGGTTTAAGTCGCTCGAAACAAGCGGATTAATATTACACGGGGAGGATGTCAAAAACTTTGAGGTGATAAGTTCTTCAATAAATTAAGATCACTATAGAATTTTTCTATCTCAACACAATTATTTCTCTTTTGTAATAAGTGACAAAAAACTTAAAGAGGATTTAACTTATAATCGCATATTATAATAACAAAATTTGAAGGAAACTTATATGTTTGCTTACACAACTCTTCTATTCTGAATTTTGAAAAAAAGTAGTTTTCTAACTTAATGAAATTTCGCATACTAATTGCTCGACATAATAAAACTTATGCAGGAATTACCGCATTTACCTGAGCATAATGCGCATGTCTGTATAAAACTTACTTTTTTTTTTCAAGAAAAGATGACAAAAAATTATATCTTGTACATAACGCGCATTTAAAATCTGACATACTAATCATTTTCAGATTGTAAACCACTTACTACTTGATTCTAATAAATCAAGCTCCAACGCTCTTCGAATGTCATTTTGAAGATCATACCAATCTTTACAAAGTCCTTCACGCTTATTATAATCGGCTTAGGTGAATTCTTGGGGGTTCGGGCTACTATAAAATGGTAATAGGGGGTAAAATTGAATTTAAAGAATGCTATATCAGAGATTATATTTTCCTTCTTCCTTTTCATTCTCGAATACTTTTGTGAGAACGTGCGAGTATAACGGAGAAGAAATATATGTACTTTAGCATGCAATACGCAACAGAAAATGCAAACCGTGCTTCAAGGAGAAAATTCAGCGATCAAATTTAATGATTAGTATTGCTAGCAGTGTTGTACAAAAGACGTGCAATAATAAAATGTAGATACAGTAATACTTCCCTTAAGATTTCAACCTTTTCCTTTTCTTTCTTGAATACCTGTCTTTACACATGTCGTTTATCATATGATTACAGAATGCACTAAAGCTCATTCCATGTACAAAGCTCTCATTCAGTTTTAGCCTTTTATTTTAAAAAGTGCGCGTTATATACGAGTAAATACGATATACTCTAATGTTTACCCGTATATTAAATCTTTTTTTCGGTAATTCTCAAATAAGAAATCAAACCGTGTTTCAAGGAGAAAATTCTGCGGTCAAAGTTAATAATTAGTATTGCTAGCAGTGTTGTACAAAAGACGTGCAATAATAATAAAATGTAGATACAGTAATACTTCCATTAAGATTTCAACCCTTTTCCTTTTCTTCCTTGATTGGTTTGGTTTTGTTTGGAGTGCTACGATCTACTGTTTTGCACACGAGAGCTAATGAGACCGGGACCTACAGCTTAAAGCCGATTCCGAACGGCTACGAACATCCATGCCATAGTGTGATTCGAACACACGAACTCTGGTACCGACGATCAGCGCCCTAACCAATCGGCCAGCGTTCGGCCTTTTCTTCCTTGAATACATGCCTTTATACCTGCTTTTATAAAAATCATTCCATGTACAAAGCGCGCATTGAGTTTTAGCTTTTTATTTTAAAAAGGACGCGTTATATACGAGTAAATACGATATACTCTCATGTTTACATGTATATTAAATCTTTTTTCTAGTAATTCCCATATAAGAAATACAAACCGTGTTTCAAGAAGAAAATTTGGCGATCAAAGATAACAATTTGTGGTTCTAGCAGTGTTGTACAAAGTAAGCACAATAGTAATTTCGTCTTTCGACGGCAATTAATTTTTGAGTTATGGGAAATAGATACGTACGAACACTCGTGCAAAAGTAAAGAGAAAATTAGTAAAAACTAGTTCAGAAATGATCAAAATGGATATTTCAACTTTCCTTGTACCCGCATAAAAATGTAACATTTAAAATTTATAAATTCAGTTAATTATGGTCAACATAAATATTTTCGTTAAAAATTTGGGGTCTGAAATTTATCATGATTACAATAGCTCATTTTATATAGTACAAGAAAGTACTAAAAAGGGCGCGTTCTACTCGGATAAATACAATAATAAAGCAAAATATCAATAAAGTAAAAAAAACTCATTTTTTACATTAGGTATACAGATGGTTAAACAAAAAACTCATTATACATTTATATTTTAAAATACGGAACAGGATATATTTTACAATATAAACTAGACACTTCAATATACGGTGGTACCTTAATCTACCGTTTCTGTATTATTTGTTTTCCCACATTGATCATTCGACTTATTTATCCCGTATTTATTCCCATAGAACAAATGTTATATTTTCCGCGTTCATCGTTCCGTGATTCTGCGTTTTTCGGCGTACATTTCGATCTTGCCGCAGTGTCTTCCTGGAAGTACCATTTTGTGAAATTTAAAACTGAAGAAATGTGTTTCTTTTAGAGGGTGGACTCCAGTGGCGTTGGGGTAGTGCTTCACGTTCCCAGGACAAAGTCCGAGGTTCGATCCTCGGGCTGGGAAAGGTTGATTCATCTGATCGGTGGGTAGAAGATTGAGGTCCAAACATGCTTGGGAACTGAATACTGTAGGTTCCGCGTAAAGTTGACCACCTAGCCAAAACATATACTTCGCACGACTGTGCCCTTTGTCTCGAAGACGGAGATTGGCACCATAAGCCAGTACGCTGTTTTTTTTTTCAGTGCGAGTACTAAAAAGAATGCTTAATAAGAATGTTAAAAAGTCGTCAAAAAGATTTCCGACTCATCAGGGGCTTTTCTAGACCACCAGAGGGCTAGTAACCTAATAATACAGAGAGGTCACAACACAAGAGGACCTATGCATAGACGCGAAACAAGATAATAAGAAAGGGAAAAATGAAGCGAAAAAAAAAAATTCTAATTACTACTGAGAGATTTTGTTTTTTTTTTTTTGTCTGAAACGCACGAACTTTAGTCAAAATTAAAATCATATATACGCACAATGACAGCAATAGTGTACTAGCGGAGGTAGAAATGATTGAAGGTTCATTCTTTGCAGCCAAGTGTTGAACTCAATTCAGGTATCAATTACAAAACCTTCTTTAAATGTTAAGTATCAGAGTTAATTTCTGTTCATATTTTTAATTAGAACGCTTATGTTTTGCAGCCAAACGATAAACTTGGACAAAGTAGGTATCAATTACAAAACATTGTTTAAATGTTATGTATCACAGTTAATTTCTGTTCATTTTTTTATTTACCAATAGTCCTTAAAAACCCTTATAAAAATACTAATGGCATAACTTAAGGGCCGGACTTGGTAGTGCTATATAAAAAAGAATGAATGTTTTAGCAAACGGTTATTTAATTCAGCTGTTTAAGGCTGGCTATCTTTTGATTATTACTCAAGCATAAAAAGGGATGGAAAGCTCAATAATAGTAATGCATTTAAGATCAATTTTTCTCAAACAAAACTGCGTGAAAATTACTTCTGACGTCCCAACCTAAAGTTTTAAGAATAAAGGGGCCTGGAAAGCTTTAACTGCGAAATAAAGACAGCAAAACCATCTTTATTTTCAACCTTGAAGTAAAAAAACTATTTATTAAGAAAATTAAATTTTTCTCTCATTATGAAGCATCAAGTTTTCTAGACTGAACACACAGACCTACTTTAAAATTTCGATTATTATTTTTACAGCGATATGATTCCACATTATATTGCATATTTATTCTTTTAAATATACACATATTAGCTGAAATTAAATTAACATGTTATCGGCTTAAGGGATTTGACGACAGTTAAATCTTCAAAATTTTCGACTAATTAATTTTTCATGCAAAAATTTCTGCACATTTTAAAACCAATATATTTTGGCTTATATAAAATGGATTAAAAGTTACAGCGAATTAAACTATTAATATGATATAACTGATTACATTGATATATAGTTTAAAATTTAATATATTTTTCTCAGTATCCATATTATTTAAAATGTACGCGTGACATCTTAAAAATATTTTCTCATAGCTTCCTGAAAATTTGTACAATGATGTAGATACATATATATTACGCCTTATACGTAAAAATTTTAAATTATTGTCAGTATACTTTTTAATTTTTAATATTGAAATTTTAGGCTATTCTGATATTTTTTAATTCCTAATGCGATCTACACATAAATATTTTATAAATGGATTTTGAATGCTGTATAATGATATAGTGTTATCAAATACATTTGTAAAAGTATTTGTATTGAAAATATAAAATATTTTTGATATCTTGCGCGCATGACTTCCTGTAATTTTTGTTTTTAACACAGAGAATAAAAAAAAATAATTAATTAAAAAGTTATTTTTCAAATAATGAACGTTATATATTTAATGAAAACTAGATATCACAATATAAAAAGGTGAAAATGCTACTTAAAAATAAGTTAATCTTTTTTTTTTTTTAATAACCAAAAAAAGTTAATTTCTGCTCATTTTTTATTCATCTTGAGACCTATCAAAATGATGAACTATCGTTGACTTTTAGTAGTAAAAAAATTAATTACGGCTAATTCTAACAACTTTTCAATTTTTGAATTTTCTAAAACATTTTTCAAAAGCTTTTAAATAAACATAATATTTACTTCATAGTTTATCTTTCTAAAAACAAATCATATTTTCATTTCAATTAAAATAACTCTTACAGAAAAAATATGCAATATTGTGAGCAATCAGATAACGTAAAAAATAGTTTAAAATCATTGAAAATTAGATAAATTAAAACTTTCGTGTTCAATCTACAAAATGTTTTATATTAAACATTTTGAAAAGGAAAGACAGCTTATCGTTTAATAAAAATTTAATTTTATTGGATATAATTGTAAAAGTGTTTAATAAAATTTTGATACCTATAGAAATTGGGAATCTTAACTCGCGAAGAGCATTATAAAAATTAAAGTTTTCAAAAATCAAATTTTTAATAAGAAGGACTTGAATTTTCTATAAAAGAAGAAAAAAAATAATTTGATTATAAGTTATACTTCAATGCAAATGTATAGGAAATTTCGTAACTTTAAGTTAAAAACGTATAAGCCAATTTTGTAAATTATTAGCTTAGAAATCATCCTGTTAACAAATGATTTAAGTCGAACAACTTCTTTTAACTACCAGATTTAATTTTTTTAAACATTATTAATTTTTATAATTTTCTTTATGTCTTAATTTAATTTTTTATCCCCCATTTGTTGAAAAATAAAAAATGGATAAACAGATTTATTTAAATGCATATTACAAATGTTTAGAAAAAGTTTTGCTAGAATCTATGAAAAATAAAATCGCAAGTAGCATTTTAAATATTAAAAAAAATTTCAAAAATTGAATTCTTAACTGGTTGATTTTTTACAAGAATAATTTTAATTAGTTATTTATACTTATTGTATATGTGTACATAATTTCATAAGTCATACAAACTCCTGATGGCGTTTATAATTTACACTAAAGCTTTATAAATCTCACTGTCAGTTTACAGCAATAACTCTTACAATTAAAACAAAAATTTTACGAAACTGTCTTAACGAGGTATTTTAGTGGTGGACATGTCACTTGAGGATCTCGGGAGGAATGAGAAGGGAGGTGATCAATTAGTGTAGATTCAATATTCGTAGGCTAATTCATGTTATAATAAACTTCTACTTTTCCATGCCTTCCCTAACAGTACATATGTTTCATTAGACATCTTGGATGTTACATGAAAGTCATGTGAACATTATGGGCAATAACAGGATGTCCAACGAAACGTTGGCTGTTAGAGTTGAGTCTACGAAATAAGCAGAAGCTGTTTTTTTCACCTCTTAAACATACCTCACTAAGTGACGTCAAATGATCAGAATCAAGACAATCGAAACCAGTTTGTTCATAAAATGTTAATTAGTCTAAATGGCATGCGAAGTATATAAACTCCCGATTTGATGCATCCAGATTTCCTCCTATTCAGATAGTTCAGCGTGGAGGACTTAAGAGTAATTCCGAAGCAAAAACGATAGCAATGTCCAAGTGCGCCATAAACAGCCATAAAAAAGTAATTAAAATACAAAATGATGGCTTTTTATAACATTTATCAACAACTCAGATCCATAAAGATAAGTTTTGAAAATGACGTGGAACAAACGATATCAGCAATCGCCTTGGAATATTTGTAGCCCTTTTTAAGTATCTTAAAATTCGCCAAAACAGACTGCAGGGATACAACCAACTAATCCGTTTATTAATGACTATCACTAAGGTCAATACATACCTTGCTCTTAGAACAACTATCAATATACAGCAAAACATTAAATTCAGCTCACCTGTAATAAGGAAGTACAAAAAATATGTTAGTTAAACCAAATATAAGCCGAAATATTACAATAAAATATCAAGACAGTCAAATAAGCATAAGAGTAAACGAGGTATATTTTTGAAAGTCAACTTTCCATTTTAATCAACCATCTATTTTAAATTTTAAATCAACTCTAGCAACAAATAACCGTAAAGCAACTATTGTAAGGAGACAGTAAATGTCCATAACAGGTAAATAGAAAATGTAAACGTAATTAATATAGGAAGTACAAAAAGCAATAAAAAATTATTTTATATTATTAAATATATTTACGGATATTACATTATTAAATATATATACGGATTTACGGAATCAGGAAAAGATGTTTTCATCTAATTTTTATCTACATAGAAGTACCCTATAAGTAAGAGAAATTAAATAAGTCCCCATTGAAAAAAAAAAATTTGCGGGCAGAAGCTTAAACAAGTGCATATCAATATTTTAAAATTTACTGTTTGAATGAAGTGCAATACTCGAAAAAACGAAATTCAAAACACATACACACGTATAATATTTACTTTGTTCACTACCAAGAAAACGAAAAAGTAAACTTAAACAGATAAAATAGAAAGTATATTGACACAAGGCTGAACTTCTCGTAAACTTTAAACATCTATTAGTGTCAGTTAAATGAAATTTCGTGCCTAAAATTAAATATTTGCTAATTATTTATATTAGATTTTTTCTATATATCCAAATATCTTAACATTAAGGTACCTAAGATTCCAAAAATGATGTTTTTATAAAAGAGTTAGTTACTATGGATTTAATAGATCAGAAGTAATACTGCATGTTTTTTATTTTCAAATACCAGTATATCTGAACATTATTGAATTTTATAGATTTAACTTGCATAGACGAATAAAAAATAAATATATTTAATTCACTCTGCTTAAGATTTTATCCGAGCTTTCATATTGGCATATAATTTATAAAAGAATAAAAATTCGAAATTTTCTTAAACTACTACAAGTATTTTTGTTACTGATTCCGAAATTGCTTATTTTTTTCTCCCCAAAAAAGGCAAAAAAAAACTATTTTAAATTTCTACATGATTACTGGATTAAGGCTAATTCAAAAAGAATTAACGGGAAAAAGATATCTTTTATTTTAAAAATATTTAATGTTGTTGATAACTGGAATTATTATACACTGTAATGCGTACCACAGAAAACACCTTGCTTTCCCCATTTAATAATAGAAATTATCAATATTCAGCAATTTTGCAGTTTAAGAAAAAGATGGATGTTAGAATGACTTTGTATAAAGTTATCAACTTACGATTGTGCAATTTTCTAAACATACTGAATGAAGTGTAATTTTTTTCTTAAAATCAAATAATAATTTTGGAATTTTTCATGAAGTTTTATGTTACTTTTTAAAATGCTTCTTGTGACTTTTCATAAATTCCTCCAAAATATTAATCAATACGCCTTACAATAAATCTGTATTCCCCTTTTAAATTTTGATTTTATTTAGATTATTAACAACATTACTTAGATTATTAAAGCCCGATTTTTTTACGAAAGTTCAACGGTAGTCAGTGTATAAAAATACTTCACAAAACTATTGACTATTCAATATATCAGCAAAATAATCGACAAACATTTTTAAGTAATAACTAAAACACGGGAGAAAAAAATTAAATAATGCACAAGAAACATGTTAAAAATTAACAAATATTTTTGTAAAAAGTTGAATATTTTTCTAAATACCTGATTTGTAAAATATTATATATATATGTGTGTGTGTGTGTGTGTGTGTGTGTAAGTGTTTATGTGTGTATATGTGTGTATGTATATATATATATATATATATATATATATATATATATATATATATATATATATATATATATATATATAGAGAGAGAGAGAGAGAGAGAGAGAGAGAGAGAGAGAGAAAGCTAGTAAATCCCCAATTATTGACTTTTGAAATCATGGAAAACTTGGCAAATAAGTGTAGACAATTTTAGATTTCTTTTTATTAAGTACAATCATTTATTAAACGAAATCTTTACATGCAATTTAAAATTCTTTCAGACTTTTATAATTGAAAGATATAATTACTCAAACAACTGAACTTTAACGAAATATTATTTAGATATGATTACCCCTTAGAAATAGAAGTTAAGATCTCTTTGTACTGTCTTATCTTCACTATTATTTGTACATAAAAAGATTTTTCGAAAAAAATTTATTATTAAATTAATCTATTTCGGGAAGTTTAGAATATTGTAATAATTTTACTTCATTTCACAGGAAATTATTGATAAACAGTTAAGGAAAGTTAAATAACCATTTTAATTAAATGTATATTGCTTGAACTAATTAGTAAATTTAATTCACCTTCAAATATTTTTTAATCGTGAAAATTTTCTTAAATTGGTGTTTATTTACAAAATTTCATGTAACGTTTATGCAAAAAAATCTGTTTTATCTTTATATAAGTAGATATTATAAAAGAAATATTATCAAGATATTTCTATTAAAATTTATTTTAAAAGCAACGGTGAAATGCAAATATAATGCAATACAATCTTTCTGAGGTTCTGAATATATGAAATAGTACCTAAAATTATGTATGTGACTGTGTAAATTAGAACAAAATGCTTATTATATTTCACGATTTAGTTATCATAAATTTGAAAAGAAAGGAAGTAGAAATGAAGCGAATTTTAACTTCATATTTTTGAACAACGAAACTTTTGAATCAAGAGATCTAAACTTAGCAAGACTTATGACTAGGAGATTCAAATGAGGTTACACCTATAAATAAGTAAGGAGTGAATAGTCAAACAGAGAAAGAGTAAATGAGTCAGAAAAAAAATGAAGAATGACAAAGTGAGAACAACTCTTATGAAAATGGAGAGCAGTTATAGATGAGTGTGGAAACCAAATCTTAGAACAGAGTTATTTACAAAAGGACCTGTAGTCAAATCTACAACAGATTAACACTCCAAAACACAATAGTTTATCATTTAAAATGAATGCTTGCAGCAAAATCTATTTCAGTAGTAAAAATCGTAGTTAATAGTAACAAAATAATGTCAAAATAGGAATATATTTTATATAACAGAAAATATATTTTTAAAATACTATTCAGTTATAATGGACGCTCTCTGCAAAATATGTATTTCAGAACAAAGCATTGTAGCATGGCTTGGCTCGGATAGCTACAGTCTACACTTTTGCTACACGAGGAATAATAAGACCGAAACCTACTGATTAAATCCCAATTCTCAAAGGCTACGAATATCCAGGCCAGCAGTGGGATTCGAACCCACGAACTCTAGTACGGAAGAGCAGCGCCATTTTCATTCAGGTAATGGTAATAAAAGGAAAAAGATTGTCAACATAGGAACTATATTTTACACTATAACAAAGGATATATCTTCACTACAAAATATTTTATTATTTATCATGAATTTTTGGTAAGATATGCATTTTAGTTTTAAAAAATTTAATTGTAGTCAACGGTAATAAAAGAAAATAAATCATAATATTAATTTATTAAAAATAAAATCTGTCAGTCATGTTTAACGGAAAAAGTCAGAAGATTGTGTGAAGAGGCGATTTAGATCAGTAATATAATTGATTCATTCATACAAGAAGTAAAATGCTCGGGATCTAAATCTGACCTCATCACATCTTCGTAAAAGATAGAGGACTATAAAATTATATTCTACGGATATTGTTGTCTTATACGGTGGTCTCGGGCGGGGTTCTGATCCCAGTCCCAGATTAGAATCCCGTCTCTGTACTTGACACTAAATAAGAATGTACCTTTGTAGAGTTATTTATGAGTCCCTAAGGGACAGTGCCCAATTAGAAGGGATAAGGTTTTCCACGTTGGCGGTCTCAAGGCGGGGTTTAAGCAGACCAATTAGATTCTTACAACTATCCCGATTGGACGATAAGAAGGAAGAGGGGACAAGGATGAAATTAATAAAATAAGAAAAATCTAAAAAAAGAGAAGGTGTTCGGGAGTCCAGACGAGGAGAGAGTCCGACAGAAGATGTTCGGTAGTCCAGTCGAGGAGAGAAGTCCAACGGAACGTGTTCGAGAGTCCAGTCAAGGAGATAAGTCCGACGGGAAGTGTTCCTGTATCAAATATTACGGCCGCACCCCAAACACTCAAAAGGAAGCCCCTGACCAGACCGACAGATGATCCATACATACCCAATCCTGATCAGCCCTCAACCAACAGTGTTCCGGGCACAACATATTAACTCACAAAGGTACCCCCATTTACATACATTTTGAAATTGAGATTAGGTCCTCTCTTTTATATTTACATAATTATTTAAGTGATGAAAAATTATTGTCAGAACTAATTTAGAGTGGCACCTAATTTTGAAGGTGTTGATAAAGCATATTTTATGAAGATAGAATCAGTTTGTGTGTACATAGATGTTTATATATCATTATAATAAATTTACTTTTTTTTATTTTAAGCTGGTTTCAGATGCTTTTAATTTAGCTTTTAGTTTATTTTCATATCTTATGTCTGTAGTTTCTCAGAACCTGTGGTTAAATTTAGCACTAATATACTTTTATACAACGCAATCAAAATAAATACCACTATACATTTGATCACAGGTTAATACTCAAATATAAACGAGGACTACACGGAAGATCGCGTACATAATATAATGCATAAACAGACACACCTAACGAAGAAATGTTTATGGCTACCCAAGGGTCAAAGCAAATGCAAAAAGAACCTTCCACTTTATGAAATTTCATTAAACGTTTTAACGTAAAATTTTACATATAATTTTACTAAACATTTCTACATTCAATTACTGCATAAAAAAATCAAAAATAAAAATGCGAAATAAATAGTTTAAAGGGTTTCTTCCCGACTAAAACTTTTGACCTTTCACTAGTAAATTCAGAGCTGTTTTATATTCTATTAATTTTTTCTAGGATTTAATAAGACGTCTCTTCCGACAAGAGCATTGGATGTAATTGAACGTAGTTAATATGAGGAGATAATAAGCAGAGATTACTCAAACACACACAGGAAAAAAAACTAACGGCAGTTTTTTTAACTATAAACTTTTTTAGGAAAGTTCTTAGAGATAAATTCTCTGTTCAGCAGAGCAGTTTAGAAAAGAAAGCATTAAAAAAATCAATGCATTAAAGGGTTTTTCAACATAGAGTTAAAAAAATACTTATAGAAATTAGTGAAAAGAGTAAAAATTAAATAGAGAAAAACTTGAAAAATTCTTTTTAGCAAGATTTATAGAAAAACTATATAAAGTGTGGTATTTTTTATATTTTTCCTTTGGGATCATCTTTGTAAAAATTGAGCATTATGACTAATTTTTAATGGACGATCCAGTACGTGTAATCAAATGAACATATATATTTTATTACTAAACAGTTGTAAGACATAAGACTTGTCTTTGACTTATTTCAAAGCATGTATTTGTTATGTGTCACATATTTTTTCGTTTGATTATTTTAAAACTGCTAAGCCTATTTTAAAACAATAAATTACAGTAATACAAATCAGCATCTAAAATAAAAAAAATATCGGACAGAATCCAAATGAATAAGTTGTCACAAAGCAATTTTTAAACATTGAGTGATTTATAAACTAACATGTTTACAGGTAAGAATACTTTCTATGAACTTAACTGAAAATCTTGTTTCCTGAAGCCCCATAATACGTCTATTGAAGTAAAAATTAATTTCAATTTACTTCTTTTGAAGTAAAAATATTTTTGTGCAAGATCAAATCTTAATTTTTTTCAAAAGTCTGACATAAATTTAAGGTACTTTTTTGAAAGGTTATTATTCTTAAAAACTAATAACATCAAATAAGCTGAATATATTATATTGCAAAAGGATAAAGAGAAAATAAATTAAAGAAATAAAGATTTCACCTTACTCAAATTTTTAGCATATTATTGAATGCATTATTACAACACCCAACTATAAATACAAGAATATGCGTTTTTACAAGCTTCTACAGTTATTTAATTTCTAAAACTACTTTACTAAATATGTATTATTGCTAGCAAAATTCCAAGATAACGCACGCCGATATAGCTTTTGAATTTATTTTGGTCCCTTAAATTTAAACCATACAAGTGCAAACATTTTATAATTCTTATAAAATGATTAATTGATATAAAAAGGTTTAACTTGGACTGGGACATTAGTTCAAACTTACTCAATTAAGTATATTTTAACTCAAGTGATTTACAAAGATTCGAGCATTTTTTTTTTCATAATTTAATTAGTAATGATTTCTATGTAAACGTGACAGATTTTTTTAAAATTATTTATGAATTGATGCTTTTAAATAAAAATTAGCTCAAAAATTTTAATTTTTTTTTAAATAAAACAGGAAACTAAAAAAGCCGTAGTTTACATTTATCCAATGTAAGCTTTATTCGAATGGTTACGTAAAATATCATGTAAAGAAAAATTTTGTCTCTACGGTGATTACATAGATGTAATCAATGCAAAGACAAAACTTTACAGAGTTAATACATAATTTTATTTTTATTACGATGTAAAATCTGGTGGCATTAGTGATAGGTAATTGAAATAATTTTTATGGATCGGTGGATGTTACAAAGCACTTTTGTAAAATTAATATATAGAGTTAGGAAACTTATTACACATATGCACTAATATATAACTAAACCAATCACATAAAAAAAACTTTAAAATCAGATCATTCTTTAATTCAACAATTTTCGTTAATTTTCAAAATTCCCTTGCGCTTTAATTTTCAATTTTTTAAAAAAAATTTTCCTTGTCATTACTTCAAAAAAACATTTTAAATCAGTTTAGATATAATTTTGATTGAATGGTTGATTTATAGGAAATAATTTATAAATGTGCAATGAATTTCTATAAAAAAATTCTGACTTTTCTAAATTTGAATTGAATTTTCTAAACGAAGTCTAAGCTTAGAGAGATACCTTACCTATGTTGCAAATATTAAAAGTGCTTGAGAATACTTTTGTAAAATCTGAGAAAAATAAAATCAGATAAACCATTTAAAAAATTAACAAAAGAAAATTTAAGTATTAATTTTTTTAATTAATACGACTAATTTAGTTATGCATCAGTGTATATGTATACAAAGTTTTATAACTCAAATTAATGACTTACAAAACCGCTAAGTAATGACCACCCTCGCCTGAAACCTTTACACTCCGAATTATAATTCAATTTTGGTATCACTAGCTCGCGCCCAATGTTTTGAAATTTACTCTATAGTTATATTCTGTAGTTTTCAAGAGTATATCGCATGAAACAATTTCCAGATGTAATCCCAGTTTTCGTTTGTACGTTTCACACACACAAACACAATTTTTTTCTCTAGGTATTTCTTTTTATTTGAACATCTATAGATTTTTGACTTGAAAAAATGTCAAGTGAGACTCATCAAAGGGGTGTAAAGTGTTAACAACTTTAATGAATGAAGTTTGTCAACAATTATAACATCAAGAATGGACAAATGAGAGAATCCCCAAAAAGAACTGCAAAGTACACCGCGACGGTATAAGGTTTATTCCAAAGATTAGTAAAATGATGTAGTAACACAGCTTGGCCTAAATTGTTTTAATATGGTGAAATTTTGATTTCAACACTTTCCCTGTCCGAGTTTATATGGTGTGTTTTTTCACGTGAGCCGATAAAGCGTGAAACATGATATATATGACAGTATGTTAAGAAAAACCAACACTTCGCATAGAAAATTGTTTTGATATCTATTACGCATCATTTTCTTCTTCATACTTGTTACATTTCAAATAACTCAGTTGGCACCTACGATTATTCTCGGGGATGACAGAAAAATGTAAAGAGCTTTTATAAAGCTTGCCATTTTAAGAAAACATTTAAAACCGAAATTTCATCAAACCTGGTACATAAACCAAATCAACTTATATCATACTCTTTCTTATAAATTATTATAATTTTAACAACAATAATCATAGATACAGGTATGAGGATTTATTTCTTCGATTGTGGAAGAAAAGTATACAAAACTTTACCAATGATATGACACAAGAAATAATTTTTCCAGGAGCTATCAGAAAAAAAAAAACCTGTCAGATTCACGTGTCCTAAAATTAAAACGCATTAACTGATTAAAAGAGTTTTTTTCCTTCCTTCCAAATTCATGAAAATCTCTTTGAGAAGCTTATTAAATGTTAAAATATCTTCTTGTTCATGATATGAATTAAGCCTTTGTATAACCGTGTTGCACATTTACAACATAAACAACTATTGTTGTTTTTCCATTGAGCTTGAAAAGGCTGTTTCTCTGATTGTTGCTATCCTGCAACACCACAAAAAGATCTATTAACAAAATTTTATCTATTGTACAAAAAGTTCTATTCATCGTTTGATTTGATGCACATGAGTATTACTAAAATAAACTTTGAAAAAAAAATTGGAGAAGCCAGATGTGAGGAAGAAATATGATTTTTATTCGTAGAATCTACATTTTTTACACATTTTTTTACAGATTTTCATCTTTATATATTTAAGTATTTTAAATAATTCGTACATGTTTCAAACAATATACTCCAACGTCTAAGTAAAGATTTTCTCATTTGAACTTATTTATGTACAAAGAAATAATACCAAGTTCTTGAAGTAAATGTAGTGAATTTTGACAAACTAATTGGTAATTGCTTACCAAAGCACAGCGAAATCTTGAAATTTCACCACGGTAGTTCTGCCTAGAGCATTAAAAAGCCTTAAAGCAATGATGCACAAACAAATCCATTCTTAGGTTTTCCTCTTTGATTCCTTTCATATTAATTACACTACTTAGAGCAATGAAGGGGAAAGCAAACAAGACGGGTAGCATATAAATATGCCAGAATAAGTTAAAAAATCGTTCATGCTTATAAAGAAGTCATGAAAAAGATGAACCTTTTAGAAAGAAGTGTGTTCAGGCAAGCAACCAATCGCGGAAGTCTACGGAAACTGTTGAGGAAATTAAAATTTAGAGTAGACAAAAACTGAAAAATGCAAAACCTTATTAAACGAGAATGTTAAACTGGATTGGGTTCTTCAAAAGAAAATTTTTTTGAAATTTGGTTTTAAGTGCACTCATAGAAAATAACACCACATATAACACTGGCACGATCAGCAGTCCATAAGAATCAGAGACTACATATATCCCTAATAAGGCAACTGTTTCAGTTCAGTATAATTACTCATATTAATACTTGACCCTATGAGACGTGCACTGGTAAACCGTCCTTCAAAAGCGTAAAATTTTCATGAATTTCTTTCCCAGGCACAAAGGAGAGTTATTCTGGATATCAGTGGTAAACAGCATTAATTGATATCCTACAGACTGCAAAAGATATGCAGACAATCGGTTTTCACTACTCCCTAGTAAGTACCAATGCTTAAAGTAATTATACGAACTTTTTTTAATTCTAAAAGATTTAAAAATAATCTCTATATTAAAGATTGCTAAGAATAAAAACAAGGAGTTATATATTTTAATGGTCCAAAGTTCCTTATTTCATTCTAAAGAGGAAACATTAAAAATAATAATGAAAATGCAGTTTTTTTATTACAGTAAAGTATGTAGTTTAATACATTGTTATTAGTAAAAATAATTTAATATAAAAATCTTATGAATAATTTTTGAAATTGTAGTTAGCAGTACTGGAAAGACATCTGCATGATGAAATCTGTACTACAGCCATAATATACACGTACTTTTTTCTTCCTTGATTCCGACGCATCAACGAAACTGTCAAAATACATACTCTTATTTAAAAGCCACACCCGAAAGACACTTCTGAAGAACTAGGGCAATTCATTAAAAGTTGTAAAGATTATTTATTATTGAATTCCACTTTTTTATAATTGTTTAAATAAAGATAATATTAACTTTAATAATAGTGTACTGGTGTTTTAGTAAAATGTTGGAGCTTCTACCCCGATAACTAAAACTATTCGAGCTGTAGTGACAACACTTCTGGAGGAATGTTCGGAAAATTGGCTTATCCAAATTTGTAATGGGTTCGGTTTTGGGGATATAGAGGGCTAGAAAATTCTTAGAAGTATTTTGCTTACTACTATACGATATGACTAGCATAATAGTACGTCGTTCTGTCTTTCTAGAAAATATCATCACTAGGGATATAGTAGTATGTGGGCACTAATGAATCTGCTAAAACGGATCACAGAAAAATTGGTGTATATTGGTTTCCCCATGCATGACTGATACAACACAAAACCATAAAGTCTATTTCTCGGTCACAACATTTGACACAATTTTTGTTCGTCCGACATTTGTTTAGGAGCATTCGTGCTCCGAAGTTTCCCGTTTTAAAGTCCAAATCGTGTCACAAAATACAACTTATATAAGAAATAAATGCTTTTTCAATCTACAGACATTTTACAAATTAAAATTCTCTTGATACGCATTTATTAGCATAGATGCAGTGACCATCCACTTACCTCAGACTCTGATAAACAGCAGGATTAGCTGAACTGATGAGGACCTCCCTAATATGATAGCAATAAACCAGCTATAGTTCATAAAGAAGTTTGTAGGGATCGATTCTTAAAACTTAGGTATTAACACATTGTATGCGGGACACGTACTAGTACGTTTTCTGGCGATTGATACTTGAGCGCGGAACACGTACTAGTACGCTTTCTGACGATTGATACTTGAGCGCGGAACACGTACTAGTACGTTTTCTGACGACTGATACTTGAGCGCGGGATACAATCTATTACGTTTTCTGACGATTGATACTTGAGCGCGGGTCACGTACTAGTACGGGTTAGTGTAACAATATGGCTTGTTTGTGGGTACAAAATAACGGTATATACAGGAAAACGAAGCCGAATGTTCTTGTCTACTACATAGACTCTGGAAAATATTTAGACAAATAAAAACTAGTTTTTACATCAGTCTATGAGGAACCATAGAACGGGAAGATTGATTAAAAAAATCAATTTAGATTTAAAATTAACTTTTTATTTATCCTTGCGAAAATTATATATATATATATATATATATATATATATATATATATATGTATTTTATATTATATATATCTATATATATTTGTTTGTCTATTTATATATTTGTTTATATATTTGTAGCAATATTTGTAACTCTCACTGGACCGTAATTTCGTAACTATATTTTTTTAAGTTGTACAAGCCTTGTTGGTAAGAAACAACTTTAGGATTAACAAACAGGAAAATGTAACTGTTATTTAAAATGTTGACAGTGCGATGTCAAACTAAATAAAACAATCGGTTGTTCAGCACGTAAATAAAAATTTATATAAAAATGCTGATGACTTTTCGAAATGCCTAGAAAATGTCTAGTATAGGAATTCCCTTACATTAGGCATTACATTTGTGCCATTACTAAATCTGTCTGCGCATTAATCTCTATTTCCGCTTTAACCGCCTTAATCAAACAATTACTTTAACTAGGGTTAATTCCTACCCTAGATCTTCCCTAATTTAATCTTATTGAATACAATTTAATCTTTATATCTTAATTTCATTGTTGAGAAGATAACTTGGAAATCACGAAACATTTAAGAAAATTAGGCCATCAGAAGATGGGTGACTGGCAAATTCTTTATTGGTAATTCACGACGAACCGCCTACCTAGGGGTGTAAGGCATTCGTAATGCCACAGTGGAGAATCAATTCGTAATACCTCAGTTATGATCATCTTCAGGGTGGGGCTGTAAGTGAAGTCTCGGATCGCTTGCTGCAAGTGAAGGAATTTTGTACAACCCGCCATCCCCTTGCGAAAATGTTCAAATTTTGCACTCTGACTGTCTTCCTTCAAACACATAACATAAACTCATCAGTGATTTTGTACGTATATGCATCTATATGAGCACGAACAATAAATTGGGTGAAAAATGCTTATTTATAAAATAACAAGTAATTCAATACACAGTTAAGCACAGTCATATCATTGAATACAGCTTGTTTCGTATGGTTATGCTGTCAGGAAGAATACAGGCAATCGAATAAAATTAAAATTGATTTTTAAGTACTTCTTGTTTATTCGAAAAAAGGCGTTGACATAAAATATTGCATATACTGTTGGGGATATTTCTGTTTGTGAACTGCTAAATCAATTAAGTTTTTATTTTTAAATATGTCATAATCCATCCTTACATGTTGAGAATATTTTTTGGATTATTTATATGGAAGCAAAAATATAATTTTACCCCTTTTACTTGAAATTTCTATATGAAATGAGTGCAGCTGGCGATCTATGTGTCGTCACACGAAGTGGCTATATCTGTGGTTGAAAATTTTCCCACCCCTGTTTTAAAGCAATATTCAGTCAGGAAGCGTCTTTTATATTTATCGTACAGTGTGAACTTAAAAACCCGCATGATTATGTATATATTTTTGTGAATATTTACAACAAATCTGGCATGAAAAACATATATATATTTCTTTTTATCTTAGTATGCAAAAAGTTAAGAATGAAATTCAAAAGTTCAGTCAAACTATAAATCTATACCATTTTTTCAATAAATGAATAAAATGTAGTTTAACGATATAAATATGAAAAAGGGAGAAAATTTACGTAAGTTTTGCAAGAGGTTGGAAAAAAATTATTTTCTAAGCTGAACTGCTAAAACTTGTTAAAGTTCTCTCCTTTTCATACATTTTTACTAAGTTACTTTCGCCAAGTAAAAGTGAATAACAAAATAAGAAAAACCACAATTCCCCTAAATTTTAAGCAAATCATACATACTTGCAGAGGAGAAATGCATGGCTGCTAAAGGTAGCAAAGAGCTTCTTCAAACCATTTACAACTGTGTATCGTATATTCCCCTGGCTGGGTATCAAATCCATGAGAATAAAATATCATTTAATTTTAACTCATATGAGCTATGAGAGTTAATGTTTACAGGCATTGACAAACTAAACTTTGTTCACCGTCTCTGCGCATGATTTTCATTTCGTAATATACAAACGATTATCAACACTTCAAACTGTAAACAAACATCTCCAAAAACTTCGAGGGCAAATAGAATGACCCTAAGTTACGCGAAACGAACTATAAAAGGAAAAATTGCAGTTTTATGAAGCAAAAACAATGTATGAATATATCTAATGCTGATACTGAGGTATTTACTTTTTTTACATATAATTACTAACGTACTTTTATTATTAAATGTGTCAATTTTACCTTTAAAAATTATTTTTTATAAACCCAGCGCACTAAGCTCACATGTAAGTATAAATTGTTTTCTGTGGTCAAACTACTTTCCCACGCCTGCATTTAACGTTTATACAAGAACTGGAGAGAAAAAATATTCATTCGTAAATCAAAGCTACTTAAAACATAATTCGGCAATATCCATTAATCCAACATACACAAAATTATGCAGAAATGTGAAATATTTTGCTTTAATATGAAATAAAACCAGTTGCTAAAGAACTTTAATTCTTCACTAATATGCACAGATTTCATAATGTAGTTGATGCAATGACAACGAGATTAAACGCATATCGCATGCACTTATTTTTGAACAGTCAAGCGTGAAATCATGGGATAAGTACATATCTCCCCGAAAATGGATAACCGAGATTTTTTTAGTACATACAAAGTGGACAATTATATATATAAATATATATGTGTGTGTGTGTAACATTAGATGATTAAGGGAAATAAACATTCAAATACAACTAGCGATTACAGGAAACCAAATAATAAAACAGTAGAAAATTTCTAAATGAGGTTTTTACGATTTACGGTATGGATATCCTTACAGATATGCAATGAATATTTGAACAGTGCATGGCTATATATAAAAAGAATATTGTTAATATTACAAGAAAGCTAATCGTGGGAGAAAGTTTTCTTTTTGATAACCTAAAGCTTAATTGAAATGAAGTTTTATCGCCCAATGCTCAGTTTTTTATTTTCATTGCTTCAAAAATAATTGAAACATATTCAAACACGCAAAGGGTTAGAACAGTCTGAAAAACATGTAAAAAATGTTCATGATATTAATCATTGAGAGGATATTCTAGAATATAACAAAAATAAATTATTCTTGTTATAAGAGAATGATAAATAAAAAATCTATCAGCATTCAAAAATAGATTTGTTTTGCATCCCACATCAAAGTAGATAGTATCAAAGGTAAATGCAATTTAGTGATTACAACTCATATAACAAACTACCGCCTTAACGCAATTTTCTTTCTTCCCTATTATTAAGACAATATAATTAGGACTGCTGTAGGAATACACTTTACAATTATAGGGTATCATTGTCAACAAATTTTTTGCCTCTGAAAGTTTTTCCTACTTCAAACTTGCACTAATTCTGTAACTTTAGTTGCCATTGTAAGGAACAATAGATTGACCGTTCTAAAAAAACCAAGAGTGAGAAATATGAAAACGTTTCTGTAAGTTTTTTTCGCAGATGTAAATGTGCAAGAAAATAGAATGATTTAAAGTTTGGTCATTACACTACATTAAGTTCCTGTATTAATACATTTCTTGGCGACCATTACTTGTTTTATCTATACTGGTATTCTCTAGAATTTACTGGATTAAAACCCTCTTAATTAATAGATATGAAATATTTTTTGTCAGACCTTGGTCCATTTCCATTGTTCCATCCTTAGTTTAAATCATGATACATCACCAGTAGATTTCTTTTTTCTCGCTATCTTATCAAAAAAGCAAAATTTAGAGCAGTGATCAGTCACGCAAGACTAAGCGACTTAATTCCTTTTAGCCAAGTTTAATAAATTATTTATAAAATAAAATTCACATTTACAAAATAAAAAAGGTATAATTAGTTATGCGCATATACATATACAAGGCTAGATAGGTTAAAATTTCCATCTAATATATTTCCTTGACAGAAGTCCTTAAGATTAAATATTTGGAAAAACGAACATTATTTACAATCTCTATGCTGCATGGTAACATATTGCTCTAGAGATTAAAAAAAAAAAACTCCTTACCTTCTGAATCAATTAAGCATTCTAATGCGATTACGTCAGGGACTCTAAATTTAAGTTACAAGTAGGACATGCATTGAATCATTACAGGAAAATCGAGAGAAAGTAATTCTGGATGTTTGGTGAAAAACTGAACGTACAGATAAAGCAAAATTCCTACTAGAGTGTGACATGCTCCCTCGAACAGGGCACAATTATTCATCGCAGATCTGAACGCATCCTTTGGATAAGTATGTGAACTACATTAGAAACCTCAAAAAGAAGTCATGAGGATCAAGTGCTTTCACCGCCACAGCCTTCAGGTGTCCAAAGTTGAGCGTAAACAACAAATTCCTTTATCCACTAGTAAGAGAGTGACAAATATTCTCTCTGCTATCGCTGTAACGATCACAATTTCTTTTTCCAGAAATACAAAGTGTCTCTCGATGTTTTATTCCGTCTAGACAGTGTTTGCTTACATAGTAAAATACAGCATTGTACAAAATCTGCACAGTACTATGATCTGTATAAATTAGAAGTTTTAGAATCACAGAGATAGCATAAGCTTCACTTTTAGGAGAATAATTTACTACTAGAATGCATATTAAAGGTAAATTTTACGACACGACAATATTAAATTAACATTTTAACTACATAAAACAACATTTCTAATAAAGTCACATTTTTTTTTCTATAATTGATTAAAAAATATAAGTAGAATAAAAAGTGCTAACTAAGAGCAGTTATTTTTTAAAATGTCTCTCTGTCATTGGTCTTAGAACGTCGCCATATACAGACTTGCAACTGCTGATGTACTTTCAAAAAGGTGAGAAAAGTGATAAATAATGCAGAATAAGTGACTAAAAAGAGACTAAACATCGAAAAAAAAAGCGATTTTTTTTCTCCTCTTGATTACTAGATGCTGTTATTAAGATTTTTCTATTTATTTTAACTCTAAATCAAATGATTCATGCAAGACATGATTTTAGCGCCGAATACAAAAAGGTTAAAAATTTTGTTTAACACAACTCAACATTGCTTTTTATTCAAGAAAATATATAAACTAGATTTGAATACATACAATACAATAATTTTATAATCACAATTTTCTGCATATATTAATGATATTTTGAACTATGTATATAGCTAGATTAGAGTGTCTAAACAAAAATTGTGAATAACAAGTTAAAGAGAAACGTGTGCTTTGACGTAAATTACTTTAATGTATTAAATGTACATTTCAGTACAAATGTAGATTTCAGAAACTTCTTTGCGACTTTTTAAAATCACTAAATTCTGGAAACCATATGACTAATTACATTTTAATAAGAAAAATAAGATTAGAGCATCACATTTTTGGTCTTTTATTAAAATATTTTGTTATTAATTCAGATTTTCTTTTTTCAACAGCAGACTTTTGCTGTAATATACCATGAAAAAAGTGGCTAAAATTGACTGTTTACTTAAAAAAAGTGACTAAAAGTGATCAATTGTAAAAAAAAGTGACTAAAGGTGAGAAAAGTGACGGAATTGCAAGCCTGCATATATGTGTGAAATTTATAACCAAATTATGCTTTTCAATAATCCAGTTAATGTTTATTTTTACAAGATTTAAAAACGAGAGCAAGCTTTAATAAAAAAAAAGGGAGGGATAAGGATAGAAGTACAGGTTTGCCCGTATGTAGTACGGGCAAACCTGTTGAGACTAAACATAGGTAGCCCGTACGATGTAGGGGAAAACCAGTTAAAAATAAGTACAGGTAGCAGGTACATTGTACGGGCAGCCCGATTAAAGGGTTAAAAACATACATCCGTGATATTTAAACCATTTAAACTAGATTGCAAATTCGCATTTCAAAGTTTTAACTATCGACGATTACAAGAAGAATGTGAACTGCAACTCCGGAATTACCATAAAATATGTAACAGGAAAATCCTCATTAATACTAGAAACATATGAAACATATTACTAGCTTTAATGTAAACTTCACGACTATCAAATTATCGTCCACAATTAAACAATACTTTCTTTAGTAAAAATAAAACTTTCCTTTTTAATGATTTATTCAAAACACATATATTCATTTACCTTTTTGAGAAACAAAATATTAAGTAAAGGGAAAAGGCGATATTTCTTTCCAATAAGACATAGAGTTAAATAAACATATATATGTATGTACTGTCTTGATCCAGAGTTTAAGGCGAATGGAAAACAGTCTTCTTGATAATAATAATTTTATTAAATCATCGTTTCTTCTGAAATCAAAACCTGCGCCATTTTCATTGTTCGTGGCGGAGCTAAGCGTGGAATAGGTGTTCACAATTCCATGTCCACGCGCTAACTGAAACTTATCTGTTTGCAAGCTCATCATATAGCTCAAAAATACTTCCGTCTGACCGGATGATCCCAAAAGCTTACGCGAGCGTTGGTCTTTTTCATTTATTTTATTATTATAAAAGAGTTCCCTTTTTAAAATCGTTTTTAACTCACGTAATTTCCAACTACCCCTTTTTTAGACCTGACATGTATATGATTTATATCAATTTGTGTGTGTGTGAAGAGTGTATAATGTATTTATTTTTATTTACTTTTTGTTTCTCGAACGATGGTCGAACCGATGGAATGATGTCTTTCGGGACTACAGTTCGTGAGTTCGAATCTCACTGTCGACATGAATGTTCATCAACGTTTGTACTGGCTTTAAGGGCTTAAATCTCGTTCAAATTAGTCTTCATGCAGCAAAAAAATTACCTTAACGTACCAAACAAAGCCTCAAAAAAACATTTTTTTAATTTCATTTTTTAAAATTGCCTGTGTTTGCAGTAGCAAGAACAGTAAGAAGAAAAGCGCATCTACAGCTACCTCTTCTACATGTATTTTTATAAAATGAAAATATAATTAATGCATTAATAAATTAATAGCAATTTCAATACTACAATGAGGTGCAGTAGTATTAAACAATGAGTTACAAATTCAGAATGTTATAAGCAAAATTCTGTAAACAAAAATAAATAAATAAATAAAATTATTATTGAAGTCATTAAATTTCGCACAGATCCTGAGAACTTAAAGAACTAATTGGAATAAAAATTTTGTAAGACTACAAGTGTTACTGACGAATGACTTGTCTAGTCCAGACCACCAACGTCTGAGTAAAAGACTAAAGATTATTTTTCAACAGCCAAAATAATTAATTCGTTAAAATTCAAAGCTTAAGGTGCTAACGTACCCCATTGATAGAGTTTTAAAAACTTAGACAAAATAAAATAATTAATAAGCTTTAACTAAAACAGAATTAAGAATCGATGATGGATATAAAAAATACCTTATTATGGGCAAATAAAATTATAAGTTATTAATTAAAACAATGATTGTACTGCATTTTGAATTCAAAAGGTATTTCAATTTTATACAGCTTTATTTACATCCGTTTCAAAATAAGACACGCTCCCAATAAATCTATTATTTTATGTTTAAAGATATCAATGATAACGCGTTCTTCTGCAGTGTGAAAATAACAAAATCATTCGCTCAACCCAAGCGTTAAGATGGAAATGAGACGCCTTCGGTAAACGACGTTTAAATAAGTAATAAGTTTTAGCTGAAATATAATTTAATATATTATAAGTACAAAAATTATGTTGTTTGGGGTAAACGAGTACTGGAATGTTGTACGTTTTTAGTTCGAGCGATGCGTGTACTACATTTTGAATTCAAAAGATATTTCAATTATATACAGTTTCATTTACTTCCGTTTCAAAATGAGACACGAGCTCATTAAAATGTATTATTTTATGTTTAAAGATATCAATGAGAACGCATTCTTCTGCAGTTTGAAAATAACAAAATCATTCGCTCACCACAAGCGTTAAGATGTAAGTGGGACACCTTCTGTGAACGACATTTGAGTTAACCTCTTGCCTGTGACGCCCGAACTGAGTTCGGGCAAATACACCAATTTTGGAATGCCCGACCTGAGTTCGGGAAAGAGAAAAAAACGGTTTTTCAATTCCGTCAAGCCCGAAATCGGTTCGTCCAATGCATACTATTTAATATGCCCTTTTTCGAATTGATAGAGATACTTTCCCGCGAAAAGTTCGTCAGTTTCACGCCATTTGTCGCTATTTCTCGTATACTGTGAAGGATTTGTGAAATTCAAAGGAATCTTACAGTTGATATAGATAATAATATTGTTGTATTATTTTATCCAGAAAACTGTGCCATTTGATTTATTTTGCTGTAATTTGAGCACAAATTACTGTAATCCATTAACATTTCCAATATTTGTGAAAATATTGATAATAGTACTTATTTTGTTCAGATCTTTCTTTAAATAAATCTATTTCTAACATTTTGACGATAACGAATTAAAGAGAAAAAATTTTAGGACGTTTTTCTCAAATATATTCCATAGGCAAGGAGTTAAGGTGTAAGTGAGACGCCTTCGGTGAACGATCTTTAAGTTAATAAGTTTTAATTGAAATAAAATTAAAAACGATGAGTATAAAAAATACTCTGTATGGGGTAAACGAGCACTGGGATATTGTACTTTTTAATTCAAGCGATACGTGAACTACATTTTGAACTCAAAAGATACTTCTTTTTTTATACAGCTTTATTTACATTCCATTCCGAAATGATACATGATACCAATAAAATTCCTCATTTTATATTTAAAGATGCCAATGAGAAGGCATTCTTCTACAGCTTGAAAATAACAAAATTAATATCTCACTCCAAGCGTTAAATAACGTATGTGAAGAGGAAGCCTTTCAGCATAACAGAATAGGATAATGTAACTTCCTGCTGGAAGTAAAAACAAATAGTATAAACAAATAAACGGTGAACCATTTAATTCATAAATCTGGGTAGCATCTGACTCATGGTATGACTCGAATTATGAGGTCGAAAGTCCAGAAATAAAAATAAATAAGAGGTTGTTGTACTTTTTTTTAATAATTAAATCCATTTCTTCGACCGCAGAAAAAAGTTTTAAAATCTCCATTAAACTGAATTCTCAAATATTTACATTTAAATAACCCATCTTTGTATACTTTCTGGATGAAATAGAATCACATATTTTTTAAATACTCAGTAATTTTGAAATAATCATATGTAATCCCCTATATAATAATAGCCTAAGTTGTCTGTCCGTCTGTCCGCGAATTTATGAAGCGGCTGTACCTGAGGCATCCATATGTGTAGACATCCATATTGTATTTTTGATGAGTTAGGGTTAGCAAAATTCAAAGCTAGTTCAAAAACGTTCGAAATCCACCCCTTCCCCCCTTTTCGAGTGTTTAATGCCATTATTTCAAGCTCTGTTGTCCCCGGTTAAGAGCATAACATTAAATTTATCAATTTATCACATAATAAATAGGTAAAAATAACATTTTTTCTAACATTATTATGTCATTCCTTTAACCATCTCCTTTAAATCATTTCTTATTTTAAATTATTTAAATATCTTTTACTTTTTATCAATGAACTTAGATATTACGTAAATACCTTTCTTTTATATTTGTATTAAATAATAGATTAGGTACATATGTGCTAATTTGAAACTTAATCATCGATTATTTTTTGTTGCAATGAAAATTTTATCACCGGTATTAACAACAAAATCTTTTCATAAAAGACTAAAAGTCTATTTCACGGACTAATAAATATCTAGCGTTTAAGTTATATATCTTTGAAAATTAAGAAGTTCGTTCGTTTGTGTGTTTGTTTTTTATACATAACCACACGGTTTGCAATCGATTCGCTAAATTTTGGACATCATTCATATATACCGCCAAATAATCACTGTCAATATTAAAACCTCTGCTCTCCATCCTATCACGTAATATAACAAGATAAATTAAAGTTGGCAACTAACATGCGGTCAGTAAAGATAAACAAATTATTGAGCATGTACTAGATAATTCTCAGCCAAAAAAACAAACCATTTTTTTTACCTGCCTTATAGGGTACTTTACAATTCTAGAAAATTAAAAATTTTACTGATCCCGTCATATGACGGGCTATATGATAGTAATCTATAACTGCAAAATATACTAAGGAAGACATATTCACGAAGCGAGATAAAGTTAATAGTTCTTAGTAAAAACCAATTTTATGGTGTATAAAATATAGCGAGCTAAAAGATTACAAGACTTTCATAGGATCCCAAATAGTAATCGATTATTTCAACTGATATTGATTGATTTGGGACTGAATTGATTTGGGAGAAATTTTTATATTTAAGATTTTTGTATTATCTTTAACCATTCTTGAGGATTGTAATAAAAATCAAAATACGAACAAGAAGAATCTCTTAAGGTAATGTAACAGGAAAATAATATTAGACTGTCTTTTAATTTAAAAATGAATCTTGATAATTAAAAAGATTGATTTTTCTGTATAAAATTTTAAACTTTTTATCAGAAAAGCTTTACTAAAAATATAACTGACGCTTTCACAATAATATTTATAAAAAATTAAATTAATTTCAATTTTTATATATACTGTGCTATAAATATTATGCCTCTGTCATTGAAATAAAAGAATTTTTTATATCTTATTACTATAATACCTTTGAATCAGAACTATTCTATTAAATATTACCATTTTTACGTAATATAACTTACCGAATTTAAATATAAATTATGTAAATAAAGAAAAAATACACTATTATAATTATTTCATATAAACATTATTCATTAAATCTACATTCAGAATCATACAAAAGAGTTACTGAGATTAGAATATGCTATTGGAGCATACATTTAATCTAAACAAACCATGAAATATGCAGTTAAATACAACTGGAATCCTTTGTTTAGCATGTGATACTACATACAAGAAACTGCCACAAGCAGGTAGTTTCTAAAATCATTTAAAATCTTAGAACGAAAATATATGGCTACTACATTAACGTGTGAACATTATTCTGCCCAATATAATATTTTAACTAAGCGTAAAATAAAATGTTTGAGGGCTATTCCATATTAGTACAAAATACAAGACTATAGACATATAAAAAACGTAAGGAAACATTACAATTTACAGGGTATCTGCCAAAATAAAATTTTTCAAATCCATGACTTTTCATGACTTTCCCTGATTTAGCAGATCATTTTCCATGACTTTATAAAGCTTTCGTTAAAGTATATACAGGGTATCCACCAAGATAAAATTTTTCAAATCCATGACTTTCCATGACTTCAGAAGATTATTTTCCATGACTTTAAAAATATTTTGTTAAAGTACATATGAATAAAAATTCTGATATACATACAAATAAAATATATTCTTTGAGAGAAATTACAAAAATTTATGATAAAAAATACTTTATAAATGTTTATAAACTCATATATATATATATATATATATATATATATATATATATATATATATATATATATATATATATATATATATATATATATATATATATATAAATTGTTGTATCTACATACCTAAGTTTAATCATACAGCAATTTTCTGAATGCAATCAAAAAATTTCCAATTTGAATTCAGAGTACTTAGGTATTATCGAGGTGACCAAGAATAATAGCCAAACACGATAACCCTATAACGTTTATATATAATAGCCCTAAAGATAAGCTTATATTTTGTAGAAAAATCTTAACTAATTTTTATTAAATTATTATTATTATTAAATTAATAAAAATTTAATTTATAATTTAAGAAAGAACCAGAATAATATACTTATACATTTACCCCCCTATTAAGCTTGCTTGTTTTGAGTTTCCTTGACGAACAGAAAGGAAATTCACTTGCAGAGGCATTTCTTGGTTTTTCTTAATTGGTAGCTCAGCGGATCCATGACTTTCCATGACTTTTACTCATTTTACTTAGAAAATCATGACTTTAAATGACAAAATTAATCCATTGTCTAAATCCATGATTTTCCATGACTTTCCAGGTGCGCGGAAACCGTGTATATATGAATAAAACTTCTGATGTACATACAAATAAAATATATGCTTTTAGAGAAATTCAGGAATTTTATCATAAAAAAACTATAAACTTACTTTATAAGTGTTAATAAACTCACATACATAAAAATAAACTGTTGTATCTACATACCTAAATTTAATCATATAGCCATTTTTCAATCAAAATGTTTCCAATTCGAATTCAGGATACTTTGGTACTATCCAGGTGACCATAAATAATAGCCAAATATAACCCTATAATGTTTATATACTATATCCCTAGAGATAAACTCATACTTTGTGCAAAAATCTTAACGAATTTTTATTAAAAAATAATTATTATTATATTAATAAAATTTTAATCTACAATTTAAGAAAAAACCAGAATAATATACATTTACCCACCCATTAAGCTTCCTGCTTTGAGTTTCTTTGGTGAACAAAATTTGCATGGCAATATGGTCAATAGGATAATACATAAATACCAAACTCAGTAACTTCAGCCAAATGACAAGTAAAAATAGAATTAAACAATTCAATGCATTTTTTTTTAAACGGTAGTTTAGCGGATCCATAACTTTCCATGACTTTTACTCATTTTACTTGAAAAATCAAGACTTTCCATGACAAAATTAATCCACTGTCTAAACCCATGATTTTCCATGACTTTCCCTGACTTTCCAGGTGCACGGAAACCATGAATTTACCTTTCATGAAAACTCTAGGATCAAAATTGGCTGTTGGTGCATACACTTAATCTATACAAACCATGAAATGTACAGCTTTATACGATTGGTAGGCTTTGTTTATCAAGTGATATTTACATACAGAAAACAGACACAAACATCCATAGAACGAATAATTTCTAAAATCGCAAAATCATTAAAAATCTTACAATGAAAATATATGTTTACGATATTAACGTGTTAACATTATTCTGCACAATATAATATTTTAATAACGCGTAAAATAATGTTTTTCATTTTATATTAGTGCATAATATAAGACTATGGAGACAAAAAAAAACGTAAAGAAACATCACAATTTACCCTTTCACGAAAACTACTAAGGTCAAAATACGATGTTAGTACATGCATTTGATAAAAACAAACCATGGAATTTAAAATCTAATACGACAGGCAGATTTTGTTTACAAATAATATTTACATACAGGGAATTGACGCAAACACTCTTCGAGCAAATAATCCCTAAAACAAAAAGATTATTCAAAATTGCAGAACACATTATTAAAAATATATGTTTGCAGCATTAATAAATGAAAATTAAATTTATTCTACATGATTCATATTTTTGAACTGCGTGTAAAATAAAATGCTTCACAGTTATTCTATATTAGAACATAATTCAAGACTAAGGAAATAGAAAAAGAGAGAAATATTACAATTCACCTTTCACGAAAACTACATGGAATTTACAGCTTAATACGATTGACAGGTTTTGTTTACAAAATGATATTTACATATAGGGAACTGACACAAACACCCACGAAGCGAGTAATCCTTAAATAAACAAAATTATAAAACAAAAATATAAAACAAAACTGTAAAATACAACGTTGAAAATATATGCTTCTATCATCAATGTTACAGCATAAAATTTGTTCTGCAAAATGCACATATTGGAACTGCGCGTGAAATAAAATATTTCAAAGATATTCCATATTATTGCCCATACAAGACTAAGGAGATAGAGAAAAAATATATAGATAAGTATTATAATTTATACACGGAACTGACACAAACACCCATAGAATGGGTCTTTTCTAAAACCGTAAGCAATTAAAAATTGCAAACTACAATGCTGTAAATTTATGCTATTAAAGTATGAACATTTTGTTCTACCAAAAAGCACATATTTTACAAGACTTAGCAGATAGAAAAAACGTGAAGAAATATTACAATTTACCTTCCACGAAAACCTCTGAATATTCCATTTCTGTAAGTGCTACCGCACTCGACATCAACATATTTTTCCACCCAGAACAAAGACGCTTAGCTGAAGAAAAAAAAAAGGGGGGCAACGGAAGATAAACAAACCCGACATACCTTTTGGATCCCATCCTTTGATCTGGTAAGCAGCCAGTTTTTGTTTCTCGGAGAAGGACCGGGCGAAAGCACGAGAAAAGAAATGCACAACACTGTGCCACCAATATCCCTATCTTCAGTTAGCGTTGAACAACACGCTGCTAAATGAGTTTCCCATGCTGTTGTTAATCAACACACCGAGCAGAGAGCGCGACTCAGGGAGAGCATGGTAGATCAATGAAAACACACGCTGGAAAACCCTACCCAATCATTCCCGGACAGGTAGAATGACGTCTGGATGAGTCAGCCGTCAGTCAGGTAAGCGCGTCGGCTAGCGGGTTAGTGAAGGGACTCGGTCCGAAAGCAAGCGGGTCCAACGAAGCGCGCCACATGCTTCGAAAAAAACAGCGCAACACGTTTAGTGTCTTTCGCCATGGAATGCTGGTTTCTCCAACAGCCGAATAACTGAGATGCCGGGCGCAACACACAAGACTTGAACCGCCCTGTGAGCGTGTGACGTCACGGGCTTCGGAAAAGCAAAGCCTCATTACACGAGAGGTTTTCCTCTACGGGATGGGGTTCGTTAGAGGGCGCCGATCGACTTGCGATTTAATGAGGAAAACGCTTATTATGACGGCAGGACATGACTCACACAAAAACATATACCGCACATATGACTGGCACCACAGGTAAGATGTATCCCCATTTCTCAATAACGGCAATTAGCGCCCCATATCGTATTACCGCAGCTGCCACGAAATGACAATTTATTTGAACATTCATACTGACGGGAATTAACAAGTCGAACAACATGCAGTAAAGACACCCTTTTTACTGAAAATTTTAACCCTTTGCATTAGTATCATTTGTAGTTATATTGCATTCGTAGAAATATTTAAACAAGCTGTCAAAAAACTCGAAATTACTTTTCATATTCGATCAAGATGAAAACATTTTATAGAACCGTATCTCAAAGTGTAAATTCAATGGGAAAAATTAAAAAATACGAAAAAATTTTCTCTGTTTAAAGGAGGTATACAAAACCTTATCGATCAATGAAGAAAATCTGTAAATTTTTGTTTGTTAAAATTAACAAAATAAGTCAAAGAAAATGACTCCACCGACCATAATAAATGAGATAAAATACTCAGACATAAAAAAAAAATTCTAATGAGTATTTATAACTAACATGAACAGGGACAAGTTTAACACCTGAAACTTCCACCATAACACACACTCCTATACGGTGTTTGATATCTAAACGTCATATATATATATATATATATATATATATATATATATATATATATATATATATATATATATATATATATATATATATATATATATATATATATATATATATATATATATATATACATATATATATATATATACATATATGTATACATATATATATATATATATATATATATACATATATATATATACATACATACATATATGTATACATATATATATATATATACATATATGTATACATATATATATATATATATATATATATATATATATATATATATATACATATATATATATATACATATATATATACATATATATACATACACACACATACAGGAATGGTTCTGTGCTGTTAATACATGCAAGGTAGTGTTTGGCCGCCAACTTTTCCTGCGTGACGCTAGGTAGTATTTGACGGCCCCTATCAATGCATGTACCTAGTAGATACTCTATTGGCCGCCTGCGTGCATGCACTCAATGCACACCTACTAGCCCAGGTCATGTATGTATGTATGTATGTATGTATGTATGTATGTATGTATGTATGTATGTGTGTGTGTGTGTGTGTGTATATATATATATCATGAAGAAAAAGTATTGTGACAACTTTAGGGAGATATACGAGGACAAAGGGTTTAATCTTATAAAATGTATAACAGATAATAAAAAAGACTTCTCAAAGTAAATAGTCGTTACTTGAATACTTTGTATCATCGTGATGCATAACTCCAAGCATAAATAAAAATTGTCTTAATCTACAGATACAAAGGATTATCAACTCTTTTAAAGACTCAAAATTAATGTTTTCTGCATAAAACAAACTGCATTATACAGTCAATTTATAATAATTATTACAGTAACTATCAAATTTAATTTACATACATGAATCAAATAAGCTCATCCACTAGATTATATTATTATCGTTTGCCAGCTTATTGACCCTAATATTGAGATCAACTAAACCAGTTAACAATACAGTTTCGTTTAACAATGCTTTTTATCAGTTGATAAGGCCCAGACGACCAGATTCAAAGAAGTGATTCAAATTTTCAATCCTCTCTGAATGTGCAAGCCCTGCATATAATAATCTGGGGCCATGGACATAGATCATTTTGGGACCCCCTCTAACCTACTGTTATGGAATGTATCGAAGGAAGAGGGGACAATAATCTTACATAATAATCCGTGAATATATTATTATGCATAAAACTTTTTATGTTATTTACATCAACTGAATGAGCTTTATTTTATTGGGTGGAAAATTAATTTCCTTTGTTGTTGTTATTCATGAAAATTAAATATTTCAAGTATTTCAATGTTTATTAAGCTACATAGTAACAATTTTGTACGATATTCGACTATTAATATGGTAAAATATGGTTTCGAATACAGTTTGCTGATGAGAAATTAATGATGTTTTGTTTTCAATGTAAAAACGAAACCGGGATTTGCCAATTTAATTTTGGCTTGAGCATAGAATTCCCTAGATATAGCTAAAACAGTAGCATTAATCAGAAGTCCTTTTATTATTGTGCATGAAAACACAGTAATTTATTAATGAAAGCTTGATTTCTACCAAAAAATTTTTTAAAACCTTAGAGTAGGGGGTGGGGTTGTTTCTAGATAGTGAAATTCCAACTCAAAAACTGTTTCAATACATTTATTTTATCATCAACTAGACCATCGACGATTTTTGATCGTTTATAACTTACATTAATAAACTTTATTTATATATGCAGGGTATCTGCCAAAATAAAATTTTTCAAATCCATGACTTTCCCTGATTTAGCAGATCATTTTCCATGACTTTAAAAAGCTTTCGTTAAAAGTATATATGAATAAAAATTCTGATGTACATACAAATAAAATATGTGCTTTTAGAGAAATTACAAGAATTGTATCATAAAAAACTATAAACTTACTTTATAAGTGCTAATAAACTCACATAAAAATAAATTGTTGTATCTACATACCTAAGTTTAATCATATAGCAATTTTTCAATCAAAATGTTTCCAATTTGAATTCAGGGTACTTTGGTATTATCCAGGTGACCATGAATAATAGCCAAATATAACCCTATAATGTTTATATGCAATATCCCTAGAGATAAACTTATATTTTGTGCAAAAACCTTAACTAATTTTTATTAAAAAATAATTATTATATTAATAAAATTTTAATCCACAATTTAAGAAAAATATCAGAATAATATACATTTACCCACCCATTAAGCTTTTTTGCTTTGAGTTTCCTTGGTGAACTAATTTTACTTGGCAATATAGTTAATAGGATAATATATAAATACCAAATTCAGTAACTTCAGTCAAATGACAAGTAAAAATAGAATTAAACAATTCAATGCATTTTTTTTAATCGGTAGTTTAGTGGATCCATGACTTTTACTCATTTTGCTTGAAAAATCAAGACTTTCCATGACAAAATTAATCCATTGTCTAAATCCATGAATTTTTCCATGACTTTCCAGGTGCGCGGAAACCATGTATATGTATACTACATGCCCCGACAGACGTTGTCCTGTTTTAACGCTGTAAATCCAAAAATTGTAAAATGTTTTTAAATAAATTATAAATTGGACCGTTTTGATGGAAAAGTAAGGAAAAAAATTATTTTAAAAATACTTGACGCCACCACGCGTACAGTCATCACAAACATAATTAGATTAAATTAAAATTTCCACACGAACTGTACGGGGATTTGATCCTGGGACTTCTCGTACTAAAGCCTGTTGCGCTGTCCACTGAGCCACAAATACGTTGGCAGTGAAGGGTTTCTAACAATATTCCAGCGGTATTGTAATAATCTCAATAAGCGAGCAATTCTGAATTTTTAATGAAACAAACATTTTCTATCGGATCAAATTGTGAATCTAAACCATTCTCGAATCAACTTAGTTACATACACAAAATTTCAGTCCAACCGTTTAGGAAGTGTTCTATTACAATTTTATATATATATATATATATATATATATATATATATATATATATATATATATATATATATATATTATTATATTATATATATATATATATATTTATTTATATATTTATATATATATATATATATATATATATATATATATATATATATATATATAACAATTTTTTTATCGTATATAATGTTGTTCTAAATAAATTCTATCTAAAACTTTAATTGATGAAAAATAAACAGATGATTAAGATGCATACAAATTAGAGTTAACAGTAATGAATAATGATGTTATTTATTTACAGCTTAAAAAAAGGCTATATAATTTGCTTGATAGCAGTTTGTGAGACATTAATAAACTAGTTAACATATCTACATAATAATATAATCTTATATTTATCTATTCAAAATATCGATAAGCATTCAAGGAAAAATCTCATTAAATCTGCTCAGTTGAATATCGCTGTAAAAGCGCATAGGTCATTTTTATTAACCACTTGAAATATATAAAAGGAGAAAAAAAATTCTCCATTGTTTTCAACTCCAAAGTCTTCCTAAAAATAAATATGTCCCAAAAAAGTCTTAGACCAACCTAATAAAGCTGTATGATTGCTTCAACTTTGGTCAAAACACAAGCAAAATGACGTTTGTATAAAAAATAACAGCAGCGAATCAAGAATCGCAGCTAAGAATGGTAGAAACAAAAAGAGTTTTAATTCGAAAAATTCAGCCGTGTTCCCAGAAAAACAACAGGTCAAAGAACTTTAAAAGACCTACGTCCAAAATATAAATGAAATATATTTGACCTCGGAAGAAAATAATAACATGTTTATTTTCGGTAAGTGAACATTATTTTTTTTACAGAACTTTAAGAATCAATTTTCAGAAAAAAAAATTGTTTATGACACAAACGTCATTAAAGTTATATTTAATGCAATTACTATATTTTAAAAGCAGTAAAGGATTAAATATACAATTAGTCATTTGTAAAATATTTAACTGTAAAACATTTTAATTTCTGTTGAAGAAAATGCACTCGAATTTTTGGCCAAATTTTTTGCATGCATTTTAAGATTTGAAAATTTTTAATTCCCGGCCCCGTCTTCTGGCCGTGTATATGTAACAGAATTATCTTAAAAAGAATTTTAAGTATACTAATACAATAATGATAATTAAAAATCACAACATGAAAGGTTAAGTTTTAAGTTTGGAGCGCTACGATATAACTTTTGCAACAAGAGGGGTAATGAGATCGGGACCTACTCCTATAAAGCCAATTCCGAAAGGCTACGAACATTCATGCCATCGTGGGATTCAAACCTACGAACTCCGGTTCCGAAGGCCAGCAACCTAAGCATTCGGCCACCGTTGGGTTATGAAAAAGTTAAAGTTGTAAGTACCTATCTTTCTAGGAATGTATATAAGTTTCTTATAGAACTACATTTGTAGTACCATTTTGGTGTAAAAGAACAAAATAATATTTAAATTGGCATAATATGGAAATAAAAGAATGTTTTAAACTTTTGCATGAAATGTCTGTTTCTTAAATACAATAATTGTTGGTTTTAACTAAGATTTTTCGCTTATTTTGTCCGTTCATTAGTTCATTCACTCATTCATTTATTTATTTATCTATTTTGCACAAATTTAACTTTGTCTTTATGCTTTCCACAGTAGTTAATAATTTTATTTATTTATTTACTTATTTATTATGCACAATTTTAACTTTGCCTTTATGCTTTCCACCGTAGTTTATAATTCTATTTATTTATTTATTTATTATGCACAAATTTAACTTTGCCTTTATGCTTTCCCCGTAGTTTATAATTTTATTTATTTATTTATTTATTAAGCACAAATTTAACTTTGCCTTTATGCTTTCCACCGTAGTTTATAATTTTATTTATTTATTTATTTATTATGCACAAATTTAACTTTGCCTTTATGCTTTCCACGTTTTTTATAATTTTATTTATTTATTTATTTATTATGCACAAATTTAACTTTGCCTTTATGCTTTCCACCGTAGTTTATAATTTTATTTATTTATTATGCACAATTTTAACTTTGCGTTTATGCTTTCCACCGTAGTGTGTAATCAATGTTTAAGGAATGTAATTACGAAACCTTTTAAATCTTTTTTCTGTACTTGGAAAAAAAAAAAAAAAAAAAAAAAACAAGATTGGTGGAAATTTTGATTTTTCCTATATCATATCAATTGCACTCTTCATTTTTATTTTTAAATAAGGTTTATTTAAGATAGGTTTAAATTTATTATGATTAATTATTGTTTTCCACTTTATTTTCTTAATGAGTGTCATATTATTTGTATATGACAAGTTATGTACTAAATGCATGAAAATAACTTTTTTATCCCTCTTCAATAAACTGTTGTAAACTATTCCCATTTTCTTCATTGTTTACAAACATCATAAGTTATTTATCAAATATTTTAAAGCGCTAATATTTAAATAAATACAAAACCAAATATTAGTGAAATTATAATAGGTTTGATTTCAGATTAATGGAATATCCTGAAAAAAATCTAATTTGGGCAGAAATTTCATTACTAGAGGAGGGATATTTAAACCTTATTTTTCCTATGCAAATACTAAAGTATGAGTTGTTAGTATACCTTCTAATGCTGCTGGCGAGGCAATCTAATCATGTAATTAAAAAAATAATGCTTAAAAAATTCACAAAGTGTGAGTATTACCGATGTAAATAAATTATTTTTTAATTCAGTGATTTAAATCATGATTTATATCAAAACGATACAAATCAACCAATCCTGATAAATAGTCAAGTGATAATAATATTTTTGTTCCGTAAGCCTTATTTATATTTAACGCATTGTATGCGGGACACGTACTAGTACATTTTCTGACGATTGATATTTGAGCGCGGAACACGTACTAGTACGTTTTCTCACGATTGCTATTTGAGCGCGGGACACGTACTAGTACGTTTTCTGACGATTGATACTTGAACGCGGGACACGTACTAGTACGGGTTAGTGTAACAACATGGTTTGTTTGTGGGTACAAAAATAACGGTATATACAGGAAAATGAAGCCGAATGTTCTTGTCTACTACATAGATTCTGGAAAAATTTAGACAAATAAAAACTAGTTTTTACATTATTAGTTTTATGATTGCTCTTTTCATTTTTTATAATGTAAAAATGTTTATATATAACATAATTCGAAAAAATTAAAACTATATACTACTATTTCTATTTGATTTTTCATATTTACGATACTATTAAAAATTTATCCACTAAAAAAAATATTTTTTGTTTACAAAAATCTTATGGTTGTTATTTATATATTTCTATTTATATATTTGTTTATATATTTCAATATAAAATACGAAGAGTTGGTTAAAAAAATTAAGTAATTTTCGATCTATCGAGATTTAACTCAATAACTAAACTGACGCGCAAAACTTCCGCTCTCGCTACAATTCCGCTGCGAAATGTACCCACACACAATATGTTAAAAGTTACATCAAAATCTAAAACTTGTAAAAGCGAGT
>CM063502.1:142964270-143001770 GCA_032207245.1 Pardosa pseudoannulata
TATAGCCCAGAATTGGCCGAGTGTGCCAATAAATAAATAAGGGTGTGTGTGTGTGTGTGTGTGTGTGCGTGCGCGCGTTCAAAGGTATAAACGTTGAGAAGTGAAATACCCAGATTAAAAATAAAAACAATATATCTGCTGAAACATTTCATCTCAGAGACATGAAATTTGTATTATTTAATTTTTAAAACGTCATAGTACTTTGTCAAACTAAAAAATACATAAAATACGAAAAATTTTCAAAGTATTTAGCGTCTAAGACCACAATCTAAATTTAAATAACTATTTAGTTTTGATTTTAAAAATTTCCTAATCGTAAGGTATTTAACTAAACAGGAAATAAACAGCACAATGAATTCTAACTGACTGTTCACAGAATTACTATATTTAATAGAATATATTACACTTTTCAAGTGAAAAATTGTCTCACAACAAGGTTGGAAAAGGCGTTAAAATAAAAGCGCGAATTAACAACCACAATGTAAAATAACAACTAATGAAAGGGGACATGGTACCCCAAAGAGGTCAAAATGTCCATTTTATTATTAGTAGTCAAATTATCGTTCTATCTTTTCGACAGAGTTATGCAAAATTGTAAAACCTGTATCTTCTATATTTAAAATTTAGTTCATTATATGATTTCATTTAAAGGAATTTTTCTTAATAGATGAAAATTTAAAACGGTTTATTTTCAGCATTTCTTTTATTTTCTTTAATTCCATGCATTAAGAATGGTAAGTTATTTTTACTTCCTTCCGCGAGGTATACAATGTATTGAAACCGCAAAAATTTTCAGTGTTCAGATTTCAATATCCATGTTGAGCAAGACTGAATCAATTTTGACTCGTTTTGACTTTACGACTGTACGCACGTACAAAGAAACTTTAAATGTCCCTTTTGATTACCCAGAGTTCGAGGGTTTGAATCCCACTGTGGCATGGATGTTCGTAGCCGTTCAGAATCGGCTTTAAGCTGTAGATCCCGGTCTCATTAGCCCTCGTGTTGGAAAAGAGTAGACCGTAGCACTCCAAACCTAACCAAACCCTTTTAATCATCCCTGAAATAGTTCTGACTAATTTTGACGATTGGTCTAATACGTTCGCACGCATCTCGTATAACTCAAAAAACTATTAGCCGTAGAACATTCAAATGTTTTATTTACGACTGTTGTAAGCATCTAGTTGTGCCCCTCCACTCTTTTATTACAAACGCATGTGCCAATATAATAAATATGACCGCTAACGGTCTCTATGACAATGCTTGATCTCTACAACAATACAACTGCAAGGTATCGACGTCTGGACATGCAGCTGAAAAAATTGTCTTTAAGTCCATTTGTAACACAAAAATAAAAATATATTATTTACAAATAATATTTTGAAATTTTATTGTTTTATCACTTCTTGATACAAATAAAAGTAAGCATTAAAATCGCGAAAAATTTCGGGTTTATAACAAAATAGCTATAAAAATCCCGATTTAATGCATACTATAGCTACGAAATGGCAGAACTTGAGTTTTACTTAGACAACGCCGTTAAACTAACTTTAAACCTTTAACTGAATGCATAAATCATAATTCTGGCGTACATCATATAATCCGAATCAAAAATATTTTTATTAAAATGTGTATAATTTATTAAGTGTACAAAAAAATCATACAGCTTCTACATAAGATTTATTTTCTTTAAAGATACAAGTGCTATATATTTTGAACAGGTTTCTACTAAAATATATAGAATAAATCTGTGACTGTAGAATTAGTTATAAATTACCTAACTCTTTTTTAAACACAAATGTATATATAGAAGAAACTGTCAAATTTCATTGTTTTTCACTCAAAGAGTTAGTAAAAATTCTTCATAAAATATAGTTTCAGAACATCAGATTTTTTAAAATTTAAAATACAAGTGTTATATCTTTATACAGGTTTTCTACTAAAATATACAGAATAAAGCTGTGACTGTAGAATAAGTAATAACATACCTAACACACTTTTAAAAATATATATATGAAACATAACTTGGCCTGCTATGCTTCGCGGATGTAGCGTGGTCGAAACAAGAATACGAATATTCAGGATAAGTTTTATAACATCTTTATTACGCAGCGTACAGAGCAAAAATCCAACAAAGGATGGTCGCGCAGCCTTATATAACCTTGGGGACGCTAACCGCTTGAGAAAGGAATTTGTTACTCTTCAAATTATAAGTGCTTTTAAGTGCTCTTAACCATCAAAGTAGGTTGGCGAGTTAAGCTCGCCAACAGGAAGGAAACAAAAGAGTTTAACGCCGAAAGGCCACTAAAAAGATGAAGAAATTGCGGCTTTGGTGGTTTTTTAATAGAGGTGTTAGTAATTTTAGTTTAGGATTAAAGTGTTAAGTTTTTACATTACAGAATATTCCCCCCTTGAAGCCGGGCGCCTCGACCCCAAGACATTCCAGATAGTGAGCTGGAAACTTAGTGGGTTAATTGCTGCATGATTGTTAGTGTTAGTGTCCCCAAAAATATGAAATTTACAATGAAATTATAAAAATAGTATACAAAATATAACATGAGAACAGACTACTATAAATAAAAATATACTTCATATGAACATGAAAATCTAAAGATATTAATTGTAAAACATTATGTAAATATTAGAAAATTATTTGAAATATTATTTATGAAACATAACTTGGCCTGCTATTCTTCACGGATGTAGCGTGGTCGAAACAAGAATACGAATATTCAGGATAAGTTTTATAACATCTTTATTATGCAGCGTACAGAGCAAAAATCCAACAAAGTATGGTCGCGCAGCCTTATATAACCTTGGGGACGCTAACCGCTTGAGAAAGGAATTTGTTACTCTTCAAATTATAAGTGCTTTTAAGTGCTCTTAACCATCAAAGTAGGTTGGCGAATTTAGCTCGCCAACAGGAAGAAAACAAAAGTGTTTAACGCCGAAAGGCCACTAAAAAGATGAAGAAATTGCGGCTTTGGTGGTTTTTTAATAGAGGTGTTAGTAGTTTTAGTTTAGGATTAAAGTGTTAAGTTTTTACATTACATATATATATATAGAAGAAACTGTCAAACTTCATAGATTTTCACTTAAAAATAGTTGTTCACTTAAAAATAATTGTTAGTAAAACTTCTTTATAAAATATAATTTTAGAAGTATCTGAAAACCCAAGCACAATCCAGTGTAGACGGCTTTAACAGATCAAATAAACATTTTTGGAGAAAAACATATATTTTATTATTTGAAAAGTTCTAAGGATTATAAAAACTTCTAAAACTTTAAACTTTAGTTAAGTAGACTGTTCATACTTTATTTTCTGGAATATGCTTTAAATTGGTTTGGTTTAGAGCGCTACGTTCTACTTTTTGCAACACGAGGGTTAATAAGACCGTGACCTACTGCTTAAAGGCGATTCCGAAAGACTAGGAACATCCATGCCACAGTGAGATTCGAACAAACGAACTCCGGTACCGAAGATCATTCGGCCTTAGTTCGGAGCTTTAAACTGAATTCTAAACTTTAGTTAAGTAGACTGTTCAAACATACTCTATTTTCCGGAATATGTTTTAAATTGGTTTGGTTTAGAACAAGCACTACGTTCTACTTTTTGCAACACGAAGGTTAATAAGACCGTGACCTACTGCTTAAAACGATTCCGAAAGACTAGGAACATCCATACCACAGTGGGATTCGAACAAACGAACTCCGGTACCGAAGATTATTCGGCCTTAGTTCGGAGCTTTAAACTTAATTCTAAATTTAAAACAATTAAAAAACTTACTATAATACTTAAAACGGAAAAAAGTTGACAAAGTACCATCTCCACCTTAAAGAAATGGTGGACATTACAAAGTGTTTTTATAAGTTATTGACTTAAAACTGTGAAATGTTGTGCGCATGTAAACTGAAAGTATAATTAAATCAATCACACTACACTTTTTTCTAAAAATCAATTAACACTTCAATAATTCCTTTTTTATGAAAATGTTTAAAATGCTACTTAATTTCGCATGGATAACTACAGAATATTTACCTGATACTCCTAATATATATGAAAATAAATCTAGGTGTCTGTTTTGAATTTCGATTTTATTTAAATTATTAAAGTTAAAAAAGTAGAAAATTTTTCAAAACAAAAATTCTACGTATAGTCATAGAAATATTTCATACGGATTAAATACTCAAACTACCAACAAACTTAACCAAATTTGTTAAAAAGACATTTTTAAATAACAATAAATCAAAAATAAAAGAAAATATTGATAAAAAATCGAAAATGAGCATGCAAGGCACATTTTGAAAATCCACAAAAACTGAATTTTAAAAAAGTTTCTGATTTTCAAAATATCTTTCATTTGATTTGTTTAGGTATACTTAAATATACATGTGTACAAAGTTTCATAACTTGAAGGGGTTAGGTTCGTTGGGTTTCGATCTCTATAGTTTACTGTTTTTGATATACGAGGATACAGCTAATTAGACTGGAACCAACTGTTTAAAACCGAACGTCAAAAGTCTAGGAACATTCCAGATCTGCCAACTTTTGAAATCAAAAATAGTAGTGCACTAATTTTCGAGGTAGGTTTGATGACGAGTTTTTACACTATAAATCTTGAGCAATCGCACACGTGAAAAAACACAATGCACATACTAAATGATTGTGTGTAGGATGTTTACTGCTCAAACAAAACAATCAATTCTACTAAAGTATCTAAAATCCCATATAAAATTTCAAATAGACAATATCTCATTTTCAAAATATAATCCACATTTATATACATTTCTGAACTGAAAACCCCCCATAAAAAGTGAGATGAAATATTTTATTTAGATTCATTTTAGTTGTATTTAAATATTTCACACCTTAAACATTTTTATAGTAAGAAATAATAATTTTCTAAAAATATAAGAAATATACTGAGGGAAGAATACAGAAATATGCTATTACATTATAACCAATATTCTCGGACAAAAAAAAAAAAAAAATCTAATTTTTAATCCAAAAATTTCTACTTTTGAGAGAGTATGGTATCGCGCCGTAGTTACACGAAAATGGATCGGAAAAGTTTTTTACGGATTTTCTTATATCGCTTAAATCTATTCATTCATTCATTTTGATTTTCCGGATGCGATGTAATTTTTTATTCCTGTATATATTTTTGACGAAAAATCGTATTTTTTTTTACCAATTTTCGTAGGATCATAATTACTTGCTGGAATGGTAGAAACTCCGATTTTTTTCGTAGCAGTTAGAAAGTCTGACCTGCACGCCAACAGCGAGAATCGAACAAGCGAACTCCGGTACCAAACAACAGCGTAATACCGTTTGGCCATCGTTCCGCATAACATGCGATGTAATTTTTTATTCCTTTACATATTTTTTGACGAAAAATCGTATTTTTTTTACCGATATTCGTAGGATTGTAATTATTTGCTAAATTCGTAGAAACTACGATATTTTTCTTAGCAGTTGGCAAGTCTGACATTCATGCCAACGGCGAGAATCGAACACGCGAACTCCGGTACCAAAGAGCAACGCAATACCGTTTGGTCATCGTTCCGCATAACTTTAGGGGAACATAGTACCTTTCAAGTCATTATAACAGCTTTTTTACTTCAACATATTTTTGCTTCGATATAAAATCGAAAATTTGAACCTTTTTAGAAATCGAAAATTTGAACCTTCTTCGAAAATTTGAACCTTTTATTTTGCCTAAATCATTAATAGGAGTATATCAGTATAAATATTATTTGTTTAGTTATATGAAATGATACACTTTTTAAAAAACAAAAAGTATATGCACCAAGTAAAATAAAATAGAAATCCACTTACCTTTAAAACACCTTTTGTAAATTAGAAATTAATCTTTTACATCAAATATAAGCTAATAGTAGCTTTTATTCAGCGAAGCTCAGTTATATTTATACGGTTAATATATTTTATTTTACATTGATATATTCTTTTTATAAATTTTCTATTTCTTATCATTTAAAAATTATTTTAATTCTAAAATGCTAGAGGATTTAAGTTTACAGAACAAAAAATATATCTTGAATTGGATTAAAAAATTAGTTTCAAAATACATAATTCAAAGCTTATCTTCAGGGAAGATGAATTTCATTTTATCTTCAGGTATATTGTGTACGTTATTTTTAAAAAATGACACAACTAAACATTTTTTTAGTTAAAGTGTTGTTAGAAAACTTGTGAAAAATTCATTCTAAGACAAGCAGAACTTTTTATTTCATGATGAGTCAAAGAAAAAGCTGATGCAATAAAGGTTTTAAGTATACAAAGGTACTATGTCTCCTTAAGGTGGATCTGTACCTGCCATATTGTATTCTTCGGTCAATGTTAACGTATGGGGAAAATAATATTCACTCTAAACGGCTCCCATTTATATATATATAAAAAGAAAATCTGCGAGATTAGTAAACAGCAAATTAGCTCAGATATTATCTTTTCCTCTTTTTTTTTAATTTATGGATGCTATACGTTTTTAAATTTTAAAATGCTGAACGCTTTTAAAGTTCACAGAATATACATACATGCGTTATATTATATATGTATCTATCTATCTATCTATCTATCTATCTATCTATCTATCTATCTATCTATATATATATATATATATATATGTGTGTGTGTGTGTGTGTGTGTGTGTGTGTAAGGAAAATTCTCAGGGGTTTTCAAAACTTAAATCAAGGGTAAGAGAAGGGGCCTGACCAATTATAAACCTACATGACCCTAGCGGACAATTTAGGAAATTTCCAAAAAAAAGGAGATACACGCTAGCGGAGACAGATTTTTCTAGAGATATTTTCACACACATGTTGACCCAGGTGTTACTTGTCTTGTACATAGAACTTCATGCTAGCTGACCCTTCAGTTTGTACCTATGATGAAGTGGGAACCCGTCCTTCAAAGTTATCTTAATAAAGGTCTTTAGCTGAAACGGTATCATTTTTATGGCCATGACTGCAAACCCCCATCGAGAAGTCAGTCTCATTACATATATATATATATATATATATATATATATATATATATATATATATATATATATATATATATATATATATATATATATATATATATAAAAGACGACCTGACAGACGTTGTTCTGTTTTAACGCTGTAAATTCAAAAATTGCAATATGTTTTTAAATAAATTATAAATTGGACTGTTTTGATAGAAAAGTAAGGGGGAAAATTGCCGCAACCTCACAAAAGTAATTAAATTAACCATCACCAAAGTAATTAAATTAAATTAAAGTTCCCACATCGCCTGTCCGGGGATTCGATCCTTGAACGTCTCGTACAGAAATCCGTTGCGCTGACCACTGCGCCACAGATACGTTGGCAGAGAAGGGTTTCAATTGGTATTATAATAATCTCAATAAGCGCAGAATTCTGGATTTTTAATAAATAAATATTAAAAAAAAAAAAGTTTTTATTGGATCAAATTGTGAATCTAAACCATCCTCGAATCAACTTAATTACATAACAAAATTTCATCAAAATTAGTCAAGCCGTTTATGAGGAGTTAGATTATATTTATTTATTAATATATATATATATATATATATATATATATATATATATATATATATATATATATATATATATATATATATATATATATATATATATATATCTTGAAATCGATTGCAAAAATTAGTTTCAAATATACATAATTCAAAGTATCTTTTTGTTAAGAGAATTTCATTTTATTTTATTTTCGTATGCTCTTTTTTTTTTAAGCGTTAGTTCTGTCATATTGTTGTGTATTTAGCTCTGTCATTTTAATAAATCTATTTTTAATAAAGAAATAAAGACTTCGTGAAATAACAGAACTAAATAATTTTCCGATATAGCTGGTGCAAACTCACGGTAAGTTAATAATTTCCAAAAACATTTTCCAAGTCTAATGTCCCCTTGAAGCGATATGGGACGTTACGAAGAGTATTATAATATTTAACTCACGATTATGAAACTTTTACATACATAAATTGATGATTACGAATATTAATCGCACTAAACTATTTTCATGAAATCATAATATTTATGAAAAACGGGTGTTTTTTGGGGCTATAAGAAATACCCAGAAAATTTTAAGGGACTTATACGTCAAGAGGAATGCAAAGATAAATATTAACGAACGTCATTTCGGACAGGAGAAATAAACCACTTGTATAAAAATGATAAAAAAAATTTTAAAAAATTATTTTAAAAGATATGAAAAATTCTGCCTGTAATTCAAGTTGCAATTTTAAATTTCGGAGTCTATGGTAGGAGACCGTGTCACAGCAGTTAAAGGATTATTAGAGAAATATAGAGAATGTATCGTAGTCTTTGATTTGCGTCCAAGTAAACAAAAAAATAAAAGGGAAAAATTCTTTATTTTATTTACCAGAAATGATTAGCACACGGAATTCCGGGGTTTCCTCAGAGCACAAAAATCCCTCAAAAAAATTCTCTTAAGCAATGTTTTGTTAATTTTTAAGACTCCTTATGACTTAATTCCTACAAAATACACTCCTTATATACATTATCTTGTATAATAAACCTTTGAAACCGCTTTAAATTTTACGCCATTTAGATTATTATAATTCAACTTAAACTTAGAAAACTTGGCTTTGTCGATTTTTTCGTGAAAATTAGTTGTGCAGACATAAAAGTATTTCCAACAAGTTAACTATTTAATCTGTTACCAAAATAATACCCAAAATAGTTTAAAAAATACTTTTAATATTAATGTAAAAACAGAAAAAAAAAACTGAAAATTTTACGCAAAACACATTTTAAAATAACAAAATATTTCTAAACAGTGAGTTAAATAATTATCTGGTTTCTTAAAATGTTTTAAAAGTGGTTAATTTAGCTACCCTTCAATGTATATGTATGCAAAATTTCAAAACGTTAAGTTAATAATTTCGAAAAACTCTTTGTAGCCATCCTCTCATTCCCCCCTGAAATATCTCAAAAGTGAAAATATTAGTCATTTGAGTCACTGTTGATCTGATTCAAATACATGGGTGATTTTAAATAAAAAAAAAAAAAATTCTAAACATCAAACAAAATTATCTGAAAAAATAAACGCTAATAATTTAAAATAAAAATTATATTGAGGTTAATTTCCAGACGTCGGAACTAGAGCTGGAGGATGTCTGAATTTTAATATTGTGATACATCGTTTACCAAATATTGATATATCAATATGTTTTAATATATCACCTTATTATTGAGTTGAAAACATAAGAGCGTTCTGTATAAATTAATACAAACACACATACATCAATGTGTATGTTGATTTTCTAGGAAACAAAAATTCAATTTCTTAATCTTTAAACATAAATTTAAATTTCAACACATTTATTTTAAAAGGATAATCGTTTCCCAACTTATTTCATCTAAAAGGCATTTTATTCAAAATTTTCAGAAATTAAATCAGATGAAACAAAAAATATATTTTCTTGTTTCATTTTATTCATATCATATATCTATTTTCTAAGACAATAGATATAGTAAGAAAAACAGATGCACTTCTTATTTCCGAAAAATTTTTTCGATTTTCGGGGAAAAAAATCTGTTTTTTATGATTTTCGAAACAAACCCCCATAAATTTTCAGAAATATCAGACAATTTCGGATCAGAATTACCGCTGCAAATATAACAACGTTCCTTTTGATTAGAAAATTGACATAGAGCTCTAACCGCCATAAAGTTGAATGAGAACATATGAAACAGTGAATTCTTATTCATTACATTTCCACGGAGAAAAAAGCAAAACATTTTGATAAATAATTACGTGATGGGTTATGCGATTAAAAATAAGTGTAGGGCGCCCAAAGTATAGCAATCAAATATCACATTAGTATTTTATTATAAGTATTCCTTTATACAATTACATCTGCATTGAAAATATAATTTTTTGACATGGACTCCAATTGCACCCCACGCGTTTATTTTTAGTCACATCATATGAACTGGTCCTTATCCTATAGAAACCCCTAACGTAATTTCTATATATACAGGGTGTTTCAAAAATGACCTGTATATTTGAAAAATCGATAAAAACTAAATGGACAGTGATAGAAATACAGTTTATTACAATATGCTTGGGACAATATTAAATTTTTAGGCAGACAAACTTGCAAATTAGTTACAATGTTCCACAACAGATGACGCTGCAGTCTGGAAAAATCTAAACTACGATATTTTCCAGATAGCACCATGCGCAGCAATAATAAGGCTTATTTTCAGAACGAAATTATCAGAAACTCGTGTAAACGTCTCAAGCGGAATGGCTTCACATGCAGAACAGATGAACTGTTCCAATTGTTTCTGGATAGTGGCGCTACACCTGGTCTTTTAAGAGTCCCCACAGACAAATATCGTAGTTTAGATTTTTCCAGACTGCAGCACCGTCTGTCGTGGAATATTGTAACTAATTTTAAAGTTTGTCTGCCTGAAAATTTACTATTGTCCCAAGCATATTGCAATAAACTGTGAATTTCTATCACTGTTCGTTTAGTTTTTATTGACTTTTCAAATATACCGGTCATTTTTTAAACACCCTGTATCAGCACATTATAATTTTCATATAGATGCTTTTCACACAACTTCTCTTCCAAGCGCTGTTTTAAAATTATTTTTTACATTTTAGTGCATTTTATATCTTTTTATTTAAAAAAAAAAAAAAAAGATTTTTAAACAATTACTATTTTAAATTTATCTTACTTTTGAATTTTTTAGTCTCAAAATTTGTAATCAGTTTTCATCGGTAAATTTTTTTAACTTATATAAAATCAACTATCAGACATTTCAAATTTTGCAGCTAATTTTTTAACCAAGTATAGACTTTACATTTTCAAGAAGTTACTGTTTAATGTTTGAATCAATTAGTAAAGCTCTACTATACAAATTTTTCGTTATCTCACGGTAAAACAAGCAAATGACCAATTTGGTACTTTTAAATTCAAGTAAATAAGGAAAATCAAAAATAAACCAAAAATGTTAAAATACCCTTTTAAATATGTCAAAACCTTTAAAATATTCTTTAAATTATATCAAAATCTTTCAAATTTTACATGAGCATAAAAAATATACATTAGTATTCTTTTCAGAACCAGAAGTCAATAACATCACCCAAATGAGTTTTAACCCTTTATCTACTGCATTATGAAATATTGAAAATGTCTTTATATTGTTTTTTAGCTGTCACATAGATAATTATATACAAGTTAAATATACAAGTAAAAAATCTCCCCGGTGTGAAATTTAGTTTGTTAGAACTAATTAATGAAAGTGGGAAGTACTGTCAGTACATAAATGGTTAAGGTGATTGGTACTTATAAGTACCGTCAGTAGATAAAGGGTTAAATTTTAGTTTTTAGTTATGCCACTTGAAAATAGATAAAATCCCTGCAATTAAGATTCCAAGTACTCTAAATAGCTTTTTGCATTTTCCAAGCTGATTTTTTTTTCAATCTAATTTTTTATGATTGAATATTGTATTGTCACTGAAAAGGAGCCTATGTGAAAAATTTCAGATCTCTAGCTAGTCAGACTAGTAGTTAAAAATTTATTACAAAATTGGAACTGACACACAAATAAAGTTAACTAAAAGCAATATCTTTTTTAAAAATGCTCACATTTATATTTGTTGACTTTTCACTCCATATGCTTAAGTTTCAAATATGCTGAACCTCTAATAATTACTACCTATGAAAGATGACCATATTTGATAGGTCCACAGAATAAGCAGTGACAGAAAACAGTTTTAAGAGAATTAAGGTAGATCAAAGGATATTGTCAATGAGACTTTCTAAAAGTTCAATCTCTTTATTTATAACAAATTCTGCTTGGAAATTTAAAAAAAAGACCTTAAGGTGATTGGAAACTAGCCAAATTGGATATCTTTAGCTTTCTACTAACATATGGAAAATATTTTTTTACTTCTGGACAGTTTGCATTCAAAGGTTTCTTTATATGAAATTTACTATGTCATAGAGTGGAGAAATTTCCAGGTTAAAGAACTAAGTTTTAGAAAAGAATGGGAAAAATCTAATCTCAAAATTATTTGTGAAAAAAATCTTATATAATTTCCTTAGAAAGCATAGAATGACATTTTACTAATATGAACTTTAAAAAGGGTTACAAATTACCCTAAGAAATTTTACACTCTAGCATGTAAAAAAAAAAATTTTAAGAAATCTTCAAATTCAAACTACCCAGAAGTATAACTATTTTCTCCTTAAGTTAACATGAGCTAAAGGAATCCAATATAGCCAATGACCAAATAACTTGATAAAAATGCTAGAAGACATTTAATGTAAAACAAAATGAAAATGCATAAAAAAATATGTCACAAACAAATAGTTGGTTTTATTGATTTCATTTATTGATTTCCATTTTTTTTTTTTTTTTTTTCAAGATTATATCCATCATTAAAATATGAAGGAGTTACAAGAACTGTGTTTTATCCCAAAGTTCAAATAAGCTGAAACATGTTTCCAATATTATTTACTGCATAAAGATAAAACGGGAGAAGAATACAAACGTTAAATATTTTTATTTATAACTTACTTTACTTTAATTATATATATTAATTGTGATTTGCATAACTAAAATAGAACCAGCATTCAATTTTATTTTATACTTTTCCTTCTTTTTATTAGGTTCAGAATCCTTTTTTTATATTGTTCTTCGGTTAAAAATTTTCTTATTTTTTAAAATAAATTTAAAATTCTAAATTTCATATTCAATTCATATCCATATTCATGTTGACCTGAAAGAATTATAATTGGAAATTAGATTTAAAAGTAATAAAGAAATTACATAAACTTGAAAACATATTGCTTTCAGTTATTACAATAATAGTGATAATTGAGCAATCACCCACAATTCTGAAAAACAGAAACAGAAGTTCCAGCTCCTAATATACAGTATATCAAAATAGTTGTCGAACAATAGACTAAAAATGACTTACATAGACTTATGTAAAGATATTTCAGTTTTCTACAGTGTTTTCACTCAAAATAAATATAAAACTGAACTACTTATAGTTTTTTATAAAATTTCAAACTGGGGTATCTTTATGTTAATGGTCTGTTGAACTATTTTGATATACTATATCCAAATTGGAATTAAAATGATGACTTCTCTGAATACAATGCCTCAAATAGAACTGTAATGAGCATAAAGGTCTCCTAATCTGAGACTAAATAAATATAATCACTATTAACATATTAGATACCTCAACAATATTGTAAAGGAAAAAGTATTTATAATTACATAATTTGTATTTAGTACACCTTTATCATCACAAAAAAATATTGAAATTTCATTCTTACTTTCTAATAGGGAAGGAAATAATAAAATAAAGACTAGTCTTGCTTTTGTGTTTAATGTATGTATCAAATTTTACCATTTTTCCTCAATGCAGCAGGCATACATACTAATGTCATATAAAGGTCAAATGTACGTGATTTTATCTCAGCTGCAAAACTGTTACTCCTTAAACACCACTTGGGGTACATATGTAGCTTAAGAAATTTATTACATTTTGTACCAACAGTAATTTTCTTATTAATAAGAAACAAAATTTAAATCATTTTAACTAATATGAAAATTAAATTGCAAACAATTTAGATTTTAACAGAAAGCGTAACTATTTAAATAATCATTCCACATTCCAACTTTTACAAGATAAACAGTTTTTAATTTATAGCATTTAGGAGAATAGCAGATGTTACAGAACATTTTTTACTAAACAATATTAATTTAAAATTCAGCTGATTTTAAAACTGTTTTTAAATATGATATGATTCATTTCACTTCAATATAAACTTGTACAGAGTTTCATGACTATAATTTTAAAAATTTCCAAAAATGCTTTCAAACATCTATTATGCACTTATATATTTATAAGATTTTGCACAAAAAAAAACTACAATTATAAATGAAGTTTGTTTTTTTTGTTTTTTTAACATACATTCAGCGAAAAAAAAAAAATGACAGATGGTGACCAAATCAGTTGGGTACTGCTTTTAGATAAAGATTCAAACCCACACTCTGTAGGTTTAAATCCTCCTGCTAGTAAGGATATTTGTAGCCATTTGGAACTGGCTTTTTAGGTCTAATTCTAACGAATCCTCATATAAGGCTCTAGTGAGTACCAATAGTGCCTATGACACGATAGCTCTTTGCTCCCTCCCCAATAAAACATATAATTTTATTTAAAGAATAAATCATTTGATACCCCTGTGTGTAAGGCACCCTGGGCAAGAAAGACTTCCTCCCTTGCTACGCCACTGCCCTCATATTGCAAAAAGTTTGCAATAAAATTCCAAATAAAAAACGGAAAAAAATTACATATTTCCTTCATAATAAATTGTTACTGACTTTAACATTTTTTTCTTTTTTTAGATATCACCAGCATTAATCTTACACAAAAATTGAATATAGATAAAAGTAGTTACTCATGTAGGTATATAAAATTATATTTGAAATTATCCTTATATATGTTTAAGTGCTATTTTTAATAAAACATTTACAAAGATAACCTTGTTGAGTTTTAAAATTAAGATTCTTTCAAAACAGCCAGAAAGTCATGAAAAAAAAGTAGTTGCAAACTATTATAAATATAAAACATCAGTTCACAGCACTTATTGTAAAAATTAACATTTTTTTAGAGAAAAATTTACAAATCAGAAATCTTCCCAAATTAACTGAAATGAAAAATATATAATATGTGAAATAAATATAACAGAACTTTGAAACATTAACAATATTATCATTTAAGGAAAATCAGAATAAGCAATCATTCATGATTTAATTTGATTTCCTTGGAGTAATATAGCCAGTTTCAAATACTACAAAAGGCTTATTAAACAGACTTAAAGTTGATTCTGAATGACTATAAATATTCATGCCAGCAGCAAAATTAAAAACCATAATTATGATACCAAACTACAGTGTCCTGTCTATTTAATCATTTGGCTACAATCATTTCCAAAAAAAAAGTTATGAGTTAATAATTAAATATGTTAAATAGCAATTTAATGACTCAATCATCTGATTATGAATAAGTAAAATTAAATTGCAAATCTAGAATAAAGAATTTGTTTCCAATTTATTTATAAATAAGTTTAATGAGAAAATACTTTCAGTAGACAGCCTGACTATGTTTAGGAGAAAAACCTGTTTAAAATCATGTTTCATATTAATACACAGTGGAAATCTATAAAAAGCATTTACAGGACAATTTTTTTAATTAAATATACAGTTAGATGAGTATATATTTGTCAAAAATCAAAGATATTGTAGTGAAAATTGTTCCTTTATATCAAGGATGTCGTGGCTCAGTCAGTAAAGCAGCAGACTCGTGAACGAAAGGTTCCGTGTTCAAAAACAAGCAAGGTAAGTTTCGTTTAAAAATTTATTTGAATTTGATTTATATTAATTTAATTTGATCATGCAAATTTAAGCAAATTATAGCTCCTAATTTTCTGCGAGCCTTTAAAGTCTGGAAGGTTCCAAAACTATATATAAGCAGAGATTCCTTCAGTTGCAGGGAAATAAAATCTTGAGTTAGTCTTGAGCATTTTTGTTGAATTCACCATGTTCACTTCATCTATGCGACAAAATATTAAAGGTGAAACAGATATATTCAACAGAATATACCACATTAACTTTTTCTTGTTTTTCTAACATACTTAAACTAACTGAATTATGTTAAAATTCTAACCAGGGTCATGTTGTGCTAAGATGAGAGGTAGCTGCATCAAATGGCACCATAAGGAGGCTTCATAAGCAAAGAAATTAGAATATTTAAGGAGTGGTAATTTGAAGATTTGCCTCACACTGACCAAATTTATTGAACAGTCCTGAATATATCCTAATTAAAAATTTAACATACTTTTCCCAAATCAAAATGAATTCTACATAACTATAAAGAAAACATTACCCTTTTATTGCAATTAAAACTATTTATCAAACACAAATATTTGATTTACAAATATCTATGGATACTTACCTATTACTGATGCTACAATGCTTGTGTTCATCGTTATTTTCTGATTCTTCTGCATCACTACTGCTATTTTCATAATTATTATTTGTAGGTGGTATTCTATCTTTTCGACCAGACATAACGCTTATCTGTAAAATCAAGAAATCATTAGAGTATTGCTTGAATAAAAATTATATATAACACATTAAGAAACAAATTTGCATGAAATCGCAAAGCAGGGTGAAAATTTCACTATAAGTTAACTTTTACTTTTTCAATGCAATTAAATGACAAAACAGTTTAATAGATGACTTTATTTTGCACAGAGAAGCAAAGTATAAACAAGTAGGGCATATAAATATCATCTGTTTTGTAATAACATAATTAACAGGATAGCAACTTACATAATAAAACAATACCAAAATACTATACGTTCCATAACAGAAATTTCTATATGAATAATATAGAGATTACAATCTGAATTATAAAATATAAAACCAATTTTACTTAATTTAATACAAGTAACCTCTATTAATAAATGAAAAAATTTCTAGAAAATGTTGATAGGCAGCTATTTATCCCATATTGTATAAAAATAAACTTTTAGATAACAATGACATAAATCTGCAATAAAAATAATATGATATTTGGGGTACGTACAATTATGTGAATTTACAACTCATTAAGACAGAAAATATTCAACAATAAATCGAAATATGTTATCTAAATAGAATAAACTGTACTAAATCATGATTTAAATTTTAAGTCGTATATTTCAGTCGTATATCAGGTACTAATTTTAAAACAACTATGAATATTTTTCTTAATTTATACTTTGAAACATTTTAAACTACTAAATTAAACAAAAACTCTTAAAATTATCATAAATATTATATTAAACTGCATTACTTTAGACTGCCAATATGCAAAAACGCTTAAATTATCTTTCATAAAAAACTAAGTTCAACAATCTAAAAGTAAACAAACACGATACAAAATGTAAACAAACAAAAATATTAACTACAATAACTTAATATATTAGAATTTAAGACGCATTCGTTAACTAGCATTTGATAACTTGTATGATTAGGCAAAATTTATGTAAATGACACAAACCTCACGCGAAATTTCGCGATGACAAAGTAACAAATTCTCAGTATCATTAATAAACAAAAATCAGCAGGATTTTCTGGCAATTTAACGGTAACATCAGATTCGATTTATGAACTAATTCCGGAATGAGGTAGAGTTCGTAAGTTTTAAATCTGAGAGTATCAATTACTGCAAAATAAAAATCTGATTAACTATCGAAAATTTTTGTAATAATAATACACCCACATTTACTGTAATACAATAGAGTAAATGACATGAATTACTAATATTGAGGGAAATAATTTCAAACTTATATAAATACACAAATATATAACTGTCTCTATTAACTAACTGTATATAAATAAAAAGTAATTATTATATTAATGTATGTTCTTTATTTCAATTTAATAGTGCATATCATAGGAGAAAATCTGAAAATTTTTTTGATAGTTAAAAGATTCTTCGAAATAAATAATTGAAATGAATCTATCTTCAAGTAGTCTCGGACTGAGAAGAGGGGCAAAGCGAATATCTGTCTTCTCACACCTAGGGTTTTTTCCACTACTCACAACTCTAGATCTCAGTATCATCATAATAATTTAGTAAAATAGCAATCAATACCGAGTCACTGTTGTGACCACCATTGGTCAGACTCGCCTTTAGTATATGTGTTTTAATTTTAAAAAAAAATTTCAAATGACTACGAAATGACTTTTCGGTTGCACACCTTGAAATACAGCTTAAGTTTCTTGATTACCAGAATCAGTTTCTAGAGGTTTGTATTTTCAAAGAATGGACAGAAAAATAGCTGTACTTTTTATCTGCATTTTTATATAATCGAAAAGGGATTAGTGGTTAAAGCCCATCGTTATTAATCCCTTTCAAAGAATTTTATATTAAAAAATTTTCTGATGTTCCTCTCCCCCCTACACACAGAGGTTTACAAAATTTTAAAAAGGTTGTTCAAGGTTTTTTTCCCCGTCGTCTATCTTTAGAAAGAAAGGCAAAGATTAAAATAACTAAATGTATTTTTCAGAACTTTTAATGTTACAGATTCAACACTGGCTAACATTGGTAAAACGTGTTTGTTTTTCTACGATGCATGCTAAGATGGGTTGATATCAGGAAATATTGTCAATATTGCTGTACTACCTTGGTATTTTGCATTCTTTGGCTATCAAATAAATAAATGTATTTTTACCTATGGTTGTTTTTATGTTTATTTAAATTCTTATTCAATAAATGGTTTTGGAAGAAATAATAAAAGTTTAAAAAAATTATATTTAAATATATTTTATAAATTAATTTTATGATTTTATATGAATGTGATTATGCTATTAGCTTGTCGGTAGAAATTGGGAAACAGGGGGAGGCAAAAATTGTTTTGTACCCTGGGTACAAAAGTGTCTTAGTTGGGTCCTGTACTATAAATATTCATGCCATTTTACTTAAGAACCTTAAAAGTAGACTCCAAAAAGATAGCACGCATTCAAAGCTATTTATGTATGAAGAAATCTATAGGATCACTTAGAAATTACTTTATCTAAATAACATCATATTCAAAAGATAACGTATGAGGTGTAACACATATTTCGATAAGAGTATTTTTTATATCCTATTAAAATGACACTACTATCAGACTAATTTCCATGTTTTCAAGTAGAATAAAAATAAACACACAATACATTTAATTACGAGAAGGGGAAGCATAATTTAAGAGTTAAGCCGGGTGGAGGGTTCAAAAGCGAACATTCAATAATCCGTGATCCAATAATCAGAACGTGATGACGTTTCCCCCCTTTTTTATTAATATTATTTTTGTTATTGCATATTAATTTACAATTACAAAATCCTAACAAACCTGTAAAATAGATTCAAAGACATAAAATATTACGGTTCCATTTGGAAATTCTTCCCAAAATTTATCTCTTTCACAAAGCTTGTAAATAGTATATCGCGATCGGGGGAAGGCAAGATCAAGCGGTAACATCAAAGTACAAATATACATATAGTTGTCAATGCATAATTAACCCCTTCCGGTATGATTTAATAATGAAAAACTGTGCATGAAATAACCATTTAATTTTTATTTAAAAAACTTGTTTCATTTTACAATTCTTACACATTCTTAATTAAAATCCACTTTTTACATAGAGTTAAATAATATCAGAAACAGTAAAATTATGAAAATATCAAAGCTAAACATTAATAAGGTATACAGATAATAGTCTTCAAGCTAGTGGTACGTTTCAAAACAAAGTGCAAAGGAATTCTTAATTGTTTGCACCGCCAAGTAGTCTTTTAATTTGATTATTGTAACACACACGGCATTTCTTAGTAGGTTTTCTTTTATTCTGACTCATTAATTTGGCAATGACTTCTACCAAGAAATTCTAAGTAAACAATATGCAATAGTGACTTGTGATTTTCACAAGTGATAAAAGTGTTGCCAAATTCAGTATACTAGAAATTTTAAACTAAATTAATTATCATATTTAACAGTAACTTTAATCGCATGACGAGTGTAGCTCGTCATTGTGCGGTATGGAATGAAAAACTAATGACTCGTCATTTTACCGGAAGGGGTTAACTATTTTCAAATAATAGCCTTTTATCAGCTATAAATATTTTGTTTTTTTGCACAGTACTCTTTGTATTACTCTTTCTGAAGCATTGATGATTGCACTACTCATGTTCTGAATCTTTGATGCTGTAACTTTTGTGTTATAACGCCTCAGTCTTCAGAAAAATTTCTACTTTATTCTCTTCTATAATGGGTCCGACAAAACCGAAAGCATAAATTTTTTAATTCTTCTTGACCTATAACTATTAATTTCCTTTGTTTCGCACTTGCTCATTTATAAATGATTTGTGTCTACCGTTATCCATTAACGCGTATACATAATTCTTATTATTTTTATCTACAACACTGACATTTAATGTTTGTAAATAAACGCTATTCTTTATTCCACTTTGTCTTTCAAACGTTACAGAAGTATTCATTTTTATTTTTGATTTACTTTTAGCACCGAACACTTCATGAATTAAAACTTCGTTTCTTATTACACAAATTGCAACGAATCTGAAAGCAACAGTTAATAGAAATGTTTTTTTTTTACATTTTTTATTAATAAATATAAACCCCCAAAATCAATAACATCTACTTTAAAAAAAAACAAAAAAAAAAAAAAAAAAAAAAAAAAAAAAAAAAAAAAACATTTTTACTCATCAGCAGATTTATCGTACTCATAAATACAAACATCCAGTATCCACGATACAGAATAAACAAGTGGTAGCATACTCTCTCCTTGCGCGAGTTACTTTTGAAGTCAGAGTTGTAGGATTCTTCTGTTTATGTGAAGCTGGCGGAAAGCAAAAGGAATCATTTTTATCATGCGAATGTTTATTATTTCTACAATTTATTCTCGGGTACACTCATCATTTGAGTTTCGAAATAAATATGTTCTTTTCCTATTTCCAAATTCGATTTTACAAAATTCCAAAATATACAAATAGTTTCACGATTCTTCTTTATTAAATCTGTTATATTTTAAAACTGGTTCATCGGGGTTAGACTTTAATAATATTGGAACTAGAAGACTACCGTAAATGTTCAATTCATTACCTGCTGATTCAAGTGAATGAACATGAACAAAACAAGAATCGCATACCAGTCGTAATTCACTTAAACGATTCTTCACTAGATTTGCATTTAGTAGTTTATTTGAGGATTAACAATTAAATGTTTTTTCCGGAATAGGTCTAACAAATCAATTACAATATCATAGTTATTTCCACTCATACTGAAACCGTGAATTGACATTAACGCCGAACTTTTCAACAATTTTTTTGAATAATTAAATTTATCAACTTTGTTCAAGTTATCATTTGTATGAATGAAACTTTCGAATTGACTCCAAAATTTCTGAAAGTTATATCAAAAGATTGATTTCCAATTTCGGTCAAAGAGTGTTTACTTTTTTGTTACACGCATCATTTTTTTTTTTCACTAAATCCAGTAAAACAGCATTATTACACTGATTCTGCGTTCTAAAATATTTATTAATTTTTGATTTACAGTTCATTACTTTATCTCTTCTTTCATGACTCGAAAGTACTTCCTTTTCTAATAAATCTAGATGACTTATAGCAATTTCGATTTCCAAATCTTATTGAAATAACTGTTTCGATTCTTCTTTATGTGGACCTGAAAGTTCTATTAGACTATCCTCCATGACTTTGACTCAAAATGTTGAATTATCTTATTCTATATTTTCGTTAACAAGTCTCCTATTAATTGTTTGTCTCTTTAACTACAATTTGTTAAGAGTTATATTCGAATCTTTTTCACTTTACTTAATTCATAAAAGTAACAAATTTCTGATATTTTTTAAATAATAAAATTTCACACATTTCCCGTGTAGTCGTGGCCGAGTGGTTAAGGCGATGGACTAGAAATCCATTGGGATCTTCCCGCGTAGGTTCGAATCCTACCGACTACGAATATCCAGTTGTGGGACAAATTTCTTTTGTAAAAGTAACATCAGTCATCAGTTACAACTTCGCACTCATTTAAATTCTAAAACCATGAACCTAATTTCTTTCAATTAAAATGAACTAATAAACAGGGTCTCTCTTATATTTTAAATAATTTCATATAATTTATGTGGTACAAGTTTCTGTTATTCAAGTTCTTTAGAAAAATGATTATTTATATATTTACAACAGTCATTCATGTGGAAGGATGAAGGCGATAGGAATGTAAGCGAACATACAATAGAATTCCTTATAATTTAAAGAAAACAGTTACACTGTTGCAATGCAATGGTATAAAAATCTGAAAATAAAAAATCTAATTGCTTCTTTCAGTTTATAATTTCATTGAGTTATGCTGCCATCTAGAGGTAAGAAAACGAACTACAGAAGCAACTTCTTGATAAAAGATTTTTAAGTTTAAATCAAATATAAGCTATTGTTGTAAAAAACAAAGTTTTAAAATGAAATCAGTAATTTTTCTTTTATTATACAACTTCCTAAAAGTATTTTATAAATTTAAAGGAAGTAAAATAAGAGTATTTTCGAGTTTTCTCAAATAAGCGTATCCAAGCCAATTCCTTGGGTGGGGGTGAAATTGGGGGTTTTCCGTCCAGTCTTTTGTACACCCTTATATAATTTTAAAATAAATAGACTGCGATAATATTCATTAAAGTAAATTTAAAGAAATATTTTATTATAAAAATGATAATATATGTTAGTTTATTGTGTTTATTATATTAGAGCCCCCCCCCCCAAAAAAAAAAAACCCATTAGATAATGTACCTATTGCATAGGTAATTCCAAGTTTATAGGAAACAGGAAAGCTCTTATAAAGCTAATTATTTTGCAACTGCGAAAAATAGGGAAATTAAAATAAGTTACACCACAAACAATTGAATTGTGAAGACGCTAACTCACCAATATTAGTTTATTTGAATTAATACAAACAATAAGAAAAATATTACTCAAAGGCGAAATAAAACTAAAAATGTGATCAAAATAAAATTTAACAAAGAATAATTTAGAAGGAGTATTGTGGATGGCCACCGCATCAATCAGGGAATGGATGTGTATCATCAGCTCTACTACTGCTAATATTAGAAGGTAAAGTAAGGATGAGCTTGCGAGTCGAGTTGTACAGGTTTTTTTATATGAATGTCACCAAAAGAAAATAAACTATTATTATTATTTTTTTTAAATAAGCTTTCGCGGGCCGTAAAATTGGTCTCTCGGGATACATGTGGTCTGCGGGCAACCAGTTGGAGACCGCTGATTTAGAACTTACTTCCAGCAAACTAACGATAACCTTTCTTGTAAAACCAGAACGTGCAGGTGCATTTCAAATTTTGTTCCGAATATCTTCATTTGATCCTGAAAATGGATAGGTAGAAAACTCAAATATTTTATAAAGACATCTAATTTCTCGTGTACTAATTTTATACTGACAGTCTCTATCAAAATCTATTTTTGAGGCAAGTGAATTTCCCCATTAAAGTAATTTAATTTTTTTCCTTAATAATATAACTAGAACTGTATTTCTATGAGGCCTCCCTATTCTTTTACATGCAATTTTTGTATGTTTAGTAAAGTTTAAATTAGTAACAAAACGGTTTTCACTGTTTATTTTATTTTTATTTATTTATCTATTTTGTTTAAGACTTTATATTTTATTCTTTTTAGTAATGCAGTAAAAACATCATTTAATGTCTACGTATCTTTTAACTTTTTGTCACATCTACAGTACTTTTCTCTCCTCTACCGTATTCAAGAGAAAAATTAGAAAGAAGTGTATTGTATTTACTAATAATGACCCATTAGGGCTATAGTTCAAGGGAAGCAACCCTTTCCCTTAAAATCATTTGCCCTAGGGAGAAGGAGGTGCCTCCGTTTCTACTTAAATGTGGAAATGATTAATATTTCTGTGCTGCCATCTAGTGGCAAAATAAAAATATGATTACATGTCAACTTCAGATTATATCCCTATAAATTGACTGTTTTATGGATTATTATAGCTTTACAGAAGAAAATAGTTGAAACAATATTAAGCAAATTTTAAGGAAGTGTGCCAATATGACTCGTAAATGAAGGAGTATATATATATATATATATATATATATATATATATATATATATATATATATATATATATATATATATATATAAACAAAACTGGATATTTAGTGAAAGCTGAGGTTTGATTTGGTTTGGAGCGCTACGGTCTACTGTTTTGCTGCAAGAGGGCTAATGAACCGGGACCTACTGTTTAAAGTCAATTCCGAACATCCATTCCAAGCTCGGTATTCGAACCAGCGAACTCTGGTACCAAAATAGTGGAAAAGAGAATCGTTCTAATTTAAATTTTAATATTTATTTATTAGTTTTTAACTATTTAAAACTTTTATATTAAAATGTGTATTGTAATTACTATTTTTGATGCTATGTCGGCTTATCCCACATAGCATTACTTATTCAATAAGTTGATTTTCCGATTACACTACTGAAATTTATTTCTCAAGGAAAAATAGGTGTTTAACATTTTTTATTAAAAAAATCATTTTGTTTGTAATCTTAATATCATACTCATTTCAAATTCATATTCATAAACACATATGTATTAATATAAATTTAATCTAAAGACAATCAAATTATTTTAAATTTCTATATCGCGATGAAGAAAAAATGAAAGAAATCTATGCAAGAGCGCAATTACTTCCTTTTTCTCATGGAAAAAGTCCTATTGTAGCATATTTAACTCTTTTATCCATGTGATATTTTATGGAATCTGTGTGATACAATCAAATCTTGAGTCCTGACTTTTCCGATTTTGGCAATCATCTAAACCCGTTAATAAACTATAGGGATGTTGAATTTATTAATGTGCCAAGGGGAAAAGTATGCCTGTCTCGCTCTGGCGAGTCAAGTTTTTATGAGTTCGCTGAAAACTCTCTATTTTGCTGAATGTATTGTGGAAGCTGTTATATTTTCAAAGTTTGAGCGATATAAAATGAAGTGTTAAATGAACTGGATTTCTTTTTTTATTTGATCGTTTAAGTGAAGTAATTAAAATGTACGACTGAAACTATAACTGCAATTAACATTTTGCCGAGTCTAGCCCCAGCAAAATAAATTTGAGTTAATTTATTAATTTTCAGGTTAATTTAGATTACCTCAAACAGCTTCGAGATGTCGTTGATGCAGCTGGCCATCAAAGTCCGTGGCTGAATTTATGATGTAACACACACGTGTATGTGTGAGTATTATTCTACGATATTTCAATTAAAATATTTCATTTTCCTTAATCCTCATATTAATTAAAACACCCAAGAAAATATTTACGCATTTTCACTCAGCTGTATAAAGAGGATTTCTTCTTCTTCATCAGCACTACAGCCTAGTGCATGCCAATTCTTTCTCAATTTGCTTCCTCCAAGCAGGACGACTTTCCGTTAGATTTCTTCACTTGTTTACACCCAACATCTTTTTGTCCAACTCTTCTCCTTGTTCCTTCAATCCTCGAAAATGTCAATTTTTTTAACTGGGTCCGAATCTTCGATAAAGTGGGTTTGGTGTCTCTACAATTTTGTTCACTATCGTTCGTCAAATATTTCCAATCTGTTCATCAAAGTGTGGGCTAATAACCTCTAAGCTACTTGGTCTCCCTGGCTATAGTGAGAATAATTTTCTGTCGTACTCTTTTGTTGAAGTAATACACAGTTTCTATTACAGACTATCCTAGTACATAATGGATGTAACTTTGAATGCTGTTTGATGAACAGGTGTGTTTCAAATAATTTTCAGTCTGACATATTAATATTGTTCTACATTCTTTCTTCACAGCATACATACATACGTACATATATATTATTGCTTAGTATTGTTATTTAGTATTGTTATTAGTATTGTTACTCAATCCTTTTGCCTTTTTGCAGCCTTAAATTCGAGTACTAGCTTTTACATTTCATTTTAAAAGTAAATGTTTCATTCTTCGTGTAAAAAAAGAATGCTCTAAGACTGTGGGTTTCGGAAAAATCTTTCAGATGAAAAATTTTTGGAAGTCTGATCTATTTTCAAGCTTGAGATGACGGCACTTATGCATGGGCTCAGAAAGAGCTGACCTGAGGCCTAAGCACAAAAGTAGTACTGAAAGAACATCTGATTAGAATGTCTAAAGCGACAAAATTATGTAAGATTAGGATGAACAAGAGTTGAAATAAATGTATAAGGTTTCAGTGCCAGTAATTTTCTGAAGGTTTGCCTTGATTGGCATCTTGAGTGATTGTTTGATGATAGCCAAAACCATAATTTAAGAGTCTTCTTACGATTTCAACAACCGTCTAACATAATTATAACTCCCTCCTTATCTACATGGACTTACATAAAGTTATGCACATGTATATGTGTCACTTTAGGAATAAAACATATGTACAATAGGGTGATGCTCATTTTTCTATTTTTTTATCTACATGTATTGTTATTAAACAATACAGTCTCTTGGAAAACCATCTTTTTGGAAATGCCTTACAGAACTATTGTAGGTAATCCAAGTTTGATTCCAGGCAGTAACTAAACGATTCTTCACCTCTAATATATGGAGAAAAATTTCAGTTCAGATAATAACTTAAAATTTTAGATCCAACATCCAAAATTGTTCTTCACTTTGCAATGGTCGCTTCTCTGTTACATCCGGACTAAGCGCAAGCCCCAAAACATCATTTTCAGTTGTTCCGTTTCCCACAAGTCACAATTAAAGATAAGACTATTAAAAATAATGATAAAGTTTTAATTATAATATATGGTGTCCATGCCACTTCTTGTCTAACTCCTCCGCTATCTTTTCTTATCTAACGGCAAGGGTTCTCTGCAATCCGAATCTATCCTTTGCCAAATCTCTGATATCCACCATTGACTGATGGAAATGCCTCCTGTTTACTTTCACCCTACTACTACTTCTTCCTCTGTTATTCGTCTTCTTCTTAATTATTTTCATTGGACTCATACTAAAATACTAACTGTAACATATTAAATATCACACTGAAATTAAGGAGGAGTCAAGGACGTATTATAATGAAACCGCGCTCAACCACTAAGTTCATTCGCTCACAGCCACATAATCTTATAACTTTATAAAACGTCGTATAATGTCCGAATATCTAGAACGCTGAGTTTATGCATAGAGTACCACCGTCGTCACGGTTATATGCGTGTAATGGGTACAGGCTGTAAGTAGTAGTTTCAAATTTAATCAAATCTTGACAATTTTAGTTTGCCGTTATATTAGAAAACGCTTGATTGCAGAGATTTCTCAATAGATGAAATTATAACTGTGCCGATGTACTTTCCCACGATGGTCAGCACTTACATACGCAGCTGTGGACTAAATTTCCAAGAAAAATTTAGATGCAGCTTTCGACTTCGAGTTTTAGTGGGGACCCCTGCGGAGGAGTTATAGCTCCCGGAGTGGTATAAGTGTAACGGTTAAGCCCAGGCAGGGATGTAGTCGAGAGATATGGGGGCAGGGGCTAAGCAATAATGTCAACTTTCACCAAAGGGGCCATTTTAATGACCCCACTTGCACACCCGAAGGGGATGCAGATGTGGGTAAATTTTACCAACAAGTGATTGGAGCAGAGAAAAAAAGGATCGTTGAACCGAGGTGTAAAGTTATGAAAGAAAAGTGGGAAAAGAACTCGAGGTCGGGATTCAAGAGTTGCTGGACATCCAGATCCCGTGAGCAAGCCAGAGAGCCCGGGCCAGCATTCGATTCCCGAGCCAGCATGCATATGATCGGTACGCCAGCATAGACGTCCAGCAAAATAACGGCCACTACGTCAATACCCACGTCCAGCCTGTTGCCAGCCCCAGCCTGCTCTCCAGTAATTACTGGAGGTAAACTTAATAATATTCATAATTATTACCTGGGTCTCACAATCTTTTCAAAAGAAATACTATTTCAAGAGTATTGATGAATTGCAAAATCAAATAAATGCAGATCATGTTAAATCCTAATCAAATGATGTATTAATTTGTAAATATTGTACATAATAAATGTTTAAGTTTAAATATGAGGTATTTTCCTTAAATTCCATAGCGTATATTTTACTGTGTTTCCCCTTTGAGAACGAACACTGTTTGTGTTGTAAGTACATTACAACAATAATAATCATCGGAAACGGACAACTAATTCATAACGTTCATGAATGATAATCACAAAAAGTTGAAAAGAAAAGTTAATTCACATTTACATAAATTAGGATAATTTTAGAACTTATATAAAATATCATTTATACTAAAATAGAAACATAACAATAGCTCATTAATGTACACATTTTATTCAATGCTTCTTCAGACGCAAACAATCTCAAGGTCAAATGATAGATCTAAATTTTTTTTTATTCTCAAATTTCAGAAAAGATGTTACAGTTATGGTTATTTACAGTTATGGTTTCATTTAAAGATTTATAGCTTAGTTTGGTTTTTATAGCAATTTAAGATCTTACGTTGAGCCAAAGGTCTAAATAAAATATATTAATATGCATATTTTTGAAAAAAAAAATTCAATTTGTTTCATATTTACACGAAAAATGATTACAGGGTAAGGCATATTTATAGCTTAATAATTCATATATGTAGGAAATAAAAAAGTTCTATGCACAACAAATATGACATATATAAAAAAGCATCATGTCTAATATTAATGCAATTTTTCTACATTTCATTTAACTACAAATATATTTGTTATAAACTATTCTCTAGTCGCGTAATAATAATAACAGCACATAAAATAGTAAAGAAAGAGAAAACATAAATTTCTATTCATAGTCTTGTTTACATATAACTAGAATTAGAAATATTATTTAGAAATACTCTGAAATTTCGAGTCTTCTTAAGCACTTCTTATACTAAAGATTCTTTATTGTTTTTATTACTTGAAGTAAATGGCTTAGTTTGGATTACTTTCAATTAACTTCAATCTCATGGTTTAAGGTAAAACTTGTAAGTTTTATTGAATAAGTCATACCTTTTCCCACGTATTCTCAAATTATATATATCTTCTTCTTCAATGGCCAGACAGCACAGGATGGGCCCTTGCCTTCCTCAGAATCGAAGTCCAGGCTCTTCTGTTCCTGGCTTCCAAAGTTTATTATGTATCTTAATTAACTTCAATCTCATGTTTAAAAGTGAAAACTTGTAAGTTTTATTGAATAAATCACATCTTTTCCCACGTATTCTCAAATTATATCTTCTTCTTCAATGGCCAGACAGCACAGGATGGGCCCTTGCCTTCCTCAGAATCGAAGTCCAGGCTCTTCTGTTCCTGGCCATGGACATCCAGTTAGTAATTTTTAAAAGTCTTCAGCCCGATTCCAAGCAGTCGAGCCACCTAAGTTTAGGTCTTTTTCGGGTGCCAAATGGTCTAGCCGAGATCTTTTTTGTTACACAATCTTCATCCATTCTGCACAGGTGTCCTGCCCATTTGATTCTCTGAATCCTTATATATTGTACTATATCTAGATCTTTAAAAGATTTATAGAATTCAGAGTTAGTTCTTCTTTTCCAGATATTATTATGTTTTATGCCACCAAAAATACTTCTCAAAAGTTTTCTTTCAAAAACAGAAATGATATTTTTTACTCGATCTTCATCCATTCTGCACAGGTGTCCTGCCCATTTAATTGTCTGAATCCTTATATATTGTACTATATCCAGATCTTTAAAAGATTTATAGTATTCAGAGTTAGTTCTTGTTCTCCAGATATTATTACATTTTATGCCACCAAAAATACTTCTCAAAATATTTCTTTCAAAAACAGAAATGATATTTTTTACACGATCTTCATCCATTCTGCACAGGTGTCCTGCCCATTTAATTGTCTGAATCCTTATATATTGTACTATATCTAGATCTTTAGAAGATTTATAGATTTCAGTGTTAGTTCTTCTTCTCCAGATATTATTATGTTTTATGCCACCAAAAATACTTCTCAAATTTTTTTTTTTCAAAAACAGAAATGATATTTTTTATTTTTTCTCTTATTGCCCAGGTCTCAGCAGAATAAGTAAGAATGGGTCGGATTAAGTTGTAAATTTGGATCTTTGTTTTTCTGTTAGTGAAGTTAGACTCTCAAATTATATTCATTATAAAATATTCTTTCAGAGGTACATTGAGTGATATTTAATATTTAATACATTTTTCTTAAGCTATTATTTACTTTTTATAATTTACCGACACCATACTTCATTCTATAACAAAAGAAAAAGAATAATTTTTTTATTTATCTAAATTAGCAATCTTGGTTTTACGGAAAACGTGACAAAAAGACAAAAGAGATTTTTTTAATCTTTTTTTTTTACTAACCGAAAGATAGTAGAAAATTTAAAATGTAAACATGGTTAGCCCTTTGTTAAGCAAAAGAAAGTCGTGGTTAAATATATTTAAATAAACCTACTTATTTCTCTGCCTCTCTCCTAAGAATCACTATTTTTTACAATAAAAAAAGCACTTGAAGTGGGGATTTTTCATCTTTTTTTTTTAAAGTTTGAGACAATCAATAAATTATTTAAGCTTCAATGGGCTTTTATGAGGATTACAAGAAGAGGTATTAAGAGATAAAGGGAGATAAGGGTTTTGAATTTAAGATAAGCTGCGGAGAGACTGGAGAACTTTAAAACTACACTAAAAAAAAGATAGATAAAAAATTTTCTTAATATGTGATCTAGTTTATATGTGTAGCATGAAACCATGGACAGAATGGAGAAACTTTAGGCTTTGATGATTCTAGATATATATTTCAAATGAGTAAAATATTTTGTTTTCAGCGTTTAGGTGACGAGACACCCTTAAAGCTCTGCTTTTAAAATATTCAACTGTAAACTACATTGATATTGTGAACATAAATAGTACTGTTTTAAAAATATAAAACATTAAAATCTGGAATAAATTGTTTATTTTTATTAGAAAAGAATAATTTTTTATCAAAACTGGGGCATAAGAATAATCTATCATTTTTAAAGTGCTTCTAGTGCACTACTGATTAGCCAAAGGCTTTTCGTTTTACTCTATGTTTAACACTTATATAGAAACGAAACTGGATGCAAATTTTACTTATCTTAAAATATAATATATTTAAATCGGTTATCATATTTATTCAAGACATAAATATGATAATAGCTTCGGGTTTTTGGGTATTCCCCTCAAAAACAGGCCAAAAAATTATAACATGCACCTAAAATTTCACCTACAAGGGATTTCCTAGTTTGTAAATCTTTTGCTATGCTAACCCAATGAATCAAGATCTAACTTTTTAATGTTACTCTAACGATGACTCCATTCTTAACGAGATGATCGATGGTCGAATGGTAGAGCACTGCTCTTCGGTAACGGAGTTCGTGGGTTCGAATCCTGCTGCTGACATGGATGTTCGTAACCGTTCGGAATCGGCTTTAAGCATTAAGTCGTGTCTTACATAGCCGTTGTGAGAAAACAGTAGACAGTAGAGCTCCAAACCAAATCAAACCATTCGTAGCGAAGTTCTTCAAACTTTTTATCGGTCGTCTTAGGTCATTAGGAGAGTTCCAGCTAATATAAAACATCCATAGGGGCTAAAATTGAAGATCTAGGACATAACTAGCTTTTTTAAGGAGTGTGGTTTGCTTCATTATATAAGAAAAGAGTGTTTTATAACAACGGGAGAATAAGATAGAAAAGAGATCTAGTTAGTTATACTGCAGCATTAAGGCTGATAAAAATACAGTAAGAAGCAGAAAGTTAGAACTGTGCTTCAAGTATAAAATCAATGTTTAAAGTTAACAATGAGTATTGTTAGTATTATTGTATAAAAGATGGGCAATAGTAATGGAATACAAATGCAGCAAAATTTCTATTATTTCTATTGAGTAAGATTTTCCCATATATATTCTTTTTGAATACTTGCCATTGTTCATACGTATATTGGCTGATTACAGGAATCAGTAAAAACTATTCCAAGTATAACGCGGATCTTGAATTTTTGTCCTAATTATTTTTTAAAAAAAGTTCACGTGCGCACAAATAAATGCAATATTTTAATTTTTTTTTTGTGAGGAACGTTATGAAAATCATTGTAAGTTTTGGAATTATCATTTGAATTATTTTAAAACTACATTTGCTTTAAATAATTGTCAGAAGGGAAAAAAAAAGAAATCCATTCAGATTTAAGGTGACAGCTAATTTTAAATTTAATCATCGATTATTTTTTGTTGCAATGAAAATTTTATCACAGGTATTAACAACAAATTCTTTTCATAAAAGTCTGGGAGTCTATTTCATGGACTAATAAATATCTAGCGTTTAAGTTATATATCTTTGAAAATAAAGAAGTTTGTTTATTTGTTTTTTATATATAACCACATGGTTTACAATCGATTCGCTAAATATTGGACATCATTCATACATACAGCTAAATAATCACTGTCAATATTAAAACCTCTGCTTTCCATCCTATCACGTAATATGACAAGATAAATTAAAGTTGGCAACTAACACGCTGTCAGTAAAGATAAACAAATTAGTGACAATGTACCAGATAATTCTCAGCCAAAAAACAAACCATTTTTGTTACCTGCCTTATAGGGTACTTTACAGTTTTAGAAAATTAAAAATTTTACTGATCCCGTTATATGACGGGTTATATGCTAGTTTATAACAGAGCTCACAGGTGGGGAACGTTTGGCCCCCATGAGTTTCTTGTACGGCCTAAAAAAATTTAGCTTTTGTATTAGTTAATACTTAATTACACGATTGAATGAATGAATTCGATTTTAGGGCAGATACGGGGAGATTCCCCAAGAGCAAGGCTCTGCGACCAGAGGTCTATTGTACCCAGACACAGGAAGCAAAGAAAAACCCAAGAGCGCCTAAGAAAATAGTCCACAGCCTGATGCAAATCTCAGTAGACAACCCACAGGTACTTAATTATATAGATTACTACAATTTGAAAATTAATAGAATCAAATAAAGAATGGTATGAATGTAAGCATCAGTAATTACTATTGATAATAGTCGATTTTTACTTTCAAAGAAGAAACGAATGCAAATATCTCACTAGCTCAACTTTTCCAATGGATTTTAAAATTATCTTTACATACTAGCATATAGCCCGTCACACGAGGGAATCACTAGAATTTTTAGTTTTCCAGAATTGTAAATTACCCTATCAGGCAAGTAAAAAAATGCTTTGTTTTTTGGCTGAGAATTATCTGGTACACGCTCAATAATGTGTTTATCTTTATTGACCGCTTGTTAGCAGCCAACTTTATAATTTATAGTGTCATATTAAGCGATAGGATGGAAAGCAGAGGTTTTAATATTGACAGTGATTATTTGGCGGTATATAGAAATGATGTCCAAAATTTAGTGAATCGATTGCAAACTGCGTGGTTATGTATGTAAAACAAATGCACAAACGAACAAACTTCTTCATTTCCAAAGATATAAAACTTAAACGCTAGATATTTATTTGTCCGTGAAATAAACTCCTAGACTTTTATGAAAAGAATTTGTTGTTAATACCGGTGATAAAATTTTCATTTCAACAAAAAATAATCGATGATTAAATTTATAATTATCACATATGTACCTAATCTATTATTTAAGCCAAATATAAAAGAAAATTATTTACGTAATATCTAAGTTTAGTGATAAAGTGTATGGAAATAATGCAGACGGTTTTTTAAAAAAATTTAAAATAAGAAATTATTAAATGAGATGGGTAAAGGAATAACGTCCTAATGCTAGAATTTTTTTTTTATTTTGATCTACTTATAATGTGATAAACTGATGAATTTAATCGCCTGCTCTTAACCGGGGAAAATAGGGCTTGAAATAATGACATTAAACGTTCGAAAAAGGGGGAAGGAGTGGATTTCGAACGTTTTCGAACACGCTTTTAATTTTGCTAACCCTAACTCATCAAGAATCCAATATAGATACCTCTATCTATTCCAGGTCCAACCGCTTCATAAATTCGAGGACAGATAACCTAGGCTATTATTATATAGGGGATTGCTTTTATGTTAATCTTTTATAAATTAATATTATTTTTGTATTGTATTGTTTCATAATGTAATAAATTTATTTAAAAATATTTCTACTTTATTATTTTTATTCGTATTGGTATTTATATATGTAGCTGCTTATCTAAAAAAAAATTTATACCATGTTTGGATCGTTATGTGAATGGAAAAATAATTTATATTACAACTTTTTATGTTAAATAATAAATGAATGATTTAATATTTTAATTGTTTTTATGTAATAAATAGATTGATGAAACTGTACAAAAACTAATAATTTCATAAAAGTTGCATGCATAGGTATATGAGTTTATTACTGCCTAATTTAAATGTAACCTCTAATGGTGAAAAGCCCCTCCCCCGAGATATAGCACGTTAGAAAAGATTAATAATTAATAACATAAAAATAAGTTTTATTTTACCTCGAACTTGTAACTTCTTTTGCATAAGTATATTGTTAAGAACTTATTAAATTTTCAAAGAAGTTGATTGAAAATTAAATTAGTTTTAAAACTTTACTATCCCCTTAAGAGAAAAAAGAGTAAAGTTGGCAGAAATGATGTCTTGGTTGGCACAAAAGCTATCAGATTTCGTGCAGAAAATTAAAATTCTTTTTGATACAGGAGAACCTATTATTTAGTAGTAAAAGAGAAATGTAATACATTTGATCTCAAGTGTTACTTTTATTCACTTCGAGAGAGAAAACCCGAGTATAATCTAGAAATAGATGGTAGTTATGTGAAGAAAAGACACAATAGCACGTAATGTACTGATAAGAGTCGGATTATCCCATTAGATACAGTAAACCCGGGTCTTATGTCTATTAGGAGTTCAACAAAAGCACATCAATATCGGATATGACTCGCTAACAAATAGTTTCTGTAATAAAATAGTATGTTGATGAGTGATGCAATATAAAATATACTTAGTGTTTATTTTGAGTAGTCCGGCTGGTCTGATTTTAATGATATATATATATATATATATATATATATATATATATATATATATATATATATATATATATATATATATATATGTGTGTGTGTATATATATATATTATATATATATATATATATATGTATATATATATGTATATATATGTGTGTGTGTATATATATATATATATATATATATATATATATATATATATATATATATGTGTGTGTGTGTGTGTGTGTGTGTGTGTGTGTAAGGAAAATTCTCAGGGGTTTTCAAAACTTAAATCAAGGGTAAAAATTCCCGCGTCATTTTCCATTCCCCTTTTTAACCCCTAACCTAAATTGATCACTGGGGCTACAGGTTACGCCCTCAGAGAAGGGGCCTGGAAATTATAAACCTACATGGCCCTAGAGGACAATTTAGGAAATTTCCAAATAAAAAGGAAAAACACGCTGTCGGAGACAGATTTTTCTAGAGATATTTTCCCACAGATGTTGACCCAGGTGTTACGTGCCTTGTACATAGAACTTCATGCTAGCTGACCCTTCAGTTTGTCCCTATGATGGAGTGGGAACCCGTCCTTCAAAGTTATCTTAATAAAGGTCTTTAGCTGAAACGGTATAATTTTTATGGCCATGACTGCAACCCCCCATCGAGAAGTCAGTCTCATTACAGATATATATATATATATATATATATATATATATATATATATATATATATGTGTGTGTGTGTGTGTGTGTGTGTGTGTGTGTGTGTGTATGTGTCAGGTAAAAAAGAGAGTAGTTGGAAATTACGTGAGTTATAAACGATTTTAAAAAGGGAACTCTTTTATAATAATAAAATAAATGAAAAAGACCCACGCTTGCGTAACCTTTTGGAGTAATCCGGTCAAGCGGAAAGATATTTGAAGCATTTGATGATTAAGCGAACCGATATGAGTTAGTTAGCGCGTGGACATGGAGCTGTCAACACCTTTCCACGCTTAGCTCAGCCAAGAAGAAATGAAAATGGAGGAAGTTTTGCTTTTAAATGAAACGATGATTTAATAAACTTATTATTATCAAGAAATACTGTTTTCCATTCGCCTTAACACTGAACCATGTCATATGTGTGTATAATATATATATAAATATATATATATATATATATATATATATATATATATATATATATATATATATATATATTCAATTGCTCCTTTCATGCAGCACAATTCAAACTGAAACTAATTATTAAATATTGCAATACACGCCAGAGTGACAGTTTATTAAAACAGCAAGAGATATTTAAAGTAAAACTTTTTTTTTTTAATTTGGTTTGCTAAAACTATTGAGTGATATTCTTTATTTGCATACAATTTTTAAAGAGAAGTATTTGTATCATTTATTAATGCTTTTTTTCATTATTGTTATTTATCTGCAAACTCAATGTTCTACACTTTTTACACTTACTGCTCGTGTTTCTATTTTTTACTCAGTGTTTCTACTGTTATATTACAATGCTATATTCTATATTCTATGTAATATTTTGTTCTGCTAGCAGGATAATTTAATTGCATTCATGTGGCAATGATTTGTAGAAAAAAAGAACCATAAAAGATCCTCCCCACTTCACTAAAATATGTAAAAAAAAATACCATATACAATTTTATCCCATATGGATGCAATTTTTTTTATTTTTGCAAGGAATGGTTCAAAGGTTAAATCCGACTCTGATTACGAAGCATGATAAACATTAAGTTGCTTATTAAAATTGTATTTCGTAAATTTTTCATTAAACTATTAGAGATGATAGAATAAAAATTACTAAACTATTTCTATAAATATTGAATGAAATGCGAACATTTGCGGTTTCTTATACACCGCTCATCAGAATTATCTCGTGATTAGAAACTATTCTGGAGCCATACATGTCTATGATCAATATGTAGATCATTCCCTTTGGAACCATAAACCGTTTTTACATGGATAAGTTTAAAATGTTTCTAGCTCAGTGTAAGCCTGTTTCGTTGCTATTTAAGACTGCAGTCAGAAGATAAATTTCTAAACGCTGATGTTTCTGTAATGCAACTATCATATTGCTTTTATCCGGATCCTTTGCGTGTATTTCCCTTATTTCCCTTACAAATTTTTCCTTTATAACGACATTTCAATGATATATGGGACTTTCTTGACATTTAAAAAATTTCCTTTTAAGAAATAGGTTTAAAATACTTGCTTCCGTTACATATAGAAAAATATTTTTATGGGTAGTTAAAACTGCATTCTATGATGAGATTTATGACATGCGTAGTGTTATACAAGCTAGATATAGTCGGAAAAGGACTTATTTTCAAGTATGGAAACATGGGAATGTTCCCATTTTATTTTACAAGACTAACGTCTTCACTGAGTTTGATTTGGTTTAGTTAGGAGAGGTACGGTTTTCTTTTTCTTTCTTCAAGGAAGTCATACCGGAACGTACTGCTTAAAGCCTGTTCCGAACATCTACAAACATCCATGACACAGTGGGATTCGAACCCACAATTTCTGGTACCAAAAAATAGCATCCTGCCTGTTCAGCCTACAGTCTTCATACAGTCTACAGGTGAATATTTTCAACTAACTGAAATCTTTGAAAAATCTTAAATAATCCATTCAGCTTTTTATATCAATCACTTATAAACATACTTACTGATAAAAATAACTGAGTGGTAATTATAAATACCCTAATTAAGTGAACTAAAATGATCAAAACAAAACTTATACAATTTTTTAATCAATTTTAGTTTATTAATAATTATTTTATTTTTTAAAAAATGATAGTGTATCAATCTTTTAAATTGGAAAAAAAATCAACTACAAGTCATGATCTT
>CM063502.1:143006770-143019270 GCA_032207245.1 Pardosa pseudoannulata
TATTCATGTGTTTGGAAAAATATATTAACTGGCATCAGTCCAATCTTTTAAAGGAAGAGACAACAAGTCGAAGCGTCTCAGCAAGAAAACAGAACAAAATGTCATCATAAATTTCGATTCAGATTCAAAGAAACAAATGACGGATAAAATGATTGTCTGATATATCCGCAATTAGTGAATATCTGCCGATAAACTTTGGTAATTGCTTCATCTCATTCGGTTATTTTTATTGGAACAAGTAGGCGATAATCGTAAACAAATTATCATGCTCAAATGAAGTGTTAATTTCTCTTAAATGGATAAGATAAAACTTACAATTATATTTTCTTTCTTTTGTCTTTTATATTTAATGTAAAAGAGCAATTTTTGTCTTTCTTATTAATATTAAAAAGTGTTAATAGATTTTAATTTTTTAACTTATTGTAAAGCATAAATGAGTATACATGATTAAATAGTAGTAACTATATAAATTAAAAAATACAATATAACTTTTTAAATTAAAAATTAAATCAAAATTCTTTAATTTTTAATTTTTAATTTAAATTAAAAATCTTTGTTAAACTATAGTTAATTTTGAGTTAATTATAGTTAATTTTGATTGAATGACTAAAACTATTGTTCTGTGAGTTTTATCTTTAGTGTTAAATAGCAATTCTAGTCGGCTTGTCGTTATTACAAAAGAATTATTAAATATTTACAAACGATTGCTTAAATAGCAGTTGATCAACAGCCGTATGGTTTATTGGAACAAATACGTATTAATCATATAGAATTGGCATTTGGCAGAAGAGTAAAGGTGCTAATTATCAGTAGTGTTCATGGGATCGAATTCCACTGAGGCATGATGTTCATAGCAGTTCGGAATCGGCTTTAAGTAGTAGGTCCCGGTGTCCTTAGCCATCGTGTTTCAAAAAAGTAGACCGTAGCTCTTCAAACTCAGACCGGGATCCGGTAAGTCCTGGTCTCATTAACCTTCGTGTTGCAAAAGAGTAGACCAGAGTGTTCCAAACCAAAAGGTGCGACCTATGCGGTACTGGCATTCCTTCGCGAACTGAATGCTCGGCCATATTTTTCACCAATTTTTATTATGCTTTTTTAAGTAATAGCTCTTTAAGTTTTTACAAAAATAATTTAATTGAACTCTCTTGAGACAATAGCCAGAAAACAAAATTTGCTTGCTCAAATTTAATGGTGTTTTAAAAAAACTAAGAATCCAACTTAAGTTAAAAAACTCTAAGTATCCTCATTTCCTTTACAGCATCCTATCTATGCAACGCTGGATTTTCTGCTATCGCTGTAATAAAGACTAAATATCTTCGAAAATCATTGTGGAGCAAGATACGAAAGTAGTTAAACTAAGACTTCTCTGCTATTTGAAAACATATATGTGTGGGGATAAGCAAGGTCATCCATCACATTGACTTGTTAACTTGCCACTGACCGTTTTTTAAATTTGTATATTTTCTTATCAATGAAAACTATTTTATTTTTTTGCTAAAATGTTTTTATTTATTTGCTTGATTAGCGTTATAGTAGGGCTATTGTAGTTAAGGCGCAGTAAAGAAATACAATTAATTGCGCTGCTTGCTGGAAATGTATGGGTACACCTGGCCTAGAGTTATCGTACTCAAAGCAAATGTTAATTTTTCTTGAAACTTATAAACTAAAAATTATTTACCATTTCTTAAAATGTGAAAACTATTAATTGTTTACTATAAGTATCGCATTTTAATTAGTCCAGATGATCTAATAGTATGAAAACATTAAACATTACTATATGACTCTGTTGATTAAAAAATCTTTAGATTAAAAAACAAAAACAACTCTTTAGATTAAAAAACAAAACATAGATACAAAATGTCTACATTTTTGTAAAGTTTTTGAGGGAGCAGCATTCGTAAGATTAAAAAAAGGAAGATCTGTGCCTTTAAATTTTAATGTAAAAGAGAAATTTCAGTCTGTGTTTTTAATATTAAAAAAGTTTTATTAGATTTTTATTTTCAACTGTTTAAGGATAGCAAATAAAATTCAGATAATTATCTCCTTTATGGTGTCTGGTTAACTTTGGATAGAGCTTTAACGTTGAAAAATAACTTTTACTTTTTTTTTCTGTTAGAAATCTCAATTTTGTGCGAAAGAATGCTGAGGTCATCAACAGGAGTTTCATTTCTGCTAGTACAACTTTTATCACTTCTGGAGGAAAAAGAAAATCAATAAGTCTTGCCTTTTCCATTCTGTATTATCAGTGTCAATATAATAAATAGGACTATTCTTTTCCATTGATGTGGTTATTATAGTTAGTAAAATAAAATATATCACTGTATGTTTCGAACAAAAAAAGGAGAAATAATTCTGAAATAGATTAAATGTTGTAAATTGACCAATAAATATCAAGTTTCAACTGAGTTTATTAACTAATATTTTCCGACAAATTATTAACTGGAAGAATACTATTTTAAAACTGATTTTTGCATTCTCACACACATGCAAACATACAAACAAATAAATTTTGGAAATCTAGAAAAACGTATAGCTTGAAACATATGCGTTTTTACAAAAATTAATACGGTCGAGCTTGGCTAATTCAAACTCGGTAAATTCCAATTTTAGATAGTTTGAATTGCCCAAATTGTCCTTGAATATCATATGCAATGTAATTTTGAAATTATGTTGTTAATTCGAAAAAAATTCGAGAATTTTTGGTTAATTCGAATACAAAGAAATCTTAAATTTATAATTTTGGGAAATAAATAATTTTCTCATAAAAATTTCCAAATTTTATTAGTACCGCAAAACGTTTTTCTAATCCGTTTGCAATTGATACTGTAAGCTATAAAAAGAATAGAAATAGATATAGAGAAGGAGAAGCGTTTCCAGTGTAGATAACTGTGCTCTTCTCCCCTTTGTTCCTCCCACATGCAAGTGATCGGTCTTTTGTTAGAATTTTGATTAACACACTGGGAAATGTCGGACGTTACCTACTAATCATTTTTAAATGTTGATCACGAAGTTGTTGTTTGTGGATAATTGTTGATGAAGTAAAGAACTATTATGCCAATTTTATTTCACTTCCTTTGGATCATTTTCCAAAGTTCGGATGCTTTAGTCCTAAAGCTTGTTTTAACAAAAGTACACAGAAAAAGCGTACGGAATTTTAGAGGTATTTCATTACTGGGATACAATTTATTTCTGTTCCTTGATTTTTCTTAGCTATAAAAACGTTAGCTGACTCAGACCTGTGGTTAGAGGCTCTTTTCATACTAATATCAACTTACCTTCCGATCCTAAGATCCTACGATACCTACAACCTCCAGGTAAAAGATTGCAATTTCTTCAAAAATTGGTTCTGAAATTATATTCTGATGATAATGCCATCAATTAATTTTTGTTTCACATGAGACTTTTTTTAGTATTAAGTTATCATTGTAACAAAATTTTGCAATTATCATGTCTGCTTTTGGAAACTTTTCTGTACATTGACGAAGTTATATCGTATAGTAATTGTCGTCAGGTGAGCAACAGAAAATGACCTTTTAGGTCTGTTGTAAAAAGCAACGGCACTATTTTAATCGCGAAATTTTCGGTCTTAAGATATCAAAGGAATTGCCCATTATAACCACGGCGGCTGAATCCATTTTGAATATTTCCGAATTCATGTTGACTAATTTAAGCTTTTCGTCTATACGTATATAAATGAAACTTGAAATATCGATTTTGACTTCTATTCGACGTCTGTATAACTCAAAAAGTTTCACCGTAGAATTTTGAAATTTGGTATAAAGGATTATAATGGCATCTAGTTGTTTTGTTCCTTCAGTTTTTATAGCAATCTACACTCTATACAACGAAATATTTCAATATCACAAATATTAAAATGATACCGGTCAATGGCAATACCTGAGCTCTATTCAATGTTGAATTAATAAGTACTACTCATTGTTAAATAAAAATCTACTCATGGGTTATTTAATAAAATATAAATTTTTGATGTTATTGAAACTTATATTTTAGAAATCGAGTAGCTGTCCACTTTATTACAGAACTGGAGAATCGTATCTCATATTCAAATTTTGAAATAATTTTAAAGGAAATGCAGTAAAAAATATGTATAGCTAAACAGGCGTAAAAAGAAGTAATGTGGTTTTTACATCAAAATTTTTATTATTAATTATACACTTCAATGCCTCGTCGACTATTACCACAACTTTAGAATTATCATCAGCAACTAGGTGTTTTTTTTTATATAATTTTAATAGTTTACTGTTTTTGTTTTTATATTTTAAATATGCTTTGGAAAAAGCAGATTGATTTTAAGCTTAAACATCTTTTTAGTTTAAAATCTTTATATATGATTTTATTTACACTAATAGACATTCTTAGTTTCGATACAATGAATCTCTGAATCAGTGAATTTTCTTTTGGGATTCGATACCTCAATCTCTTAATATTTACTCACATTCAAAAATTTTAGGATGTGTGGTCATTATTTTGATTTGTACTAGTACTTTCATCTAGACATACTTTCCCTTTCAAATCTAAAGTATTAAAATGATTTTCTTTGAAATGCGATAACCTCATTTTTTACACGGATTTGAAAGCGCATTTATGTGACCTTATGCCCATGTATCAATTTTAGGAGCCATTTTCAAAATAATTATTTTCTACATTGCAATAAAATCAAAACAGTAACAGATAGTTCTACTTTAAATATCAATTGCAAAAGAAAAATATAAATCCAAAATTGTTTCCATAATGTGCAAATTTCTTTCTGTATTTAATGATTTTTGAGAGAGAAAGATGAAAGTTATAAATCAGAGTCATTTAAAAATATATTAATGTTCCCGTATTTAATAGATAATTATAATAAACCTTCTTTACCTCAAAATGCTAAAGGGAAATGATAATACAAAAGAGTTTCCATAAAAGGCGAACTGCTTTCTGTATTTAATTGAGAGAAAGATGAAAACTATCAATCAGGGTCATTTAAATATATATTATTTAATGTTCCCATACCACCACCCTTTCCTAAACACCGTATCACTTTGATTTCCCTGGGAACCCCGAACTAGTCTTGCTTCGGTAACTTTGATTAGTATTGCTGTCTAATCGCAATATGTCTCCCTGATCTGTGTGTAACAAAATGAAGGGTGGAGGAGTGGACTTGCCTCACAGCAGCTTCCTGTTTTAAAGGCAGTCCATCTGTCCCTTTGGCTATTGACAATTTTCGCAGGCTCGTTTGTTGCGCCATAACATGTGGAATTCATTCGAAAGGGTGAAACAAAAGCTGTATTTCGTGGAGAACACTGCTAGTGGAACACAAGAATATTGTCGATATATTTAAATATTAAAGGCTGCCGTAGTTTTAAAAAATAAACTGCTGTCTAAAATTAAGACCTGTTCCCTGATTGCGTACGAAAGTCAGTTTGAACATTTTCGACGAGATATCTTAAGAGAACATAAAACCTTTTAATTCGATAAATTTTCAATATATCAGACTTTTAGAAAGGATTAAAAAATGAACTATTTCGTGGAGACTAGTGCTAGTGGAACGTAGTAATACTGTCGACATATTTAAATTTTAAAGACTGCCGTTGTTTTGAAAAAAAAAGATAATAGTCAAAATTAAGTTTTCTTAATTGCAAAGGGTTGAGTACGCAAATTAGTTTGAACCTTTTTAATGAGATATCTTAAGAAGACATAGTACTCTTCAAATCGATGAATTTTCATTATAATAGTCTTTTCGAAAGGATTATAAAAACAGAATTATTCCATGGAAAATAGTGTTAATAGATCTCAGAAATATTGACGTCATAGTTAAAGTTTAAAGGACACTATTGTTTTGAAAAAAAAAACAAATGTCTAAAATTAAGTTTTCTCTATTTCAAGAAATCGGGGATAAAATGAGGTAGAGAATAAATCTAAGCCATTTCAACTAAATAAATTAAGGAGATATAGCAACTTTGGAGTCAATAAATTTTATTTATAACAGCTTTCTTAAAAAAGTAAAAAAAAAAGAAGGAATTGTTTCTTGAAAAACAGTGCTAGTATACCGTAGGAAAATTTGTCAACACATTTAAGTTTTAAAGGCTGTTATTTTGAAAAACAAACTAAAGGTCGAAATTAAGTTATCTCTATTGCAAGATATTGAATACGGAAATACCAGTCTGAATCATTTTAACGAGGTACCATACAAGGACATTAAATCAAGATTTTATTCTAATAGCCATAAAATAAAAAGTTCTTCTCGTTGACAGATAACATTTTTACAAGTTATTTTTAAGACACTTTAATAAAAACCTTTTAGTTTTAGCAATCAATTTAACATATTTAAAAAATTATAAAACATATGCAATACATGAAGAAGTTAAATTTATTTACCCACAAGATAATTGTTGAAATATATATAATAAAAGTAAATTCTATATCAGTTTGAAGCTTAATATCCCTTTTTATTTTGTAAGATAAAAATTTTAAAGATATTGTAAAACTTTAAGAAAAGAAAAAAAAAGAAAAATTTTGTATTTTACCAGTTGTAAAAAAAATATATTAATCAGAATATATTTGAGTCTTAGAGAATTAAAAAAAAGTATTTAATTTCAATTTGATGTAAAAATTAAGTTTTTAATATACATCTCAAAAGTTATCTTGTGGATAAATAAAGTAAATTGTTTTTTTTTTTTTTAAACTCGGATCTTATCAAAGAACAAGCCAAACTTTTACTTTTATGAAGAATCGATAAAAAGGCTATTCTAATGCAGATTTGTTTTGTACCTAAAGTATTATATCCTCTAAAATTGTAATCCTATTATTAAGAAATTGTATTTATTGCTTAATTTTCTAGTTACAGAATGAAAACTGGACTTCATTCAAAAAGTATAAAACATAAAGAAAGTTAATGACTATTTTTGTAATAATTCATGTTGCTCTGAGTATTTCATAATCCTACAAATTATCTTAGATCTATTTTTTGATCTTCTGTAAATCGATTATTCATACGTTTATTTTATAATCATAGTTGGTATCCAGTTACTATGTAATATAAATCTTATTTCGTTTCAGAGAAAAAATTTCTTAGTGATATCAACGAAATGCTTAAAAATAATAAAGGAACTATTAAATAACTATAATAAAAGTGATTTTGTTTGTGGCTATAATAAAAGTGATTTCCTTGTGTTACACCACACAACTCATTTTTTTCTAGTATCTTTCACATTTTAATGTAAAAATGCATTTAATGTTAAAACTTGAAAAGTGCTGGATTAATGACGATAAACATTTATTTACCCATCAAACTTCTATTATTCATGAACTGGAACAGAAATCGATACACATAAAAATATTCAAGGAAAGGAAAATGTACTCGAAATCTCTTTTATGTAGGAAGTAAATTTTAGCGAAGCATACTTAACGTTTAGACAGCTCCAAGAAGACAAAAGAACCTATTGTTTTCTCCTAAAATGCAGTAGTTTTCAGTCCCAATGTCTTCGGTATTTTTCAAATTTTAATGTAAAAAAGCATTGAACGTTAAAGCTTGTAAACTGCTAGATTAATGACAATAAATAAACTTTTATTTACCATCTCAAAAAATCAGAAACAGAAATCAAGACACATAAAAAACTATTATTCAAAGAAAGGAAAATGGATTCAAAAGCTTTTTTATATTGGAAGTAAATTTTAGTGAAGAAAATTTTACTCTTAGTCAGCGAAGAAGACTGCAAAGCCCATCATTCTGTCCTAGAATACAGCTACAATAGTTCTCAGTCACCTATGTCTTCGGTATTTTTTTAAATTTTATCGTAAAAAGCATTTACCGTTGAAAACTGTAAAGTGTTGGATTAATAACAATAAATAAATCTTTATTTACCTCATAACCACCTCAAACACTGGAACAGAAATCAAGACACATAAAAAAATGATTATTCAAGGAAAGGAAAATGCACTCAAAAGCTCTTTTATATTGGAAGTAAATTTTAGCTAAGCACATTTTACTCTTAGGCAGCGCCAAGAAGACAACAAAGCCCATCATCCTGTCTTAGAATACAGCTACAATAGTTTTCAGTCACCTATATCTTCGGTATTTTTCAAATTGTATCATAAAAAGCATTTAACGTTGAAAATTGTAAAGTGTTGGATTAATAACAATAAATAAATCTTTATTTACCTCATAACCACCTGAAAAACTGGAACAGAAATCAAGACACATAAAAAAAATGATTATTCAAGGAAAGGAAAATGCACTCAAAAGCTCTTTTATATCGGAAGTAAATTTTAGCGAAGCAAATTTTACGCTTAGGCAGCGCCAAGAAGACAACAAAAGCCCATCATTCTATCCTAAAATGCAGCTACAATAGTTATCAGTCACAATGTCTTTGGAGGCAAAGCTCCCGTTTACTTATTTTCCTCAAAGGAGAAGAATCTTTTTCATTTTTTCCGGAGGTATGGATGACTAGAGGAAGAACAGAAAAGACAAACTTTTATTTTTCACTCTTATTATTTAGAACTCTCTGAGGATCGAGGAAATCTTCTCGACTTTTGTTCTATTTGTCACTTCGCTTTTTAAAAATTTATTTCTATCTGCGTTTCGTTCGATAAAGTCTGCAGATATGAAGTCTGATGACTGCACTTACAGCCGATAGAATTCAAATGCTTTAGCTTTGTGATTGTGATGAATCGTAACATTGTAGGTTTTAAACAAATGCACAAGGGACTGGGGATCAAAGTGCGATAACTTTTTTTAAAACAAAATATGCGTAAAGTATAAAAACTAAAACAGATTACAACGACGCTGAATATAATCTTGTCAGTACGTTTTTATTTTGTTAATGTATAAAAGCTATATTTTGAAATTGAGGTATATTTTTCTGGAGGAAATAAAAAAAATATCATTCAGCTTATTTAATTCAAGAGAAATACTTTTTATTAGAAAAGAGATATAAAATTTAATGTTTGTGAGAATCGAATTGTTTTATTTTTCTTTTGTAACAAATTATTAGTATTTATACGTATTTTTAGAGGAATCTAATTAATACTTTTAATGAATGAATTGAGAGAAATCAAAAGGAATACTTTGAAACTCGTATATATTTGTTAATATGATTCAGTCATTCAAACGTACTTTTAAATTGATGTTACATAAATTAACCAATTTAGTACCAACGTTATTAATTTGTAAACATTCGAATTACAAACTCCCTATATTATCCTTTTACTTCGCTGGTCCTTTTATTCAAAAGAGATATCAAATCACTGAATGTGCTTTGACAGTTATAAATACTTCATAGGAGCGTAGTTAATTTATATATTCGGATCTCCCATGTATGAATGTGCAAAATTTCATACAATAACAAATATCTTACTGCGAGTGCCAATTTGTAAAGTTCTATCGTGGTGTTTTGATGCCTTTTAGATATTAGATATTCAATAATTACAGTAACTAAATATGAGGAATGTATGTATATGCATTTATTAAAAGGGGTCTCATGCTTTTTAAGTAATAATGGTACTATTTGTGTTTGTTTTGAATGCGAAATAAAAAAATCTGCAAAAGTATGCGAGATATTTTAGACCTGTTTCAACTCTTATAAAATTATAAAAGTATTCCTTCAATTAATTACAGTAAAAATATAGAACAATTAATGTAGAAGGATTTGAATTATATGTTATATCACGGTCCGTAAGATTTAAAAAATTCTACTCAATATAGAAGCCTAATTTGTTTCTACGAGAATATACTTGTATTATTTACAAAATAGATTAATATTATTCAGATGATTAAACGATTAAATTATTTTTAAAAGCTAATTACTTATAATTTCATTCTACATTAACTTTTCACCAGATTTAACTGAATTTTTTTAAACTCTTTATATAAAAAAGATTTCTGTATGGTTAATTCATTTTATTGAATGCAGTTTTCACATCATTTTGAATATCAAATTAATACCTACATTCTTCATTAAGTTTCACATTGTGAACCGTAATGTAGTGCATAACTTTCCCTCGAAATTCTTCTGTATTAATTGCTATACATTTTTTATTTCAATCACATGACGTAGTTATTTCACAATTTTTTTTAAGAATTGAAAGAAGTCTTAAATGTCTAGAATATTTGCATAATTTTATTAAATATTTAAAGACTTGCAATCTAAAAAACTTGACACTGTTTCAGCTTGAACTAAAACTTTAAGAGGACATAGTACCTTTAGAGCTGAAAAGCCTTCTTTATAACAAACTATTTTTGATTATTATAGAATAAAAAGTTGTGTTCTATTTAGAATAAAAATTTCCATAAATCATTAATAAGGGTCTACCTTTATAGAAATTTATTTAGTTTTGTTATATGAAGTAGTGCTTATCTAAAAAGCATAAAATATTAACACCAAATGGAAAATATATAAATTCCCTCACCTCCAAAATAACTTATGAATTAGAACTTAATTTTTTATACCAAATAGAAATTAATTATTTTATTTATTTAACTTTAGTTACATTACTATGTGCTATATAATTTGTTTTATAGTACGTTAAAGTATATTTTATTAAAAATCAAATTTTTAAACATTTCTTAAAAGTTTAAAAGCTTTAATATATCTGATACCTTTATAATTTTAGAATTGTAGAGTAAAAGAGATATTTATCTTCAACTCGATACAAAATTTAGTTTCTATTATATATATTTCAAAAATTTTCTTGTTAAGTGAATTTAACTTTTTTTTTTCAATCAGAGTGTGTTTCATATAATTTAAAAAAACTATGAAACTTGAAATGACAAAAATAATTTTTTAAAGTCAGAGCGTTATCAGCGAATTTTTAAAAAATTCATTATATAAAGAGCAGAACTTTTCCTTTTATGATAAATTAAAAAAAAAAAAAAACTTTTATATTGAAGATTTTAAGTGTGTAAATATATACTATGTTCCCTTAAAAGGCATTAAATCCCTTAACATAAAATGTTAAAAATAATCGATAAGCAAGTTTTAGACATGTAATAATTTTTTGGGCTTATTGAGGAGGTTAGATTAGAATGGGTATTTTTATTTCCTGCTTTGACAAAGCCCGCAAAAGTGGTGTGACGTACCCCATATCAACAGAATAACCGTAATTTAATAGAGACATTTTCAAAACTTTTATACATAAATTGCTTTATATTTTTCATTATAATCAATTAAGATGGACAATTTAATGTTTTTCTGAGGGCTGAAACAAGTCTTAAGAGTATCACAAACTTTTTTGTAACCTTATTAAATATTTAGACAACATCGAAACAGATGCCCTTTCATCATGCACCAAGACTCCTTTAGAAGGCATGATACACTTTAAAGAAAAATGCATAGTTGCCCAAAAATTTGTCTTCTTAAATGCCCTTGATACAGATTTCATTCACATTGAAGATTTCTACAAATTTCAATCACATTTCACCTGCCTTAAAATTAAAGTAATAATCTATAAGCACGGTTTAGACATAAAATATCGGGCTTATATTCGAGAATGAGGAATTTTCACGTTTTCTAATTTTGATTTTAAACGATAGAAGACAAAAAAGTAAGCAGGACAGTATCTATTTTTCTTTCATTTGAGGGCTTAATGAGTGATTTCTAATGGGTTTTATAGCGGACTCTTTAACGTCTCTCAAAAACGATACTTTTTCTCCGCCGAGTTTGTGACGTCATCGTTCATGTAGACACCGAGCGCCTATGCTGTTTACATGTTAAAAGGCGACTTTTAAATTTGTTTTTGTGTAAAGTATCGCATATAATCGAATTTTTTTTTTAAGGTCTGGCATTAAAAAATCATACTCTAAATATTGTATTGTACCACTCTGTAAAAATACAACTAATTGCAATGAGAAGATATTTTTCAGCGTCCCGAAAGACCCACATACACGTAAAATCTGGACAACTGCGATGAAAAGGGATGAGAATTTAAACCCCAAATTATCATATAAATCATCTTTATGGGTTTGTGAAGACCATTTCTCGGTAAGTAAATGCTTGCTTATGTTTAAATATTACTAATTTAGAACAATTAAAGTATATAAAAATACATCTATACCTTTAAAAGGATTGTTGATTAACCACTGCTATTTAACTTTTAAAGCCGCTAATTTTCGAGTATTATCACAGAGTTCAAGTACAATAAATATTTTATAAAGCATATAAATATCGAAAAACATATAAATATCTAAAGCATATAATTATCCAATAAATAACTCGGGGGAGGGGAAGGTTATGTATTTTCAATGTATTATAAATATTTTCTTCAGAGATGCATACTTTCTTGTGTATCAAATCACAGTGATATTTTTCGATTAAATTGGTGACTAATTTGAAAAAAAGTATAATATTTTTAAAATACTTAATAATGATATTACTTTAAAAATTAAATTTAATTTGAGAAATTTTATACATTTTTTAATTTGACATTAATATTAAAGGCAATAAAATTGTATTGCTATTTAAAAATGTATAAATAATTAAGTAAAACCGTTTAAAGATTTTAAA
>CM063502.1:143024270-143034270 GCA_032207245.1 Pardosa pseudoannulata
AAAAAAGATTTTTATACCAGAATCTTATTTTTTACATACATTGTACAAACACACTTTCTTGCTGATATTTAGGAACAAGTAAAGCAATTTTTAATGAAATGCAAGTATTAAAGAATAGTGGAAATTTTTACGCATGGAATAAAAATAATCCGCTTCTCCTGAGAAAATATTTCCTCATACTGCACTTCCAAATTAGTAATTCCTACCAATGACATTGCTTGTAGATGGTCATCAGTGATGACCTGCTTTGGTATATATAGAAAGCTGTAAATGACTAAATTACTGACAAAGGGACTAAAAACAGAGCTTACAACATGGGGTATCCTACTCTTCGCTGAACTAACATCACACCGGTAGTGCCATTTGCGGTCGTTATTTAAAACTTAAATCGGATCAGACTGGCCGTTCCGTATTAATTAGATTTACTTGCGCTGACCGGATTGAAAACAGGTTGGAGTTGCATTTGGTCCACGAGCCATAGTTAGCCGACCTCTGAACTTGAAGATGTTTGATATGACTTTAAATATACCTTAACAGTTTTAGGGAAAAACATAGGCTAAAAATAACACTTAAATTATATGATATACACACACTTATATGTGTGTGTGCAATGTATCAAATATAAAGCGATATACTAAGCGAATAATAATAGTAATAATAATTTAAATAAATAAAAAAATAATCAGGTTTCAGATTACGTGTACAATAAACGAAGGGAAATAAGGTGATAATGGTTCAAATTTAGTCTGCAGTCCTATTTGTTATGCCTACGTAAAATAGAATCGTCCCATATCGTCCCATATTGTCACACTGTATGAGTGCTTGTCGCCGTGGTGCGACCTGACACAATACCGCACCCCCCTAAAAAAAGATTATATTTCATCTTACTGACAAGACAAATAACAAATAACTCCTAATCCTTATAACATTAAATATATTATTATCAATTTAAATACAGTGGAACCCGTTTAAGAAGTTTTTCAAGGGACCAAGAGAATAAAACTTCTTAAGCAGCAAAGCTAAAAATAAATAAATAAATAAATAAAAAAGAGATATGAAAAATATTTTAATCTAAATTTTAGTAGTAAATGTATTTTTTACAAGCCTCAGTTTCTTAGGTAATAATGCTATTTTACAACGCAAATTAAAATGTTATTTTTATTTTTAACTAGAATGTATAGTTGACCTTATTAAAAACGAATAAAAATGAATGAAATAGTGACCTTAACCAAAAATAATTCAAAAGTTTTTAACATTAAAGAAAATATTAGGTAAAAATAGAGATTAAAGGAAGCTAAAAAATATCCTTTTATTAATTTACCTTATTTTTTTTTTATTCTTACGAATTCGTTCTTGATTTCTCAACAAATACATTGTTATAACCCAAAGATTTTCCCATTTGATATGGTTCGTTAAAAGTACCGGATTCTCTTCGTTTATAAAAGATTGCAATTGCTCTGCCTTACAATCACTATGTTAAAACTTCAATTTCCTACATTTGTTACTGTAATTAATGTTGTAAAGCTATTTATTTCAATTTTCTATTACTATTTAATTATTTTTTACAAATATAACTGTTGTATCTCTGTTCAAAAAGTATTCTTACAATAAAATGGAAAGTAAATAAAACTTTTTAAATGGGAAACTGTTTTAAAGTAAATGTTTATAAACTGGAAAATTTACTATTATAGTTACATGAATAAAATTAGGACCTCAGAAAAAGAAATTCTAAGCAGAAAAACTTCTTAAACGGAACTTTTTAATAGAGTTCTACTCTATATTAAAAAAAATTTAATATTTTCGATTAAAAAAAACTTAACAATGCAATTTCATACGAATAAGCAGAATAAAAATTATAACTCGAACGAAACATATAAAATGATTTTAAAATATTATCCCTACAGTTTTAGCGATAATATGATTCAAGCAGAAACTAAAAAAAAAAAAAAAAAAAAAAAAAAAAAGAAGAGATCATATGGTTTTCTTTTTCGAGTTAAATATTAAATAGCATCATCAAGGGTCGCTTACACCACTTGCACTCCCAGGTTACACACTACTGGCGCTATCTTAGCAATATAACAGGTAACGCGTAAAAGCTATCTTTTTTTTTTTTTTTGGGGGGGGGGGGGCTACCTCCTTTTAAAGTGTTAACACGCTAGCGCGAAATATAAAGAAGAAATGGCTAGCCGCCATATTGGTATCTTATGTGTTAATCGGCGTTAAACAATACAATAAATGAGGTCTATTTAAACTCGGCTGATGTTTCTCATGAATTTTAGTGTTAAGACCACTGAAAACATGTTTTTAAATGATTTTATGTAGACTATGATTTATACTGGACTATCTTTTACAACATGGAGTACTTCGGTGTGCTCGTATCGCACTATATTATCTACACACACATTTATACAATTTCATTTTATTTAAAACTTTTTGCTGAAAACGTAACCAAGTAGCTTAAAAAGGATTTAACATCGGGTTATTATACACTAAAAATGCAAATGATAATGATAATGAGTAAAAGTAGAGCTATTTTAATTGCAACAACCTTGTGCGAAAAAAGCTGAAAAAAATTGTCAGAATAATTAGAGTAGTTCATTTTAACTACAGTGTAATGTTCGAATTTTTAATACTTTCATTAATAGTAATGATAATGGTATGATACTTTAAATACTTTCAGCAATTTTCGTTAATGAGATTTCGCCGATCAATGAGTATAAGATTACACAATGAAAAATAAATCAGTGTATTGCTTGCTCTAATTTGTTTTTTTTCTTCCTACTCGTTAGAGAACCTTTATAGATTGGTTTAAGAAGGCTGAATGCTTCAACTAGTAAGTCCGACCCCTGCAGTTTCATTAATGAACCCACATAAATTTACTCGATCCGGATATACGAAAAAAAAAAGTGTAATTATTCAGGATATTTTATTCGTATTCGAAATGAATTATGGTCTTCATGGAGAAAGAAAAGTAAAATGAGAATAAATGATCCATAAACCAAAATTCTATACATAACAGTCCTATACATAGAAATAAGAATAAAAATTTTCTTATAAATATTTCTTATGGTAGATTTTCATTTTAAAAATCTTTATTTTGAAAAGTTTCAGTTTTAATCCATTAACTGGTCATATTCTATTACTAAAAACATTGATAAAAGTTTTACTTTTTGTTTCATATTATAAAACACTATACTTAGTAGTAAAAGAAAGAGGGGATTTCCCCCCCCCTCTTTTAACGCTTTTACACCTATTTATGCTTGGTTCCGTATTTTCCTTTGCAAAACCACTGAACTTCTCTAAAATGCCAGATGTAAGAAATATTATCATTCCTTTTCCCCATAAACATATACTGTTAAAGGCTAAAGGGAACACAACCAAAACATTTTTAACATTTGCTGATTCCTATATAAGGCTTATTCTAAAGCACCATAATTAAAAAAATATATGAATACTTCGCATGTAACAGTTATTGACACGAAGTCAACAAAGTTATAGTATGCAATTAAAAAACACGATATGTATTTGTAATCATTACTTGACTTTTTATTTCTGTGCATTAAAACAATTTGATGCCCATAATTCAGAGTTAAACCACATGTCAGATTGAAAAGCACGAACAGTCTAGTGTTTACATTTAGTCATTGCAACTGTTGCCATTTAGAGTGTGTAAATATCGTCGATTTTGGTACCGCACTACTACGAGTTTATATATATATATATATATATATATATATATATATATATATATATATATATATATATATATATGTATATATATATATATATATATATATATATATATATATATATACATATATATATACATATATGTCAGGATTTAAAATGTAGATTAATTTTAAGAGATTTTAATTAGGGATTCTTTTACTGAGAGTGACGCGGCATGAGGAGTTAGCCACATAAATACGGCTCACGCGCAGTGATCTGGATCAGAGATCAACATGCACAGTCCACGGTCAGACCTGTAGCTCCCCGAAGCAGTTAAGTCTGCCTTTGTTAGAAGTTGGGCGCCAATGTGAGACGCCATTAAAGATGATTGTCGAGTAGTGTGGTTTGAGATTTGAATAAAGAATGAAGATGATGTCATGAATCAAGTGTCGTTTACTGGAGCCTGTCATACACACACACACACATACATATATATATATATATATATATATATATATATATATATATATATATATATATATATATATATATATATATATATATCTGTGTGTGTGTTTGTATTAGATTACCAGACGCCCTAATTATTTGATTGTAAGTATACTATGAATGCACTGAAAAATGTTTTTGAAATCTTTAAAATTTTAGCCATAAATTTTGCAATTCACACTTTTCTAAACTATTCAGAAGTCCTTTTGTGTGCGAAATACAGTTTGAACCATAGTGCAATGAAAACTCTAAAGTTAAAATCAGTACAGAAATACATGGTTGTTTTTATATTCTCTTTCCATACATATTACTTTCCGAACAGCAAACTGAACATTGTTTTGCAAGTCTGAATTTGTTATTTGTAGGAGCCTATATATATATATATATATATATATATATATATATATATATATATATATATATATATATATATATATATATATATATATATATATATATATATATATATATATATATATATATATATATATATATATGTGTGTGTGTGTGTGTGTGTGTGTGTGTGTAAGGAATATTCTCAAGGGTTTTCAAAACTTAAATCAAGGGCAAAATTTCCCGCGTCATTTTGTATTCCCCTTTTTAACCACTAACCTAAATTGACCACTGGGACTACAGTTTACGCCCTCAGAGAAGGGGCCTGACCAATTATAATCCTACATTGCCCTAGCGGACAATTTAGGAAATTTCCAAATAAAAAGGAGATACACGCTGTCGGAGACAGATTTTTCTACAGATATTTTCCCATAGATGTTAACCCAGGTGTTAAGGGTCTTGTACATGCTAATTGACTCTTCAGTTTGTCCTGTCCCTATGATGAAGTGGGAACCTGTCCTCCAAGGTTATCTTAATAAAGGTCTTAGCTAAAAAGGTATCATTTTTATAGCCATGACTGCAACCACCCATCGAGAAGTCCGTCTGATTACAGATATATATATATATACACACACACACACACACACACACACACACACATATATATATATACACATATATATGTGTGTGTGTGTGTGTGTAATATTAAAATACTAAAATCCCTTATTTAATATTTTAATATTAATTTAATAACTTCTGTTCATAAATTACTTTATTGGGGTTTGCGCGGTGATTCTGATTTTTCCTTTGACCAATAGTAAATGCTTTCTCTTTAGACATGAGTATTTTTAACACATGATCAAATGTGCTTAGGGATTATTCGTAGTCTTTTTACCTGAGAAATCTCTACTTAAAAAGTGTGTGTGCACGATATTCTCGAAGTTTTTGATGGTTGTATTGATCTGATGTATCGTCACCAGAAATAAAATGTGTTGTGAGTTTGGATGAATCTCGCCATATTTCATATATACATATATTTCATACCAGGTTGTTTACGTTTGAAATTTATTACCAAATCTTAGCTTTCAATATTCCGGTCGGCGACTTCTTTACAAGAATTTATAAGGGCAAGCGAAAAAAGGAAAGAAGAAAATATCGATGAACGTACAACATACGGGCAAACCATTTTGGGCTAAGTATGGGCAAACTGTAAGGGCACACCATTTGTGGTCAAGCGCAGGCAATCCGGTTAGAAGGTTAAAATATTAAATAAAGGAAATAAGGAGAATTATGTTAAATATATGTAATATGAGTTTGGAATTTAAAATAGCATTGCAATTTATATCTCACCCTGTGATTAAGTAAGAATGTATGGGAAATATCGCAATGCGTAGTATTTATTTGAGCAATATTTTCACATATTTATGAAAATTCTATAGAGTAATTTTAGTACACATTAACTAAATGTTTTTGTTTATCAAACGACAACGAACAGGTAGGGTGTTAAACTTTGGTGCCCGAGTTCGTCGGCTCGGATCCTCTGTTGAAATGGATGTCGGTTTCGGAATGAAGCGATAGCCTCTGGTTTTATTATCTCTCGTTTAGGAAAAATAATAGACCGTATCGTACCAAACTAAATTACTTTCCACTTGACAAAAAAGATTAAAGTAAATTAAAAATAACTCCATACTCCATTTTCTAACATCCATTGTTTTGAAAGATATTAAAGTGTCTGGTTTAATGGTTTGTTTTAAACTTGTAGGGGGCGCTTTGGTCTTCAAAACTGGGAATATCTGAAAGTATATTTCATTCCGAAAATTGAAATTTGGTACGTACATCTACAAATGTCACACCGAAACTAGCCAAAATACGTACAAAGATGGGCCAAATGGATATTTAAAGTTTCAAAATTAAAGTTTCCTCGTACATACCTGACAGACGGAAAACTTACACTAATGAAACTGGATTCAGTCATTGTAAAAATGGATACGTCCACTATGACTGAATCCATTAAAATCTCAAGACTATAACTTTTAGTGATTATTATTGTCGGCTCTTTACATCGTTAAAAAGAGTAAAATGATCCAACTAAAATAAAAGAGAATAATACGCCTTTTTATTAAACATCAATTTTTAATATAACTGTTGTAGTGATTTGTTTTTAACTTGTACGGTATCGTTGATATTTAAAACTGGGAATAAGTGTAGGAATATTTTTGGGCAAAATTTAAAATATGCTAAAGGAAAATGAAAAATAGAATTATTTAAATTCAGCGTAAAATAGAAATAATACGAATTTTTGTCTAATATCATTTATGGACTGTAAGAATACATTGTTTTGAAAGATATTAAAGTGTCTAGTTTAATGGTTTGTTTTAAACTTGTAGGTGGCGCTTTGGTCTTCAAAACTGGGAATATCTGAAAGTATATTTCATTCCGAAAAGTGAAATTTGGTACGTACATCTACAAATGTCACACCGAAACTAGCCAAAATACGTACAAAGATGGGCCAAATGGATATTTAAAGTTTCAAAATTAAAGTTTCCTCGTACATACCTGACAGACGGAAAACTTACACTAATGAAACTGGATTCAGTCATTGTAAAAATGGATACGTCCACTATGACTGAATCCATTAAATTCTCAAGACTATAACTTTTCGTGATTATTATTGTCGGCTCTTTTCATCGTAAAAAGGAGTAAAATGATCCAACTAAAGTAAAAGAGAATAATACGCCTTTTTATAAAACATCCACTTTCAATATAACTGGTGTAGGGATTTGTTTTTAACTTGTACGGTATCTTTGGAATTTAAAACTGGGAATAAGTGTAGGAATATTTTTGGACAAAATTTAAAATATGCTAAAGGAAAATGAAAAATAGAATTATTTAAATTCAGTGTAAAATAGAAATAATACGAATTTTTGTCTAATATCGTTTATGGACTGTAAGAATAAAAATGAAATTTTTACTAGAAATCTGAAAAAAAAATTCAGTCATATGTATATCGAGTCCATATATAACATCAGCAAAAACCTTGAGTAAATTTTTAAGCTGATGAGAAACATCGATGCTAGTATAATTATGTTATAAGACGAAAATATCAACATACAAATTTAACATTTTGTCAATAACAGATAAAGTATGCAAAAAATATACAGAGAACATTGAAAATTAATTTAACCTTTTATTAATGGATAGATGCAAATTTCTCGAATGAATTTGGAAAAATCACTTTAATTTATCTTTAAAATTTACTTAATCAACTATATTCATTAGTTTTACATATTCCTGGTTTTATTATTTTTTTTTTATTTTGTCATCAAAGAAAGTTATAATTAGAATCAAAAATACCGCAAAGAGATGCAAAAATCTCTTTGCGGTATTTTTCAGATTTTTGCAGATTTAAACCCAAATAGCTTTTATTTCAAAGGGTAAAAAAATTGCTAAAATTGAAGAAACATAAAAAAATTTTGTTAAATAAAATATTAGAACAAACATTTTTTTAGAATAAGGGTGGACATCGTAAAGTTTTAATTATTACTAAATATAATAAAGCTTAACTAGAAACTTAAATTTATTAGCATTATTCTTCAGACTTTGCTACACAGTTCTTATCCAGAATTATATTTTCACCCCAAAGTTTTTTTTATCTATCGTAGGCCATTATTATATAATCACCCTGCGAGCCTCCAGACTCTCCATACTAAGTGTCACTTCAATCTAGAGCTTTGTGAAGCTAAATAAATCAACGTTAACAGCTATAGTTTACAAAGTGGTGTAAATAAAGATAAATTGATTGATGCAGAATAGTTTTTATCTAAATATCTAGGTTAATTCATAGTAATAATTAAAACTTTACGATACCCCTATGTATATTGAATTATAAATTTTCAGTAAATAGTAAATTATGTCTGTAAATTATATCGTCTCTTAAGGGCTCTTATGGGTTTTAAATGTTTAAAATATTGAAAATGAATTAATAAAATAATAAAATGAATTTTATATCAAGCTCGAATCATTCAGCAGACATGATTCAGTCTTTAATGAGTTAAAACCCGTGAGACACCTTAAGTGATCAACTAAATTGAATTATACAGAACTTATCTAGAATAGTATTGCTTGAAAATTTTCTTTCAACTCTCTCATGTTTCAAACCCTCTCCTAGAGCCATAAAAACTAGAGATCATTCAAAGTTTTTTTTTTAACTCCAAACCCTCTGAAGACTGCCAATAGAATTTTTTAGTAGGGTACCTGATGTGCGATTGGAAGCCAACATCAGGGTATGACTACCCGCTATTTGACGCATCGTTGCTTGCGCTTTGCAACTGCCGCATCATTTTTTACTTCGATTGGCATTGTATTTTACGCGTGGGCTCGGTGGTTCGTGACCGCGTCACATATAATATACTAAAGAGATTTCAATTGAGGTGTAATTGGGAGTTAGTTGAAAGTAGAAGCTGATGGCAACGAGATATTATCCATATATTTTAACCACATGGCTTGAAATTCACTGCATTGAGGAGAAAATTTTACCCTAGTTTGACTTCGTTTGACTGCTCATATTCTACACACACGTATATGTATGTATGTATGTATATGCATATATATTGCATATGTACAGTCTCCCAAAAAAACTTCCGAATATCTGACAGGTCCACACAAAATAATAATTCAGAAACGATTTTCCTTTTTAAAGTTAGAATTAGCGGATATGTAAAATAACTGTTTACGCAGAAGTAATGTTTAAATAAAAAATCAGACGGTAAAATAAAAATTATGTGAACTCGTCAAACAATACAATCTTTGCATGTCATGACCGGTAATGTATATGTAATCAATTAAACATGCTTATTCTTTAAATACATAAAAAATGGCAAATTTGTTTAATTTTAATAAATTTTATTATCAGGAAACATCAAGTCTAGTCATGGTGTACTTTAATTACATTTTACTGAAAACGGCGCACTGTAAATAAAAAATACATTAATATACTAAAGAGATTTCAATTGAGGTGTAATTGGGAGTTAGTTGAAAGTAGAAGCTGATGGCAACGAGATATTATCCATATATTTTAACCACATGGCTTGAAATTCACTGCATTGAGGAGAAAATTTTACCCTAGTTTGACTTCGTTTGACTGCTCATATTCTACAGACACACGTATATGTATGTATGTATATATATGCATATATATTGCATATGTACAGTCTCCCAAAAAAATTTCCGAATATCTCGACAGGTCCACACAAAATAGTAATTCAGAAACGATTTTCCTTTTTAAAGTTAGCATTAGCGGATATGTAAAATAATTGTTTACGCAGAGTAATGTTTAAATAAAAAATCAGACGGTAAAATAAAAATTATGTGAACTCGTCAAACAATACAATCTTTGCATGTCATGACCGGTAATGTATATGTAATCAATTAAACATGCTTATTCTTTAAATACATAAAAAATGGCAAATTTGTTTAATTATAATAAATTTTA
>CM063502.1:143039270-143154270 GCA_032207245.1 Pardosa pseudoannulata
GAAATTAGTAATTAGAAATGAAAACAAAGAAAAAGCTAGAAACTTCCGGTATTTCCGACCGTGTCCGGCAATTAATGCTCCGTCGATGCCAGGCATGTTTCTCTGATAGTGCAAAATTCGGGTATATGTTGTAACATTCGAGTTGTATTCCTGTCTTACACCATTTGTATTTATTATGTCCAATAATTGTTTCAAAGGAATCCCTTTCTTGTATCTCTTCTCCTCAACTTTTGCAACCACATATCCCTGACATTTTCGACGATGGGTTCATATGCAATTTTTCCTCCTTATCACGTGACCTCCCTCCCTTTGATGTTTGTTGCGATTTTTACGGGACACCCTGTATATAATGTATAAATTGTCCCATCACAAAGGAAAAAGTATCCACCTTTAATAAGAAATCTCGAGGCCATGGAAAGCGTAGTTGAAATCAGAGAACAGAAGACTTTTTGGATGACAAGACAGAGTTTATTTTAGCATCTTCTTGTACGGACTTCTGTCCAAAATACATGTAGATCTCGATTTTATAGTTTTATGGGCCAACCAATCAGAAAGTCTCGATTCGCCAGTCACTAGGTGACGCCATGACGTAGTTTAAGCGTCACGAGTTATGTAAATATCTTATGCAATAGCAGGTTTGATGTTCCGAAGTAGCCAGATTGATAGAAAAAATAAAGATATTTTCCCTAAGGACCAGGAAAGGATAGAATCACCAGAAAATTATTTTAAGATAGACATTGTTAAGATAGACATCACGTTGGTTAATTTTTTATGATAAAATATCATTTATATATATATATACATATATATATATACATATATATATATATATGTATATATATATATATATATATATATATATATATATATGTATATATATGTATATGTGTGTAATATAAAAATCCCTTATTTACGTATTTTAATATTAATTTAACTTTTGTTCATAATGTACGTTCGGGGTTTGCGTGGTAATTCTGATTTTTCCCTCCAGACAGTCTATAGACTTAATTCAGCCTCTGTCTGTACTACTTTAGCAAATAGTTAGCGCGTTCTCTTTAAACATGGATATTTTTTATCACTTGATCAATTGTGCTTAGGGATTATTCGAAGTCTTTTAACCTTAGGAATCCCTATTTGAAAAGTGTATGTGCGGGATCACATGGTCTATTTGCACGATGTTGTAAAAGGCTTGACTGTTGTATGGAATTCATGTATCTCACCAGAAATAAACTGTGATGTGATTTTGAATGTGTCTCTCCCATATTACATACATACATACATACATACATACATACATACATATATATATATATATATATATATATATATATATATATATATATATATATATATTATATATATATATATATATATATGTGTGTGTGTGTGTGTGTGTGTGTGTGTAGGATGAAAAGGAGTATTTTTGTCGATTATGTATCAACATCTTTTTGGATTATCTATACGGAAATTATCTATCAAAGCTAGATATAAAAATGAATTTTTTCCTGAAATGTTTCAGATATATAGATACATGATCTAACATTTGGCTTCCTTGTATTATATATTTCTTCTAAGTTTCTATTCCTCCCAAGGAAGAGCAGTATCATTCGTCATTATGGGGTACACATAGAATGATCTGACGGCTTTCGTTATGGAGGAGGGGATTCATCTCTTTGTGTCATTTTTATTATACCGTATTAATTTTATTTTAGATATACGCTGAGAGAATTTTTGTGAGTAATAAATAATGTTGCTGATTAAAAAACTGTTAAAAAATATCAAGTACCTATTTCGTAAACATTTATGTTTCTGATGACAGTCTGCGCTAAAATGCCTAAGTAAACACTAAAAAAGCTGTTTGGTATCTATTTCACTGAATCACCTATATAAGAATAGTCTAAGTTATCTGTCCGTCTGTTCTCGAATTTATGAAGCGGTTGGGCCTGGAATAGATAAAGGCATCCATATTGGATTCTTGATGAGTTAGGGTTAGCAAAATTCAAAGCGAGTAAAGTGTATCTTCTCCTAAATTATCGATCCAATTCCTAAATAAATTGGTATAAATATGCTTCATATCATAGCGAAGAATACTGTCGTCTTTAAAACGTTCGAAATACACCCCTCCTCCTTTTTTCGAACGTTTAATGCCATTATTTCAAGCCCTATATTCCTCGGTTAAGAGCAGCTATTAAATTTAACAATTTATCCCATAAACAGGTAAAAATAACATTTTGTATAGCTTTATGACATCATTCCTTTAACCATTTCATATAATCATTTCTTACTTTAAATTACTTAAACATCGTCTGTATTATTTTCATACGTTTTATCTCTGAATATAGATATTACGTAAATAATTTTCTTTTATATTTGGATTAAATAATAGATTAGGTACATATGTGATAATTTTAGATTTAATCATCGATTATTTTCTGTTACAATGAAAATTTTATCATCGTTATTAACTACAAATTCTTTTCATAAAAGTCTAGGAGTCTATTTAAGGAGACTAATAAATATCTAGCATTTAAGTTATATATCTTTGAAAATTAAGAAGTTTGTTTGTCATACATAACCACACGGTTTGACTAAATGAATTCAACGTGATTCTAAACTGCATTCACAGACTTTAGAGGAGTATGAAGATAAACAAATTATTGAGTGTGTACCAGATAATTCTCAGCCAAAAAAAAAAAAAAAAACATTATTTTACCTGCGTCATAGGGTAGTTTACAATTCTGGAAAATTATAAATTTTACTAATCCCTAAAATTTTAAATCTTATCCCTAAAATTTTAATCCTTATAAATTTTATGACGGGCTATATGCTAGTTACATATAACTATCATTTTTATGTAGCCAATCACCTTAAAGTTTAAAAAATCAAAGCTAGTTAATTTGTTATAAAGCGATGCTTTAAGCTTACAGTAGCGAGATTGAACAAAATAAATCATATTCTTGAACAGATATTCTTATGTGTTCTTTTTAAGATATATTTTTTTAGAGAAATCGAACGAGACTGAAAAATTAAGAATATAAGTAAGATGTTTTGTAAGCAACGGGATACCAGCGATTGGCCTTTTTTTTATAGGAAATCTACCACAGCTCTTCACATGACCTGTTTTATTGTTCCACACTTTTTCAATTTCTCTTGGTATAAGTTACAAAATGTGTTCATAGGAATCTAATGAATAACATTGTTCATCTGGGAGAAATTGAGATAAAAAATTCAGCTGTCATATCCCTCTTTTATGGTGTACCACAAATATATTATTTGGCTTAAATCTGAGAATTGTAAAAGCTAAATCACTGTTCTGACACATGTGTCAGATCTTTTAGTATCTGCACATACAGTAGAACCTCGATTAACCGAGATTCGATTAACCGAGGTTTCTGTTAACCGAGTCAATAAAGAAGTCTAATTTTTTTTCTCCTTTCCAAAATGAGCTTGGAAAAAATGATACACATTTTAGTTCGTTGTCCGTGTTACAGGCACTTCCCCGCAACATGATTGCCCAGGCATGGCAGTTAGTGAATCCAGCTACAATTCGTAAATCATTCAACAAAATAATTGTTGAAAAGAGGAGACAGAGTGAATCCCATCAGACGAAAAACACACCTACAGGGAACTTCTTGAGATCAATGGAATGGAAGGATGTGAAGAAGTTTTGGAAGAGGACATTTGCGAGTGGCTGGACTTTGAGTATCAACATCCAAATTTTGATATTATCAATGACGAAGAAATCATTCTAGCCGTTAATCCTTCAACGGACATTAATGACGCAGAAAATGAAGATGAAGACTTTAAGGATTCTAAGACTATAAGTCATAGTGAAAGTGTTCAAGCATTGACAACTGCCATAAAATACTTGGAGCAAAGAAACGATGCTACACCGATGGATCTCCGGTTGCTCAAAAATTGGCGAGATAGGGCTGCCCATGATAGAAATTCTGAACTTTTGCAACGAAAGGTAGCAGACATTTTTAAAAGAATGCAAATTTAACATATTAATGTATGTTAAATTTTTAAAAATACAATATTTTCTTGAGATTTGTGTTATTTTTGAAAATGCCTCTTTCGCTATTTAACTAAGTATAGTTAAAAAAAATTTATTTTACTTTTTAAAATTTACTTCTGGAGTTGATTTCCTTTTAAATCTTTTTAGCTATGAAACTTTTTAGCTATGAAGTTCATATATGTTTATTTTTATCATTTAAAGAACGTTCTATTGTTTTTTACTGTAAAAGTTAGTTAAATTCGCAAGCACGGAAGGTTTTTATACAGGGTTTCTATTAACCGAGATTTCCGATATCCGAGGTACTCGCTGTCCCATTTAGCTCAGATAATCGAGGTTCTACTGTATTACCACGTTGAAATAGACCATGTGCATTAGTGACATTTCATAAACCATAAATATATTATATAATTTTGTACCTTCATTTTGCGAATTGTTTGCCAATATTCCTTACGTGTAAAAAATTAAAACAGTCCATTATATTTTTAACTACTTTCACTAGTCATCTACTGACCTTTCAACCTTGAAAACAGAATACTTTAAAGTAATATAATCATTGAAACGAAACCCTTATCAATAAATTACGCAATTCTCTAAAAGGGGATACACTCTTTCGCTTCAATGGAAAATAAAATAGTACTCTGTAGTAAATTTCCTTTTTAGTGTAACTATATCAACTGCAAAAGACCCATTTCCATTGATTACAGAAAATCATTTTCTCCATACTACTGAGTAAGACAATTGAAACGAAGCTAAATTTATTTTTGGGCGAACAATATCACTTTGATTCAATGGTTGCTGATTTTATTTTTATGAAAGCCGGTTCAGCCTGAGTACACTTTTACTTTCGAAAGATTTCTGATAAATGTTTTAGTTGACTGGAAATAAAATAGATCTAAGGTCAATTATTTAGCTTGCTCAGCGTTTCTCTCTTTCCATCTTTTTCATGATAAAATGGCTTCGCGTCTAATTTATAAACTTCGATACAACCACATTGGAGAGATGCATGCAGTTGTACTTGAATTGTACATTAAACAATGTATTTTATATCCCTTTTATACGGTATAATTTAATGAATTATATTGAGTTAGTTTGAGAACGAGAAGTACATTGAATAAAATCTATACATTTTTTTCACGGAAATGTAAGAGCTAATATTAAATGCGTGCAGTATTTGTTATTGATCTAATCCATCGGTAATCCTGAATAACTCTTTTATGGTACTCAAAAGATTAGAAAGATCAAATTCATGAGCTCTGAAAGCGACTGCAAAAGGTCTTTAAAATATTCTATTAGAATTATACGGTCGGTATAAATCAACCACTTTAACTATTGGCATACCACTCTTGTTCCCAATTGAAAGCCTATAGAATATTATTCGAAGATCATCAATGATAACCAAACATAAATCTCGGCCTTTGTTTAGAAAGGATTTGAAGTAATTATCTAATACGCTGTCGAAAAATAAATGATTTATCCACAGTCTAATAGTACGTCAAACAGTGGTGTAACCTCCCGGTTTCCCTCTCCCTGTGAGTGTACTTGACAGAACTTGTTCGGAAAAGCAATTTTCTACTGAATCAAGCATCCTCCTGACGTTCATTGATTCGCTCGTTGAGAGGACATTTGACCTTACGGATTGAACAATGACGCTTGCTACGTAAACATAGCTAAAACTATTTCCTGTGATTCTACAAAAGCAATTTTAAATTAGAAGCATTGCTCATATAGTTTACAACTTAAGCAATTTATTAGAAAAGTAACTTTACTCTACAGCTTATGGGGATTACTCAAGATTCTGTACCAGTGATAATTGCATCTTCAATAGAAATTCCTAACTTAAGAAGTAAAAATATATTATTTCCTTATCCATTTCAATGTTCAAAAAACTTCCCTTTAGCGCAACACCTTTTAAACCTTTTTTCTTTCATATTCCTTTTTTATCGTCGATATTTTTTTGTGATTTCAGATATTAATTAAAAAATAATGATATAAAAGTAGTTATTATGACATAAATAATTTATTTCTTTGGTAATCAGTGTATATATTTTAATATTTATTTCAAGTATGCAAAAAATAATGAAGGAAAATAAAGTGTAAATGGATGTTTTTGTTTTTTGTTGTGGAACAAATTAAATATAGGTGCAATATTTTAGCATTGCTGGACGTAAATCATCTGCAACATTAGACAATATTTTAACTAATAAGTGTTAAGACTAGATTTGTGGACTAGACATTTTATATAAATATGTTGTACTGAATGAACAGAAGAACATTACGCTGAATATTTCATTAAATTCATGTATTTATATTTATAATGATTTTATACAATCATAGAACTTTTAGATTTCTTAAAGGATTGATTCTTGAACTATTATTTATATATTAATATGATAATAAGATTTTAAATAGCCTGATATGTTTCATTTATAAATTATTTAGAGTAAGGAATATGACCAAGTTACATTTGTGAGTTCCAGAGTTCATCCGCTATGAGAGTTTGTCAAAATTAACATTAAAATATACCCTCCCACGGATGACAAAATTAAGGCAATGCTTAGAACGATTACTTTCGATGTATCTCATGTTTTATGAATAAACAGAAGCGTTTTCACTCCAAAGATATGATTCATGCAATCATATTTTAGCAGCATATTATGAGCATACGTAAAAACAATTAAAGTAGCCATTGTTTTTGAAGGATTATAGTATTATATATTTCATCATGGCAGAACCGTTTCCAATGTATTGAGCCCTATATTTGGCCAAAGGAATTGAGAAAAATGTATGGCTTTTCCTGTCATTATAAATTTGAGTTATTTATTTATGAAACACTCATATGAAGACAATAACAAAAATCCCACTTCCTCAAGATCTATAAGCAGGGTGATGGCTGAATAGGTAACACTTACTTTCTGATTCGATACCGTAGATATCAGTTCCACTGCTGAGATAGATGTTTGTAGTCCTTTGAAATCGGTTTTAAAATGTAGATCCCTGTTAAATAAGATTTTGTGTGGTTAAATGTTAAATGTACTGCTACAAACGAAACCAAATTTTGAAAATCTTAAATTTCTTGAACTGAAATCGCAAGTTACAGACCCGGCGCTTTAGAAGTTTTGTCACTCCGAACAAAAATATAAAAAGCCTCCCTGTTCCATCTAATGAAAATTACTGGCTCTATTTGATTTGATAAACAATACTATAAAACAATTTTTCCGGCTTGAAAGATATAAAGAATTATATTTTGTAAAATATTTTTATACAAATTTTTACTTAATAGTAGTTTACAAATTTGAAATGCTGCCATTTGAATATGCCTCCGGTTTGCCTAGCTTTAGAGCCGCCAGTGCAAGTTACTATTCTTAACCATTATAATCCTATTGATGACAATTAAAAAAGATAAGAGATAAAATGAAGATTTAAGAGATTTTTATGAAGTCTTTAAGAATATTTAGAAAGTTTGACATTACTATGTATGTTTGTGGATATTTCTCGGAAAATATAGTGTAAAATCCATTCTGTAAATGCCATTAACCTCTTGGTATTTTAGTAAAATAAAGCGTTAAGATCTATTTATAAAAACATAGGCTACATCTCATTACCACTTTAACTGAAATGCAGTATTGAGAAATTCACTTTAATGTTAGTATAGAAAGGGTATATATTTACACACGTCGACGAAGTTGATGAGAAAATTATCGATCGCTCCGAGTATTATTCATATATTATCTTTATATCCAAGTAAAAGAACTGCTACGAAAGATGAAGCTAATGTTTTTCCATTTTACAATAATGTTTGTCCCCCGTGAACATTTTTAAAACAATACGTCTCGCTAAAAACGCATCAACATTACAAAACATATAAAGCGTATGACTGACTTCCTTGCGTGCCAGTGTATAAGGGGTTGTCTTTAGCAGAGGGATGGATATATTAGGGGGCACGAAAGTAGTGGCTATGTTTGTGCTTCATGTTCCATATCCATTATACCCCGTGTCAATCAAAATCAATAAGGTCTGCGGAAGTGCAAACCGTTATGTATTTGTTTTATTTGCACGCTATGTTGTTGGTCAGATACAATCAATTTCAGCTCTAAAAATGCCTAGTCGTGATTTCCCTTTTTGGTGTTACACATTGCTTTGGTAACCCATGTTATTCGTGTAAAAGTAATTATTTAAAATAAATCATCGATCATTACATTTTTTGTTTCATATTTTTTCCCTCTAAAAAGAAGATAAAAATTACAGAAATATATTGAAGACAACTATAAAATTTATTTTGCTTTTAAATTTGTGTCAAAAATAGGGATAAGTAAATTTTAAAATTAATTAAATGAGAAAGAACATGGATAACGAAAAAAATGTAATAAAAAATAAAAATATCACTTCCAAATCTATATATTATGCTATATATTTTATATGGCATAGTTATGATAACTGAGGTCCGGGACACAATAACTTTTAGGCACCCCGTGTACCCGAAAAACATACAGAAATAGAATACTTAAAAGCCTCTCCTGAAAAATATAATGTAATTTCTCCCCTCTCTCTACGCCACTGATTATAATTATTCTGTTTTTATAAATAAATGCCATCGCTGTAACTAGTTTTAATTTATTTGTATATTTGCTTTAAGAATTCCTGTATAGTTTATGGTAAATTTATTCCATTATCTTAATAATTTGATACGAAGTTCAAAAAGGTGAACCAAATATGTTAGAAATATTTTTCATTAAAGCATACAAAATTTTATGACTGATATAATTTCTTTTGAATTTTCTGTACTAAAGAATCTTAAAATGTATAGCATGTTTCTGTTTTTAGAAGAACTTCTTTCAAGATTTTTACTCCCCGTGAAAAGACCTTCGATAGTGTTGCTGCATTAAATTTTCAATATTTTTTTGTGTACTTTAATGTCGTCTTCATATTTTAACTTTCTAATTTATAAAAATAAATAAGCATATATAAAATATCGCAATTTGAATTTCTGCAAAGAAATATAAATTTTAGGAATTTTTAACAATTTATACGAGAATCTAATAAAATTATTTTCGTTGAATGGAAAGATTTCAAGACCATTTCAAGTATCAAAAAAGTAAATACGAATACAGAAACACGGCCATACCCAGAAAATAATTTCAGGGTGGGTCTGACTTACAGTTGTAGAATATTTTCACGACTCTAATTTTTTTCTAGTAAGTTTGATTGCAAAGGTAATATACAACCAGAAATATGTGAATATTTATCAATACTAATATTAAAAGTTGTTCTCATTGGTGATATAAATAATAAATAACTATACAAGTCTTAATAAAAAATAATTGTATAAATTAATTACATTTATTTTTTTATTTAATGAGTAGAAAATATTATCTCTTGCCTATGGGCTTACAACACTTTTTTTTGGCCTTTTTATATTCTGAATCAGTATTTAAAAATGACATGAAATCTGTTGAATAATCATATAAACATTTTTTTTCTTTCGATTGAACTTTCAAACAATATTTGATAATTTTCAATGGACTAAGAATCTAAACACCAAAATTACAACTGCCCATTATAAAGATAATAAGTAAAGTTGGAGAGGGAATTATAATGAAATCAAGAGCAATGTAATTATAATTAGTTTTATAAAACCATTAAATTTTTATAAAATTAGTTTTATGACATTTTGTTACAATTTAACAATTGAATTAGCATATTAGCATTTTCATGCTAAGCAGAATATTATTATTATTATAATAATTGTTATATAACAAAATAATTCAGGCAAACACATCTAATCAACAGACGAAAATTTCAGTTTAAATAATATAATTTCGGAAGGGGTCAAAGTAAAGTTAGAGAGAGAATAATAATGAAAGCAAGAGCAATGTAATTATAATTAGTTTTATAAAATCATTATATTTTTATAAAATTAGTTTTAAGTTTTATGACATTTTGTTACAATTTAACAATTAATTTAGCCTATTAGCATTTTCATGCTAAGCAATATATTATTATTATTATAATAATTGTTATATAACAAAATAATTCAAGCAAACATATCTAATCAACAGACGAAAATTTCAGTGTAAATAATATAATTTCGGAAGTGGTCAAAGTAAAGTTAGAGAGAGAATAATAATGAAAGCAAGAGCAATGTAATTATAATTAGTTTTATAAAATCATTAAATTTTTATAAAATTAGTTTTATGACATTTTGTTATAATTTAACAATTGAATTAGCATATTAGCATATTCATGCTAAGCAGAATATTATTATTATTACTATTATTATAATTGTTATATAACAAAATAATTCAGGCAAACACATCTAATCAACAGACGAAAATTTCAGTTTAAATAATATAATTTTGGGAAGGGGTCAAAGTAAAGTTAGAGAGAATACTAATGAAATCAAGAGCAATGTAATTATAATTAGTTTTATAAAACCATTAAATTTTTATAAAATTAGTTTTATGACATTTTGTTACAATTTAACAATTGAATTAGCATATTAGCATTTTCATGCTAAGCAGAATATTATTATTATTATAATAATTGTTATATAACAAAATAATTCAGGCAAACACATCTAATCAACAGACGAAAATTTCAGTTTAAATAATATAATTTCGGAAGGGGTCAAAGTAAAGTTAGAGAGAGAATAATAATGAAAGCAAGAGCAATGTAATTATAATTAGTTTTATAAAATCATTAAATTTTTATAAAATTAGTTTTATGACATTTTGTTATAATTTAACAATTGAATTAGTCTATTAGCATTTTCATGCTAAGCAGAATGTTATTATTATTATAATACTTGTTATATAACAAAATAATTCAGGCAAACACATCTAATCAACAGACGAAAATTTCAGTTTAAATAATATAATTTCGGAAGGGGTCAAAGTAAAGTTAGAGAGAGAATAATAATGAAAGCAAGAGCAATGTAATTATAATTAGTTTTATAAAATCATTAAATTTTTATAAAATTAGTTTTATGACATTTTGTTATAATTTAACAATTGAATTAGTCTATTAGCATTTTCATGCTAAGCAGAATGTTATTATTATTATAATACTTGTTATATAACAAAATAATTCAGGCAAACACATCTCATCGACAGACGAAAATTTCAGTTTAAATAATATAATTTCGGAAGGGGTCAAAGTAAAGTTAGAGGTTTAATAATAATGAAATCAAGAGCAATATAACTATATTTATTTTTTTAAAGCCATTACATTTTTATAAAATTAGTTTTAAATTTTATGACATTTTGTTACAATTTAACAATTGAATTAGCCTATTAGCATTTTCATGCTAAGCAGAATATTATTATTATTATAATAATTGTTATATAACAAAATAATTCAGGCAAACACATTTAATCAACAGAAGAAAATTTCAGTTTAAATAATATAATTTCGGAAGGGGTCAGAGTCCTTTCGATTCCCCCCTAGGTATAATCCACCCTCCAAAAAAATACTATAAATAAACTAAAAAAACAGTAAACAAATTTTGTCAATTTTTACCATCTCGACACCATTATAATACTTGAAGCAAGTAGTTCTGAAAGATAAAAATAGATGGAATTCAATAAAAGGGATCGGAAAAAAAAATATTTCTTAACTATTCATTTATTTATATGAAAAGTTTTTCAAAGTAATTTTAGGAATTTAATAAAATGATATTTGCTTTACAATTCCTTTATATAATCTAATTTATAGGAAATACATACGAGGAATATTTGGAAATTTTGTATATAAAAAGTAAAATGTTCTATGCATAAGTAGAAAACTGAAAAGTATAGTAGCGCTTGTTTTCACTGCTTTTATTACAGTTTTCATAGATGAAAAGTTTCCCGATAGTCTTTCGAAGAAAAGAAATAGATCTAAAATTTGTAGTCGGTTTTGGTTCTTTATAACATTTTTAGAAAAAAGAAAAATGGGAATGTAAATCAGAAACGTCTCGTGAATTTTCAGATTCATCCTTCGAGAAATAAATTTTTTTTTTAGTTTAGCCTTTTAGTGTGTGATTTTTCCACCCTATAATATATGTATCCTATGAAACAGTACTCCACCCATAAAAATGAGTTTCAAAATAAGATCATTAGAAATGCATTAGACAAATATCTAACGTGCTGTAATCGTTTACGGAATAAATTTTAGGAAATGTAGTGGTACAATGGCTGCGGAAAATCGAAAATCAGTAACAGGAGACTCCATATAACCGTTAAATCTCATTGATTGGGCTAACGATACCTTTTCCTGGGTTGTTGGATATTGTTTACTCTATACAATGACAAAAAAGTGTTTTAGAGCTATGATCAAGAGAATGTAATCTGCTGCTCTGAGGGACAGGATATAGTGACAGTGCAGCGGAACTAAATTCAGTAACAGCTGATGCTTAGAATAGAGAATAAACATAACAGGGATCAAGATACACAAAACAAGTACATTGTTTCTTTTGTTCATGGAGTACGTTTGTTCCCTTTGATTGGAGAAAGACGGTTTTGTGAGGGGTTATTGTTCTATGACACGCGCCTGCAGTTACAAGCAATACATGTCTATAATTTCCAAAACTCTCGGAAACGGCTGCAAGAACATTATTCGGAATAAATTCTAGCAAATTTTAATGGAATTTCATGCATTATTTCCTAAACTAGAATAGAATCCAGAATTATATTAAACTTTGATTTAGAATATTTATATTGTAGTTGTTAAAAGTATAGAGCTATAGTAACACTTCTAGATACTACCAGAACTAGAATAATTATTTACTTTCTATTCTATTAATGCTATAGACAGTCCAAGACAACACAAAATCTTTGCGTCAAATTACTCAAAAGATCAGAAGAAAGGCATTGGGCCACAAAAATTGAAGGGAAAACTAACTATTTTAACAAAACAGAAAGTAGCTTCAAGGACATCGTGAATCTGATGAAGCAACTCGTTTTTTGAAGCTATGAACTTATATTGTCTTTTAATTTTTTTAGGAGGACATAGTTCATTTCGAGCTGAAAGATTTCCTGACATATTTATAATTGGATTAAAATGGAACAAAAAACTTTTCTCATTTAATATAAAATTTTCTTAGATCGTTATTAATAAGTATATAACTTTATAAAAATTATTTAGTTTTATTGTGTAAAAGAATATTTTTCCAAAACACAAAATATACACACCAAATAATAGAAATCCACCCTTCCCACAAAAACAACTTTTGAAATTTGTAAATTAGAAACTATTTTTTTCAATCAAATAGAAGTTAAATATCTTTTTTATTCTGGAAAAAACAGAGCATTATATTATATTTTATAACATTATATTTATTACAAAGGATATATTTTTAAATTTTCAATTTCTTTGCAAATTTAATTTTCATTTTTTTTTAAATTTCAAATATCAGATACTTTCAGAATACAAATGTTATTTACCTTAAATTTGGAATAAAAACTAATTTATAATATACATATTTCAATCATGTGGATAAGTGATTTTCAGCTTTTTTCATATAGCGTATGTTTTTGTCAGTTATTAAAAAATATATACCACTTAAAATGGCAAAACTGGATGACATTTTTAAAGTTAGAGCGTCATTAAAGAACTTAAAAAGTAAATCATTCTAAAAGAAGCAGACATTTTATTTAACAAAGAATTAAAAAAAATTATTATAATGAAAATTTTATGTCTAGAAATGTCCTCTTAAGGACATTGGTTTATCTTACATTTTCTGTTTTTACACCTTATTCTGTTAAACATGACACAAACCATAATGAACATCTTTGAAAAACGAAAATGTTCTCTTTTGTTGGTCATCAGTCACTTTAATTTACAGGTTACATATTTTTCTTTAAGTGGGTACAATGACCTCGTTACACAGCTATTTAATTTAAACAATCATTAAAAGTAGATTAAATTTTAAAATCTTTATAAGACTTGCAGATGGACTGCAAGCAGTTGCTTCTATTGGATCTGTTCTTCAGGTAAGTCACTTAACTACGTATACTTTATCAGGGTAGATATACACAAATAAAAGGATACTGTTAAGTTAATTTTTTGGTTTATTACAATGGCTATTTGTGCGGTACGAAAACAGTGGTAATGATCTGAACGAATACAGAGGTACTTAATAACACTGTTGGGGTGGGGGTATAGTATTTTTTTTAAACTTATAATTTTCATTCTTCTTTCGATCTTTTCATTTCATTACAAAATAAAAGGTTTTGTCCATTTTATGATTAATTTTTATATTTAAGTTTTTAAATTTAATTTAATTTTTTTTTAACAAAACTAAGTAATATTCACGAGGCTGGTAAATTAGGCCTAAAAATAAAGAAAGGTAAAACAAAATTCAAAAAGACTTCAAACAACCCACCTAATCTACAACTATTTTCAATGGAAGATTACACCTGTGAACAGCGTCACAATTTAAATATCTTGGATGTATCATTGCCACTAACAATGATTTGATTATAGAGATAAACAACATGCTCACCATGTCAATTAAATGCTATCATGGTTTCAAAAACCAATTAAAATCACGATTTATAAGTTTAAATACTAAAATTAATATTCATAAAACACTAAAACGACCTACTCTGCTTTATAAGATTGAATGCTGGGCAATAACCAATTAAAATCACGATTTATAAGCTTAAATACTAAAATTAATATTCATAAAACACTAATACGACCTACTCTGCTTTATAAGATTGAATGCTGGGCAATAACCAATTAAAATCACGATTTATAAGCTTAAATACTAAAATTAATGTTCATAAAACACTAATACGACCTACTCTGCTTTATAAGATTGAATGCTGGGCAATAACCAATTAAAATCACGATTTATAAGCTTAAATACTAAAATTAATAGTCATTAAACACTAATACGACCTACTCTGCTTTATAAGATTGAATGCTGGGCAATAACCAATTAAAATCACGATTTATAAGCTTAAATACTAAAATTAATGTTCATAAAACACTAATACGACCTACTCTGCTTTATAAGATTGAATGCTGGGCAATAACCAATTAAAATCACGATTTATAAGCTTAAATACTAAAATTAATATTCATAAAACACTAATACGACCTACTCTGCTTTATAAGATTGAATGCTGGCAATAACCAAATTACATAAAATTAAATTATTTACCTTTGAGTGTAAAGTTTTAAGAAAAATTTTTGGTGTAGTCCATGAGAGTAATAGCTGGAGATCCTTGTTTAACTTTGAAATTTACCAAAGGTATAAGTAACCTCATTGTTGAAGTTATAAAATGCAATAGACTGCAATGGATGAGACATTTATTCCGTTCTAACAATGAAAAACGAATAAAAAAGGTTGCTTTTACTATTCCCATGGGAAACAGAAGACGAGGAAGAGCACCAATTAGGTGATTTGAATCGGTGAAGAGGGACTTTAGTCTTGTAAATAAAGGAAACTGGAGGAGCCTCGCTATGGATAGGACCAGATAGAAACTACTATCAAGGACGGCCTTGCCAGTAACAGATTGTAGTGCCTTGAAAGAAGAAATAATTTTCATAAAGTTAACCCTTTAACGGATAGTGGTTTCGTAGCAAAACCACCTATTAAACATCTTTTTTTTTAAACTTTAGTTCTTGGATTACTTTACTTTATCTCTTTATAATTATTTACGGCTCCAATCTCATACATCTGTGATATATGGAATCCAATGATGTAGAATCAAGAGCTTTTGCAATTAAAAAAAAAAAAAAAAACTTTTTGAAGACACGGATGAGTTTTCGATTTTATATATATATATATATATATATATATATATATATATATATATATATATATATATATATATATATATATATATATATATATACAATATATATATATATATATATATATATACATATATATATATACATATATATGTATATATATATGTATAATATATATATATGTATATATGTATATGTATATGTATATGTATATATGTATATGTATATATATATATATATATATATGTATATGTATATATATATTATATATGTATATATATGTATATATATATATGTATGTATATATATGTATGTATATATATGTATGTATATATATATTTATATATACATATTATACATTTTATATATCAAAAATACATTATATATTTTATATATTTTACATATTTTACATATTTTATACATTTTATATATATTATATTTTTGATATTTTAAATATATAACAGATTATAGTTCTACGTTTAGCTTATTTATTTCTTTTTCTATTGAAATATATGTATTTAAACTTTCTGTACTTGAGAAGTCAGATTCAATTTATTTTACTTATGACCTCAAATAAAAGTATCTGTACAAACAACACTTTTAAGTTGTTAAGCTATTTATTTATTATACCAGTTTAAGGATTATCATTTATTGTCCTTCCAGCATAGTTAAACTTTTAAAAATGCATAATGTTCAAGCTGTACAAGGGTAGGGGTTAGTCAGTTAAACCACTTCTCAAACCCTAATTTGGTATCATCTAAGGCATACCTTTCTAAAGAATGTAAAGAAAATTTTATATATTTTACATATACAAGGTTTATAGATAACATTTATACACAAATTACATTAAATTCCCATGAATTTATTTTGGTGACCTTTAAAGGGTTAAAGCATTAAAAAGGACATAGAAAAAAAATCTGTTATTGACAGAGTAGAACTTTTTATTTTAGATTAAATCATAAATAGGCTGTTATTATGAAAGCGTTTCTGCTCGAAAAGGTGTCCCTTAAAGCTCAGAATATTTATGTCTTCAACTAATAGAGAGAGCAGCAATAAAAATTCAGATGGAACGTTATGGAACGTTATCCCCTTCAACAATACAAAATCTTAAACAGTTTTAAACTATCTAAAATCTGTCAAAATTTACAAAATTAGTTTCAATCACTATTAAAAGCTATTAATTTGACTGATATTATTTCAATACTGATCCAATAGATATTATTATATTTTTAATGCGGATAAATTTCTCCTTTCTCACAAGTTTTTTGTATAATATTTATGTTTTAAGAACTAGTGAGCCAGACAATGGCCAAATGGACAGGAGCTTGTCTTCCGGTATAATATGTATGTGGGTTTGAATCTTAAGTCGCGTATGGTTTCCGTAGATATCTGGAATGGATTTTCTGCAGTAGGGCCTGTAGTAGTAAAGTATTTTTTGAGTTGGAGATAAAAAACCCAACCCTATTCTTCTCACGCCAAAAACCAAGCCAGACTAAGAATAAATGCTCTTCTAAAATTTATATTACTTTTAAATTCCGGATGGTAAATTTAGCACCTGGTGACGTTTTATTCCAAAAATAAGACAATAATTACGGAAAACCGGTTAACATATATGTTTCCTTAAATGCAAAATCTCAATTCACTTTAGATCTATTGTTCTATGCCTGAACAAACTAGATAATTCATTTATCTTTCGAAGAATTTATTTGCTGTTGCTGTATAGACATATCTGAAATTATAAGTCTTTGTAACGTTTAATCCCATTTCAAAAGTCCTTCACAAACAGAAACCTGAAGTAATTATTGTAAAAAAGAAAAATGCGTGATATTATAGGATCTATACTGGTCCTATAATATCATACCTATAACTGGTATATACCTATAACTGACTATAGTGGCAATAAAAGATACAGAAAGATTTTATATTTCTAAAATAAATCTCCCACTTTTGTTTTACTCAAAACTCAGGGTTATCTTTTGAGTGAATTTCGATATTTAAAGATACCTTTACCCAGGATTCAACTTAGTTTATTTAAAATTTTTGATAAATATTTTATTCTGATTTTGTCCATGGAAGAATTTAATTATCTCTAGAAGGGCTTAGAGATATATGGAAAGACTAATATTTCTATTCCACCATTATTCATATAATATTGTTGAAATAAATCATTGCAAGAGTAGATTTTCTGGGATGGAGTGAAAGAAGAGGCATTATAACTACGATGAAAGCTGGGGATGCGTATTACAGTCTCCCTGATCATCTGCCCCTCACATCAATAGAAAAAAGATGACAGGCATATAATAAATGCTTTTTTTAGCATTAACCTTCATTTTATTTGCTTTCCTAAGCCATATTTTATGCGTATTATATTAATAGTGATCAATATTATTACTATATGAGAACCATCTGGCTGGACAAAAAATCGCTTGAACTACCTTTTAATAACAATTAAATGTTTCACAAAGAAATATTTTATATCTTATATTCTTTCTATTGTATTTTTTAAATAAGGCGTTTTATATCATGTTAATATAAATAGATCATGTATAGTTACTGACGAGGTAACATTGTTTCATTAGAAAGGTAAATAAAGAAATAGCCATGGTGTAATTCGCTCTTTTGCAAAAAAAAAAAAAAAAAAAAAAAAAAACACTGTAGGAGATTAAACCAAGTTTAACAACTTCTTCAAATGCCTATCACTTTATGCATCAACTGCCTGACATACAATCACGTTATATATATATATATATATATATATATATATATATATATATATATATATATATATATATATATATATATATATATATTATATATATATATATGTGTGTGTGTGTGTGTGTATATACATACATACATATATATATATATATATATATATATATATATATATATATATATATATATATCATGTTATGCTTGACTTCAAAAGAGAGTTTCTAGTTTTAAATGCAGTTGAGTTGGAGATTTTTATATCACGCATCACTATAATCTACTCGTAGAAAAATTATAATTCTCGCTTCAAAGAAATAAAAGAAATTGGGTATTTAGAACTCTGTTACTAAATGGATATATATATATATATATATATATATATATATACACACACACACATATATATAATATATATATATATATAAATATATATATATATACATACATATATATATATATATATATATATATATATATATATATATATATATATATATATATATATATATATATACATGTGTATGTATATGTCTGAGAGAATGTGTATGCATGCATAATGATGTAAAAAAAATATATGAATATATATATAATATATATTATATATATTCTTAAGAATCAAACATCACGTTATGCTTGACTTTAAGTGAGAGTTCCTGATTTTAAATGTAGCTACGTTGGAAAATTTTATATCGTACACTACTAGAATCTACTCGCTAAAAAAATTTGTATATTATAATTCTTGCTTCAAAGAAATGAATAGTGTATTTAGAACTTTATTATAATATAAATTAAATGTTTATTAAATTTTCAATTGAATTTTTATTGTTATTATGTATTTTTTTTTTTATAAAAAAACATGTGTATGTATTTCTTTGTACAGTGAAGAAAAAAAAATTTAGTTGATAAGATTTAATGTAAGAAATTAATTGTTATATGAATTCTGATTTATGTAGATACTTGGTTTATTGCTACTGACTCTGTCATTGTATATTATAATCTTTTTTTGTATTTGCTTTAAAGGTAAAATTTGTGTTGCTTGAAATAAATTATAGATTAAATAGTTTGTATATTATTGCTGATAAGGATTGCACATTTCAAAACTTTTAGATTGTAGTAAATTTAATGAACTTATTTAATATTATGAACTTGTCTTTATTGTATTTTTTACGATTACTTTTGGAAATCATTTATGAAAATTCGTTTGTTCAGGTACATTTGTTCTGCGATAGTAAATTATAGATTAACTAAATAATTATGATACGACATAGCGTAAAAGAAAGCACAATTAGTCATTTATAGAGATCGATTACGGTCATTCTGCAAATTGGCTGATAAATGCGAGTACTGTATGATACGCTCCATTATGATGCTTATCGTCACTTGAGCAGTTGAAGCAACCACCATTCTGCCTCGTATGCACTTGCGATATTCCGGCTCTCCTCCAGTTTCCGATTTTCCTTTGTTTCTGGGAAAAGACATCACGCGATCACTCCCGTATGGTATCCAATCCTTTCCTGAGCAAACATCAACAGCACGTTGTCGACGTCGCCAGTCGCCCCACTAGTCTAATCTTAGATGCGCACTCACCTCCCTCCCTCCTCCTTCTCAAGATGGATTCCCGTAACAACTGTTGTCATACGGTGCCACCCGTTGCAGCACAGTCGCAAATTTTTAACCCACTTTGTCGGAGTCGCGACTGTCTGCTGGTGCCTTGGCTGCCGCTCAAATTTGACCTTGTACTCCAAAGTAATCACTTCAGATACCATTCACCCCAACAGGCCCGGGCGGGCGACCAGCCAGATTAGCCCGAGCAGTTCTAGCAAAGAACCTTTTCACTTTTCTGTCTAAAGTTTCTATCAATTTACTATTCATCATATTGAAGAAATCTTCAACGCCTATTTACAACGTTAATTGCCTGTTGAAAATCTTTTTTTTTTTTCCTGCAGATCCTTCTAGCTTTAACGATGATGAAATACGCTGTAATACAAAACAAAGATATCCCATTTAAAATTCTTTATCTTGCTAATATGTTGAAAATTCCGATGGAAGATCCATGACTGCCAAGGAAAAATCTCCAATATTAAAAATCAAAAAATATAAAGTGCTCTCAATAGAATACCAAAGAACAACAGCATTTATTGAATGGGTTTGTAGAAAGCAATGAAAATTTAAGTGAATAACAAGGAATGGTAGTGATGAGTGGTATTCATTACTTGTGGTAGCAAAGTAAACCTGAAAACATAAGAAAACTACAGAAGTTTCAATGCCTCCTACCTGTTGCCTCCATAGCATTTGTGTTTTGCATAAAGTGGTATTGTATTTCATAAAAGAGTTATTGTATTTCATAAAGGAATGAAGAGTAGTTTCTTCACCCTTTTTTCCTGGACTAATTTTGGAATTGTATAATATGCAAACAATGAATCAACCCAAGTTCCCCAAAACCTGAATAGCAAAGCAAACTTTCGTGTTGAGCTGCACAATTTAAGCTATGTTAAGTTACACTATTTTCATTAAGCTGACTTACACTTTAACCAAATAATATGGTACCTTATTCTTCAGGAGATAACTTGAAGTTAACTTTTCAATTTAAAAAAATAACCCTTCAACGAATTCAGAATTTTTCTTTTAAATAAATAATTTTAAAGAATTTTTTATCACCTGTAAAACTTCCAATCAAGCTAAAAAGTTTTTACGCTAACTAAAAAAATGTTTTAAAGAAAATTTTACAGTCTAATTTATAACATCCAATTTAATTAAAACACGCATACCGAAATGAAACAAAACAGTTAAAAATTATGAACAAATTTAGACGCTATCCTCCTGCCTCTGAAATTTCTCATTTCCCACTTTTTTTTTTAACTTAATATATCAGAAATTTTCTTTTTATTTCAAAATGAGTCGCTTTCAACTACTTTCATCTAGGCTAGGAATTTTTCACTTTATATGGAACGTTTTAAAAAATATTCCACGTATCTTAGGATAAAAATGAAGTTTTCATATTTTAGATAAAATTGTTTAACTTTTTTTTTTCTTGGAGAATTGGAGAGTTTGAGATATTTTTATGTTCTAAATTTTCGTATAAACTAGAAAATTTACCACTTCCGAATTCTTTTCTTATTGCTTTATTTTTTGTTTGTTTAAGAAATGTCTACAAAAGATTTCCTACAGACATTTTACATACGTATATAACTCTTACACTGGAGTGACTACTTTATAGTCATTAATTAAACAAATGTTACTGCACGCAATGAAATACTTCTAGATAAAACAAAAACTTCATCATAAAAATTTAAGGAAGATAAGAGTTTTTCACTGTGAAATAAATTTGTGTAACTGTTCTATATCTATGCACTGAAGTGATGTTATTCTGGCTTTTAAGCATTTAACACATAAATATGTCTCGTATAATTTAAATGATACAATAAAAAGAGTATTGTGAATTTGGTGTATTTATTTGTCTGATAAGACATTTATGCCATCCTGATAAAACAATCGTGATTTAATAATATTTTTTAATATATACATTTACAAATCACATTAAATTCACATTGTTTTATCGTGGTATGGGTGTCTAAAACCATATTAAATTGGATATCCCAATCTAAAGATACTTTAATACCGAACAAACCATGAAACTTAGCGCTATCTGTTCACGGATTTCGTTATAATCCATTTTTATTCCTTTCACGAGACAAACATGTCATACGAACGAGCGGTCAGGCCCCCATAAATCCCTGGGGACGTTATTGTTAGCCCTCGCATGAATCACTAGACGAGTCTTCTAAAATCGGGGTGTTATTTCTACTATGTATCAACTGGTATGTATAGAAAATTTCGATTGGAAGTCACAGATTTTAGAGAGCAGAGAAAAAGCAAATGGAGATCAGTCTGAAAAGAGAGTTCTAACAGAAATGTATTTTAGCACAAAAGTATTCCTCTTATGTATAATAACATTTATACACCTGAGAAATATTATGACAACAGCTGGTACATGAATCACTGGACGACTCTTTTATATACGGAGTGTTCTTTCTCGTATGTTTGGTTTGGTTTGGTTTGGTTTTGAGCGTTACGGTTTACATTTTGCACACGAGGGCTAACTTTCTAGTGTGTATCAACTAGTATGCACGGAAAATTCTCGTTTGAAGTCACAAGTAAATTATTGAAAGAATATTAGAACAGCAAACGGATATAATTCTGGAAAGGAAGATTTACCATAATGTGTTTTAACAGAAAAGTATATCTCTGGTATATTGATAGTAGCAGGCAGTCCTAGATGTTTAATGTTACATTCAGTTCAAATAATTTGTTTAGAAGTGACATTTTGAGGCACATAAGTAAATCTTATGTGAAACCTTAATAATATCAAATAATTCACACCAATAAATGCTTTCCGACTATAAAATATGAAGTTTTTATTAGAACCAATAAATAGAGATAAATGAGTGAATATAAAATTTACATATATTTACAACTTTTATCGGTTCAGTTTTATGTTTAAGCTTTCTGTGAAGTTTTAATTTTTAGTTTTAATGTTATATTTTATCGGTGCTTATGAATCTTAGATTTCTGAGGTTTAGGAAATAAAGAGACCATCGATTGAAAATAAAAAATAACAAAATCAAGATATTACAGAAAATGTCATGAGAAAGATCGAAATCTTTTGCAACTAAAGAAATTTACTAATGACTTTAAATAAGACATTTCTGATATATCTGATGCAAATTCTTGAAATTCATTATCAGGAAGAAACATAATTAGAGAAGCTCACAGCAATTTTATTTTTAGATTTCTAAAAGAAATATATATATATATATATATACTTTTTCAAAAATGGTCTTTGTAATGTTCCCTTTTGTTTTCAGAATTTAATGCAAATAAAGCAACTAAGTCTCTGATCTGGTCATTGACATTTCGTATTACGGTAGTTGTATATGAACTTGGATTTCCCAGAATCCTCCTCTACAAAATATTGTTCCAAGGCACGTTTTCTTCAAAAGAGAGAGAGAATAAAAAAAGAAAACAACCAAAAGGCTAGAAAAAAAAAAAAACAGTCTAACTCCAAGGTGATATCTCAGAAAGTGGATGTATTGATGTTTATCTTGAGGGTTCTTATTCGCATATCCAACTTGTAAATTATATTTAGTGTGGCGTGATCGAAAATCTAGAAAAAATAGAACAGCTGAAAGGGTTCAGTAGTGAGAGCCAAATTTGGATTTTGACAGTACTTACGTTTTATTCTTGAAGAGAAACACGTGGTAACACTAGAAGCATTTCTTTTTTAATACCGTCTGCAAGACAGACACAAACAAAGCTCAGCTAAACGAACCCTATGAACCACCTCACTTCCAGGATTTATTATAGCGTGATTTATTGAAGCGAGGAACTCTGCTTCTCCTCTCTTTCTTTAAGAGGGTCTTTCTTATTTGGCACGCTTATCCTCGTTTGCGGCTGAAAACACCTGTGATACATCTGAAGTAGAGAGTAACTTGCTGACAGACATTTTTACTATAAATTTCACTCTAAAATGTTTACGATAATTGCAGCCTAGAACTTTTCTCTTTTTCCGTACTAATTCAGTCATTACTGAATAAATTTCTAGGTTTGTATCTAAGACTATTTAGAATGAATGAGCATTTGTTTCTAAGCCGTTAAATAAAGTTTTTAATGAGCATTTAATGGCCTAATTTAATAATATTTTATAATTTACACATTACAAAATAATTATCTGAAATAATTACTGTATTTATGAATTGTTATGCATCATATATTTTATATATTCCGCTTCCAAGTAATTCCTCTTTACATGCATACCTTCATATATATATATAATAATAATATATATGTATTATATAATTTTACTTACACATATGATTATATTCAAGAACTATGAATATGGCTTTTAATATGAATATAACGTGAAGATAAAATGATATAAATTTTCATGCATTTAATGTAATAAGAAGTATAAGCTAAAATGGAAAAGGACAACAAAAAACTTATATTTCTAATGAGAAAAACAGATAATTGGAATAAGGAGAATATTCACAAGAAATAAGTCATTATCACTTGGAGAAAAGAAAAAAAATGTCATTGAAATAATGCATGCTTTCCTCGAGCCTTTGGATCAGTTTATGTGAACACGCTTCTAATATTGATAGTAGAGTTGTTTTTGAGCTCTTAATTTCCCTTCGAAAAGGATAGCTTGGTGCTACCTTTCTTACAAGAGCCTCACCTAGATGCACAGTTTAAGTCTTGCAGGTTTGTGATCATCACGTATGTTGAATGTTTACACTTTCAAGAAATTTCTTGTCGGTTTCTCGCCACCGTCCATGAATAAAATCCCTGGACCTGCAATGATGAAGATGATATGCAATGAGAAGGGAGATATAGAATTTCAGAACATCTCACCTGCATTTTTTTCTTTTATAAATCCTCTTTCTAAAATGCAAATCTGTATGTGAAACCGTTAATCATTATTTTCCATCCGATACTTATCTCGTTCTCTGATGTAGTATTTTGTTCTACTTCTCTACACACTGTTACCATATCTCAAACCATTCTTTAAAGTGATAAGAGCAACTCAAATGACTGTCTGTCCACTTCTTAAGTTTCTTTACTCCAATCGGGTGTTGGGCTAATCCTGAATTTCGGGCTAATAGCTGCAAACTTTTGGAATTTAGCCATAAAGGACTTTCATCTAGAGCTTACTGTAAATTGTATGTCTAGAAAATGTTATTTACTTGACGGTTAAAAGTTTAATGCATAGACATCTACTAAAGAAGTCCTGGTTTCATAACAAATGAGAGAAAACATACACACATTTTTACTAAATGTTATAAACATAAATCAGAACAATAGGTTTATTCAGTAAATTGTACACTGGTGTAGAGAGAATTAATTGATGCTCCTTTCACTTTCATTTGATGTAAAAAGAACGTTAACTTTAAATAACTATAACTTGATAATTATGAATTCAATGCCTAATTTTACAACTGCTAGACAAGAACAGGGAAATAATTATATGGAATAAAAATATCAAATTACATGCAGAAAAGTACTTTCAGGTATTAAAATTACGAGAATATGAAACTTAAAAAATATAGCACAGTTTCATAAAAGTATTACAGTAATGAATGATGATATAAAGAAGGGTAGCACTAATTAAAATATTTACTAGGTCTTTATTTTAGTAAAAAGAAAATATTTCGAAAATGAAAGTTTCTACAGGAACAACCTGGTAATGTTAAACTGCCATTACTTTAAAAAATATAAATAAAACAATACAGGTGAAACATGTACAATATAAGTGAAATTTATACCTGAGTTGGTCCAAAGTACAATTTTTTTCTTCTAAGACTCCGATTTCTAAATCATTATAAATGAGGTAAGAAAATCCTGATCTTTGGCGCCAACCACGAAATGCTTTCCCCAAAGGTGTCTAAGTTTGGCTTCTGCCACACAGAGTCTCAACGGTCCATTAGGGACCTAGCGAGAAATCATCAATTTCAGTTTCCCCCTTTCCCAGAGCGTTGGCCTTTCTTGTTAATGTGTGTTCCCGCGGGTCTCTTAACCGAAATTTGTTTCAGTCTATGTTATCTTTTTGACGCAAACTTCGTGTCGCGAGCTGATTCTGAGCTAGAAATGTGGGATGTTGATAATGAAACAACACAACGGTGGTGATTTTGCTGTCCTCCACTTCTCTCAAACGCCGCTGTTATCATTTTTGGCACAGTTTCCGCAATCGCAGGGTTTTTTTCTTTTATTAGCTTGCAAATGTTAAATTTTGCTGACAAGTCTGAGGTAGTGATTTTACGAATGCTACTTGTTATTGTTTGAAAATCTGTGACAAGAGAATATAATTTTCCTTCTACATCAATCAAATGTAAAATTACCTTATAGAACGACATAATAATATGAAATAGATGCATAAATCTTAATCTATCAGTACAAAGAAATGAACCCGCTCAATGTAATATATTAAAGTTAGCTACTCTTAAATTTATAAAGCTGTATTTAGATATAAAGTTCGGAATTAACATTTAATTAGAATTTGAGGTTGGCTTTCCATGTTTTCCTGACTTTGATTTTTAGTTAAATGCATCATGAAACTTAAAGTTTGAATAAATTAATTGGGTTTCCAGATGGATTAAATACATTTGCTTGTTTGTAAAATATATGCTATTGTAAAAATAATGTTACGTTGGCCTAGTGTTTGAGAAAGAAGAAATTAAAACTCATTAAGAAACACATGGAAAATAGGTCTTGATTAAATGATTTTATACAATTAAATAAATGCCTAAGGAATACAACTGGAATCAACTTATCATTTGTAGATATCGAAGACTGCTCTCGAGTCGGCGTCGGCCCTAAAAAACAATATGGCGAAAAATTTGGCGAAGAAGCCGTTCACCTTTTACTCTTCTGGTAACAACCTTGTCCGCTCAAAAAATCCCCTTTCCTCGCGTAGAAAACTGGGGTCCACTCCAGAACGGCGGGGGGTCAAAATCCCCCAAACCAACGGACACTTCTATTGGTTGGGAGAAGTCCGAAGTTTCTTTCTAGTTCTAACCGGTCCTGTTCTGATATGTCTTTGACGATACGGGAAGCGGTAAAAAGAGCTGAACCGAATGTAACTTATTGTTACAGCTATTAATAAACTGACAAGCTTCTTTGCTACAGTATAATAATATAAAGATATTCATAATTTAAAAAGCAACGCTGTGTCTATAAGAATATCTTACAAGCTACTTTCACATTTCTAGGCATATTTTTTATTTTATTCAAACATACTGAGTTTTAAATTACTTCTTTGTTTGAAGTTAAAAAATAACTATCTAAAAACAAAATTAAGTATCCCTAGGAGAATAAATGCTCATAGGCTTTCTAGCAAATGCGCATAGATGTAGAAGAACAGCGGGCTTGAATTAACTTAACAAAATCAGAAGTAATAAATTCCATTAAATACGCCATTTCACCTCAACCGCACTTACAACCACAATATTTGGGGTAAAAGAAGGGCTATTGTAATCATTTACTCTATACCATAAAATGAGAAGAAAGCAGTAACCCTATTGTGATTTCTAACGTCCTTCTTAGCTTATTATTCTCAATCTCTGCTAAATAAATCACTCGCTGAATGTTAAAAGTAACATCGCCCCCAACTGAAGAATAAAAATAAAAGTGTTTTAGAAAAATGCATTTCTTAATTCTTTCAAAGCGAAAAGTAAAAATTTCAGAAGATCATTTAATTTTAAAAAACGTCTTTATCTCAGCGAGTTCTTGTATATTTTAGTAAAAATTTTGTTTGAGACAACATTATTAATTAATTGTAACAAAATAAACAAGTATCTTTAGTAAAGTGCAATTTTCAGCCTTTTTGAAAGCACTAAGAATTCTTTTCAGCAATTTCTGGTCAATGAAAGTAAGCATTTAGAAAAATTCTTTTTCAGAAAAACTCTGCTTTCGCCAGCGTATCATTTGAAACGATGTTAGGATAGAGAAGGAGAACACAAGAAGGAGCGAGTTTTTTCTTTTCTTTTTTCAAATGCAATGGAGTTTAAACATGATTTTTCCTATTTTTGAATTTGGACCATAATCTGTAAAAAGGTGCAAAAGTCTGTAAAATGTCTGTAAATAGAAGTAAGTACCTCCAGTTAAAAATGTACTAATATAACTGATGCTGGTATTTAAAGATATAGATGCCTCCCGCATTTATAATCTGAGTGGTAAAATAAATTCAAATTACTCCCGAAAATCTTCAAAAGATTCAGATAATTTGATTCTGAAAAACCAAAAGTATTTTAAGGTGTTACAGATAAAACTTAAAAATAATTAAATATCACTTAGTACATGTTCTACAGTATATTCAGTTAAGTTTAGTTAAAAAAAAATAGAAAAAAGGAAAATCTTATCATCGTTGTAAATAGAGCTCCGTCTTTTGATTTTATTTAACATTTATACTGAATTCTATTTTGTTGTCGATCCCTTTTCTTTTTCGGCCAAACATAAGAGCAAAGTAATCTTCTAAAATCCTATAATCTGCTACATTGCAGGGAAATGTCACCGTCGTTAATCCCTGGGTTGTTTCCTGGGTTAAATTCAACGAACGTTTTCCAGGAAATGAAATTCATTGAATCTCGGAAGTGCAGAAATATTTTTGCTTTTATAGGAAATTTTTTTTCTGCGATATTCATCCTATTCAACTTTTATCATTTTTCTATAAGTTTAGCAATAAAATAGTCACCAACAAAGGAGCAACAGAACAAAAGTTTCGACTGTTATCCTACACCCGAAGAAAAAGTTATTAAGTATCATTGTTAAGTATCTCTAAAGTATTTATTGTCTTTTTCGCAGAAATATAAAACTGTGGAAGACTATTGCTTTACAATAATGTTACTTATTCAAATTTTTTCTTTAAAAGCTGTTGCATGAAGAGTACCAAAACTTCTTTTTAAGTAAGAGTATTTTCAAATCGTAGCATCAAACAACTTTTCAAGGCTAGACTTATTTCGGAAAAATAACTAGATGAGGCTGAATAGTTAGATTAGACTGATGTCCCACTGTCAACACTGTGTTTAATTGAGTCTAAACAGTAGATCTTGAGTGTGGAAACATTGATCACAGATCTTGTATCCAACCAGTTAATCAAATAACTAGAAGAATAGCCTAAAACCCCCAATAAGTTATTCCTAATTTGATTGTTTTAAACGAGCAATAACCTTGTCGCACCTAATTATAGCATAAGTATTTATCATTACAAATTTTCTGCAGTAATATTATTTAACTTTTTATCTTCCAACACATTGTATTACTTTTTCTTTCCAGTTTTAAAAGTTCTATGCAACATTTAACACAGATAATGACATAAATAAAGTTGTGCTTTGAAATTTATCGTCTTTCTGCTAAAAATTATTCGAAACTATTTTTTGATGAGTTAGCTGATTTTGAAGAGCGATAAAAACCATCAATCTTTGGGTCTTGGAAAAACAAGTAGTCGTATGGACAATGCCAATTAATTTTCCAAGCATTAGTTTTTTGCCCTTTTCCCAGTTAATTTCAAAACTAAGCCCCCCGACAATGTAAATGACACAACCGTCTTTCAAATACATGGAAAAAGTTGCATGGAAGAACATATATTTTCATGAATACTTTTAGATTTTGTTCTATCTTATCAGTCCTGGATGTAAGGTTATCGCCTTTTGTAATTTCATCAATTATTTTTTGTTTTTCCCACTTTAACTTCTAAGAGCTCTTAAAAATGCTTTATTAATGGACCCGTGTGTTGTTAAATTTGCTTATTTTCTTTTACGCGTAACTTATTGCTTCAGTTGAGAAATAATTTCGTTGATGTAATTATTTCGGTAACTGCGTTAAAGAAATTTCTTTTAAATATGAGCTGTTATTTCAGTCATCAGTAAACCACTCTCTTTTATTATGTAAGATAGGTTATTTTGTTTCCCCCAGGACCTTAATTTATTGTCCTTTTTTAGTTCATGCGTATAGAAAATTTATTTAGGAGCTTTTCCGATTTTCAAGTCATAATTTTTGGAAAATTACAAGTAACTTTATTTTTAACTAAAATATATTTTATTACATAATTTTACAGAAAAAAGTATAATTATGAATGCATTCAATTAACTTAAACCTATAAAACTCCAGTCAGTTTCTAAAATCAACTTTGTGATTAAACTTATGCGATTTCTTTTTATACTCTATTGAATTATTTTTAGAATTTATTTTGTGATCTTAAAAGAAACCGAATGCTAGTCTGATATTGTAAACTCATTTAAAAAAACTCAAATGTTTTATAATATTTATAAAGGGAAATGAACTTACATAATGTATTATCTATAGAAATTATTCATTTGAAAAAGAAGTGAATACAACCTAACTAAACTTAAAAAATAATAAGACTATTGAACAGATGATTTTATAAAAAAATTAATATCAGACAGTTTATCTTAGTAATATTTTATATTCATTAAACAAAATTGTTACAGCCGAGCTTTGACTCTGCATGTTAAAACTTTTAAACGAAAAAAAAAATTCAGTTATATTCCAGAACTAACAAACATTCATTATTTTTACTATGTTTAAGCACAATAAAATAAATGTAACACATTTGTTAAAAACAAGCATGCGTTCATTGATGAAGCCTAAAGATTAATAGAGTTTAAAATGAGAACATCAAAATAAAACTCAATTTTAAACTATAATAATTCTTTCATACAGAAACTTTAAGGATCTCGAAGATACAATTCAATGAAATTTTAAAGAACTATATATTAATAAAAATATATTTTCTTTATTGATTTGGTTAGCAGAAAATTCATCAATAAAAATTTCATGAGATTCTTATTGCAAAGGTATTTTAAAGTTCGAGGTCTAGAAGTTCGAAAATAATATATGATTCATACAAACATTTCGCATATTAGAGGAATTTTAAAATTTAATTTTGATTTTTAAAACAAAAGAGCATTTAAAATTATTTTTAAATTTACCCCAAATTTTTAATGTTTTTACAAAATATTGAAAAATTCTGAGATATTTTTATATATTTCACAATATTTACTTCATACGGTTGTGTTTGAAGGATATTTCAGAATTTTTATAATAAAGTAATTAGGATAATAGTGTAAGAAATATTTCCTCCTCTTAGGTTTTCATTTGTTGATTCTATTGTAAGATTAGCTAATAATTATATATTTACTATAATTTTATAAATTCAGTTGTAAATTTACAATTCTCATTTAAACAAAACGATTTTTAAAGCAGTTGGAAAAGTAAAAAAAGTTAAGTTGTCATCCGCATATACTGAAAAATTTGGAAAACATAAATTTAAAGTTATACAAATAAATTATTTAACTCATAAAAGTACTTCTAATTCATAACGATGGGGAAATAAAACTAACGTGTGTAAATATCTTGATATATGAGGTAGCAAAAACGTATGAGTAAGATAGATTTTTTTATTTATAAATATTAAATATATATTTTTTAAATTTCCAGATATTAAATAGCGTTTCATGTATGCGGTTGTTGTAGTTAGGAAATATAATTTGACACCTGGCCTCTTTAAGCAGCATTTACTTACTGCACGTGATAGGATATTCATTCAGGCCCAGTAACAAAATCTCTTGGGGCTGATCTCACTCAAAACCTTTATTGACAGTACATATTGGATCGAAGTTCTCATCAACTAATTGGTCTATCCCTTCCCTCAGAAATACATTAAGCTCTTTTCCCCTAACCATTACTCTAATCAGTTCTTTAATATTTGATATATATATGTCTATGAAAAGGTCCACTGAATATGTGGGCAAAGAATATCTTTGTCAACTGGAAACTTACGAAATTGCTATTTGAAGACAGGAAAAGATTTAGGTTATTTAGAGCAGCATTTCCCTACCTGTGGTGCAGGAGTTGCTGGTTGGTGATATGGGAAAATTAACCAGTAACTGCTGATATAAAAAATTTAAAAAATATTAAATAAAAGAATCATAGAAAAGTTTTTTCTATAAATCATTAAAACTATTTTAATTAATAATATTATACAGTAAAGCTGTTAATATGTAAGGCGATGATCGAAAATCAGGCAATCGATATAATTACGATAAAAAATAAATTATTTTTTTATATTTTGTGTTTTTATATTTTTAGTTAACTAAATAGAACAAAATAATAGATAAATATGAAACTTTGAACAAATACACACACATATTTGTTAGAGTGAAGGTAAACGACCACGTTCAAATAGTGATTTTCGTGAAAAATATCGAAAAAAAAAATTATTCGTTTATTTTAAAGATCAGTCCCTTAGCTTTCGAAAACAGTTTTCAGCTTGTTTCAAGAGTCATTAGAAGTCATAATACAGCAGTTTAATCTCACCGGAAGTGCCGAAAAGATATCGAAAGTGAGCAGTTAAAGGGCTTGACTTTGTTAGCATGAAAAACGTCGTTAATAGCATATTATAGCTTCTAAATAAATAAATAAATTACTGCAGCATATTTCTGAATGTTTATCAAGTTATAAAACACTTAATGAATTTATCCAATAAAATCTTTAAATTGAATTTCTGAAAAACTGTGATTTTTGCTACACCACCACACCTCAACTGCTAAAATAATTTTTAGAATTTAATTTGAATTTAACTGTATATTTCTAATGATGTATATTCATTATGATATGTATATTTATAATGATGAAATATATTCATTTTGAGATGAGTTATGGGCATTTATGCTAGAAACTTCATTATTTTTTTGTTGAATTTTTGTTCTAAATTACTTGATTGGCTATAAATGAAATTTATAGCCAATCAATTATATTCATTTATACTTTAGAATATTTTCATTCTGGAGGTTCAATGCATACATAACGGATATATGTCTACATTTATCCGAGTAAAAGTGATATGTTTTGCATATTTTTTAGTTAGGAGTGTTGGCGTAAAGTAAAAAAAAATACTTGTTTTTTTTTCTCTATTTTTGCCGATTTTTAAGACAATATATATGTACTTTTGTTTATTTTTATATTTTCTATGTTTTATAACTTATTACTGCAAAAACTAAAAAAATCCTTCCATAAAAACCTAATTTAAAAATTTTGGCTCAGAACGTGGTAGCTCAGAACCTTAATTTATAATTCCAGTGAATTTATAATCCAGCATGACGTTTAGGTGTGTTTCAATGTAATTTGATTATGTGATGTGAATACATGGTTACTATATAAATGTATAATGCAAATAAATAAACACACTTGCAGTAACAAATTTCACGAAATAAAAACATGTTTACAAAATGGTACAATTTTGCATGATGTACAACCAAGTGGTACATTGAGCCAAAAAAAAAAAAAACGGTTAAAAGGTTCGTAAAAGCTGATTTAGAGTGTGTAGCTTCAGTTGTTGTTCCGAGTACTATTATAGTGGCAGTTTTTCACAAAGTTACAACTTATTTTGCCAGTATTTCTGCTTCCCAGCAGACTTAAAATCGAATGTATGTTTGTTTCTACAGTAAAATTCCTTTTATCGTTGCAATGAAATGTATAAATCCATTTCATTTTATTGCTTGGCAATACTAGATATTTAGGACAGTGAGAAAACTCTTGTTAATCTATGCATAAAACAACTGATATTTTAATATTTATTATTCAAAACGATAAACATTAAATTTTGTAATCGAAGATTGCATTTTATATAAAGCAGTTAAATTTAACTTGAGAAAAATGTTCATGCATTTTGTCAACTATTAAACCCTCTTATGAACTTAACGCACAATTAAGTTAAATATATTTTTAATATAAGATATTTTATTTAAGTTTTATCAATTTAAAAGGAAAAATTTTGTTTTATCTTAAAATAAACTTATTATTGGTTTATACAAGTAAGTTTTACGTTATACAAATATAACAATTTAGTTATACTTACTATAAGTTACTTACTTACTTACTATAAGTTATTACTTATTATAAGTTATAGTTACTATAAGTTACTATAGTTACTTACTTACTATAAGTTTTATATTATTAAAATATATTTATACAAATAAGTTTTCTTTATGGATAAAAGTCTTGTATCTCTTATTGCTCCTTTATTCAGACTTAGTAAGTATCCAAAGATATATAAATAAAGTGTATTTAAGAAATACTTCGAATAGTTACCTTAATAATTTTAAAAATGAAATTGTTTTAATAAGTTTCCCGCCATCTACTAGAATTCTTGTTGCTGCCAAACTGAGATTACTTGAATTTAAGTGAGTGTAATGAAATAAAATTGCATGTGATAACATTTTAAACAATGTCTCATACAAAGTACTGGTTTTTCTTCCCCTATCGTGATAAAATATCTTGTTTCACACTTCATCCTCGCGTGTGAACAAACGTACCATATCATCTTTGGCAGCGAACACGTTAAAACAGATTGTTAACAAATTCTAGAAAAACGTTAATAAGAATTTATCTCTCTCTCATATAGATATATATGTTAAAGTTAACTAATTTATAATATATACTTAGGTAATCAATTAAAAAAAAATTCTTATCAGACAAATGTTAGAAAACAAAATAAAGCAAATAAGAAAGAACATTCTTATATGCTTTTTTTCTGATATTTTTTTGTATGATAAAAAAAATCACGTATTATTTGCAAATATGTACGATGAAAACTATATGCAATAAAAAGTTTTCAAGAAGCTATGATACAGGCAAAATATGAATACAGACATTCTATATAAGACCTAGGCATCATGTAGAATGCCTGTCTGTTTTTAAGCAATGTATAAAATACCCAAAATATTTTATATTTTGCTGACCCCCAAAACACAGAGGTTCAACTGGACATCCATTCAAGGTCTAAAGTCTTGACCAACGTTGAGATCCTGGAAACTGACCGAATGACCAGTGGAACTTAAGTAGTGGCAAGGTAAGCGTTGAATGTAAGACTTACTTTAACAGCACACCTTGTCCACTGGAAATCCTGTCTAATCCAAAACGTTCATAAGGCGTCCCATATGACACCCCAAATGCCGACGAGTACGTGCAAGGGAACATCTCTGCTGTTAAGGTAGGTATTAAGTACCTCTATCTATAATAGTTCAGACATTATTCGTTTTTCGGCAGTGATCGTTCCATTCATTTGGTACCAAATTTATTCCCCCAGAGCCAATGTGATTTTTCCTGGATTTTTCGTTTTCCAGCATCTAATGTCAAAACATTTTGTTTCCCGTAGCTTTGTGTCTATGGGAAGTATTGATTATTGTGGTATTTATGAGAACTACAGATTTGATGGTTTTGTTTTGTTTGTATATGTATATGTGTTGCTTACTAAATATCTTGCAAGGTCATGTAGATAGCAAAAATATTTTTGACTCATTAGGGGCTTTCATAAAATCGCCAGATAATTAGTAACCTAAGAACTAGTGAGGTCACAATGCTGGAAGGCCTATGATGAACTATTATGGACTATGGAGAACTAATATCATGAGAATGGAAAGGAGAATGTCGAAGACGAACCTGAATCAGTAACGAGTTTTTAGTATTCCACGAAGCTATGACAGATACAGTTAACGACAGTAATAGTGTACTTACAGAGGTAGAGTCAATAGCAGACTGCTTGTTTGCAATCTTTCCATTTATATGGCGAGTGCAGGTATCATTTTCAAATTTTTTTTTTAAATCTTTAGTATCATTCTTAATTTAAGTTAAATTTTATAAAATGTTAAATATTTTAAACTGGTGTTGTAAATAAATAATTGATTCACAATTGAACATTTTATAGAAGTTCAACATGCATTTTCCGCACCCATACATTTCCCGCATCCAGCGTTTTTCATTTCCAAACATTTGAAAAACGATAGATCGATGTTCCTCTGTAATTAAAAAATTATGATTTGAAATTGGCAATCAGGATGTTTTTAATCATACTGTAACACGAGGTTTTTCTGCGTGGGATCAGCAAGTTCAGTTATCAGATTTGTGAATGAAATCTTACGTCAGCGTGAAAGAACAAACTGCTTTCACGAGTGGCAAAACCTACGCACACAACTTTATCTACACCGTACGAGCTAAGAATTGTATCAGGAAGTGTGAAACATTATTCTCGTCACCTTTATTAATTTCCGGGTGTTTTTTTTTATTTAGCAAAAAAAGGATATTATTTTTCATTTCATTTCTAAGCTGATACAGCGTGCAACACATAAAAGAAAAATATTTATTATCCCGGATATGTGATTAGCTCATCTCTGTAAAGTATTTCTTTTTCGCAATCCTATGAAGGTGAAATGGATAAATATTAAAACTCTTATTATACCTTGACGGTATTTTTAGAGCATATACATACATTCACACACAGAAAAATTAATAATACATAATGGTAAAACTGACAAAGTTAAAATTTTTGATAACTACAGGAGCAAAAATATATTCATTTAAATATTTCTTTAAGTTATCTCTTCCAGAAATGTGGGAGTAGTAACACTTGTCTCTGTTTACCTACTAATCTCTGAATAAAATTTTTTCTTAAAGAAATCAGTTTTGAACAACGATTCAGGCATTTTAAAAATTGTTGTAAAGTAAGCTCTGCAGAAGAGGATATTAGCAGATATCATACTTGTTCTGAAATTTCTAAAATTATTCTAAAATATACAATTACGTCATGTAATATGTTAAAAATGGTAATTTGTTCCAAATATAGGTGGAATTTCAGGATTTTCAGGGCAAACTGCCATCTGTCAGGATTTTTAGGACATTTTTTTCCAGAAATTTCACTACGAGTACGATGATTTTGTGGCAAGGTCCTTAAAATATACTGAGCATACTGAATATAAACTAAGTACAATAGTATTTTATTTTGCATTATGTAAAACATAAATAGGAACTTATATTTTTCAATTTTTTTATTTGCATATTTATTAGAACCTAGAAATCGATAAAAGTAATTTAGATTAATATCATATTAAGACATCTGTGAATATTTATGCAATTCTGATGAGATTTGTGTAAGTTCATGCATAGCGCGAGTGTCAGAATAACAATAATAATTTTGCATGTCCATTTTAAGAGAAAGGTAATATAATAACAAAAACAACAAGTATATATCCATTTATAAAAATATTTATTATTTGAACCAGGTTAACAGGAACTAAGCTGACCAAACAAAGCAGTAAAAAGGAAACAGTCTTATACCATCAGCCACGCCGGTCTTCTGACTGCACAAAGATATGGTTTGGTTTGGATTGCTACGGTTTACTAGTTTGCAACACGAGAGTTAACGAGTCCGGGACCTATAGCTTACAGCCGATTCCGCGTGGCTATGAACATCCATGCCGCGGTGGGACTCGAGCCAACGAACTCCTGTACCGAAAGCCAGCCCCCTAACCAATCGACCATCGTTCGGTCCAAAAGCTATGAAGAGACGGAAAATTAAACTTCCCCACAAGGAAAGCGTCAGCCTTGTGAACGGTTGGGTTAAAAGAAACTGAGATTATTTGGTTTTAAAACAAAAAGTTAATATCTTATAATCAGCGTTGATGCAGCAACGGGCAAATTACTTACATATAATTATAACAGATTAATTTCAAACAATATGTTCCTTTTATACTTTGATACATTATTATCTATAAATAATTTAACATATGTATGAATTATTATTTTAACAATGTGATATGTTTAAATATAGTAATTTTTCTAGTCAAAAAAGAGATCTTAAATAGAAAATTACATGCAGAATAGCAATTAATTAAAAACAGAATTGAAAACACTATTTATTTATCATTAAAAACAGAAGAATAGTATCTAAGACACACACACACACACACACATATATACTATTATCATTAAACCAGAAACTTATAAAAAGTTAAGGCTAAAGCGATAGTGTTTGTGACTAAACGGAACTGATAAGCAAACACTCACTTCTACAGTGAGTCCAAAGATTTATGATACTTTGCTGTCACAGCAGGAGGGAAATCACCATTCGCCAACTAGCAAAACCACAAAGCAAACAATGCAAATTAAAAAAAATCAGTGAAAATCAGCTACAATAACAGACCCCCATACATAAATACAGAAATATGTAATAAGAAAAAGCAACCAAAGAAACCTTATGCCATTACTTTAATCACTAAATTAATAAGTCATAAACAAATCATTAAAAATTATTTGAAAAATGAAATTGACCTTTTGTATGACATTTTCAAGCTGGACGACTAAACTTTGGAGCACAGTACACAAGTCAGTACATACTACAAGTATACAATTTTACAATTGAAAACTTTTTGCAAAGTACTAACACATTTCTTACTGTAAAAACTACAAAAAGCTATAAATCTATTCGAATCGTTCCTAATATTAAACAATGACAGGATTCATTGGGTTACCAAAAAGTTACCATTTTGAAGTTGTTTAAAAGTGAGAAACACAAATTACATTCCTTGGCCAATAGAAGTTACAGTAGGCAAAAAGTAATTAACAAAGGTGTGATTCTACACTAATTATATGGCAGGAAAAAGGAATTCATTTCTTTGGATCTGACTTAAATCTTAGCTGAAGCTCATTTTAATCAATCTTGGTTTGAACTATGAGCACATAAATTAAGAAAGTGATTCTAGACAGTAGCATGTCAATGAAGACTCCTCTAATTTATAGTAGGAATACAGTAGTCAACTTACAATGTGTTGAGAGAAAAGTTATTAATTGAAAATTTAAGTACATATCCTGTATTCTAGTCCTTTTTATATATATTAGTAGAATTGTAAAACGAGTTAAAATTAATTTCATACAAGGTTTTTTTTTGTGTTAAACTTGCCAATCTCCCTACACACTAATTTTGATTTTGAACATAACATGTTCAATATGTAATTTTGAACAAAAAATCTCTGAAAGCATACAAACTTTTTTTTTTTAAATTTTCGCATAAATATTTTAATTATTCAAAATTATCAATAATAACATATTTGACATAAAGTACAATTCCCAAAATCCAGCCATTCATAAATATTATAACCTCTATTTAGATGAAAAATGTTCAAATAAAAAAATCAAGCGAATGCATAAGACTCTATTAATTTATGACTATAATTATAAAAATAGAAATGAACGAAAAGTAAAGAACTTGATAAAGCCTATTTAATATAGCTAAATATTTACTTCTAATAAAAAATAGCCTTAAAAATATATATGGCCATTTTAAATCAGCTTTTAATATTTGTACCACACAAGCATTAACATAATTAACTGCATAAACAAGTACTTTAGAGCAATAAATCAGCATGCAGTTAAAAGAACGTGAATATGAACTTTGTTATCATACTCACATCAGCGTGTTTGCTAGTTCATGAAAGCTATATCTTTAATAAATGTTAGGTTAAGTAATTATTTAAACCTTAGTTTTTCTATGATTAATGCATTTTATACGAAGGGTCATTAAATTCTTAAACATTTTTACTTTAATGTCTTAAAGATGTAAAAAGCAACGACGAAATGAACCATTAAAAATTTTTTATTTTAATTAAATATTCTCTAAATCAGAGTAAATATTGGTATTTTTTAAAGTAATAATTAATTTTTATACTTTATTTTCGTAAAAAAAAATTCAAGGAAAATTTATAGGAATATATTTTAATTAAAATTAATTTTAATTTTAACTTTAATTTGAATAAGAGATCTAATATTTGAAATTTTTGAAACTTCAAATTTCATTGATTGTTGAAAATTATTTTATTATTTTCAATGGTTGACTATATATTACATAAACACTAGGATTATTTCCATTACAGTCATAATTACAGTCATAAATTACAGTCATAAAAAGATTCAACTCAGTTTATTAAGAGACTACTTATCAATTGCAATTAATAAAATCTTAAGATATGTGACAAGTATATATAACAGTTATAAATCTAAGCCTGACCTTTAATAAGCTTCAATGCGCTTTTTCAAGATTTACGCTTGTTTAATGAGTAATATTAATCTGCCTTTCGCTCACGAGCTTATTCATTGAACTTTTATTGTCCCCCAGAAATATAATAACTGTGAATAATGTATGTTGTTTCTTTCAGATTGTAGACTAACACTGCATCCTATAAATCCCATGATTCAATTTCTTGTGACTTAATCCATGTTGATAATATTATAACAAACCCTTCTGTTATAATATGTTCTGTTATAATATGTATCCTGTTCTATCCTATTATATATTCTGTTATAGAATATATATCTATTCTATTATATATTATATGTTATAATGTGTTCTGTTCTTTATTCTGTTGGTAAGCATCCCTACCTTTGCATTAGAATACTTATAAAAGAGTATAATCAGTTATTAATACCGCTATATTTTTGTTGCTGTATTATTTTCTATTAATGAAAAATAGCTATAAATAATTCAATGAACTACTGTAAAATTTATTGTAATGTCATGTTTATCAGATATACTTCTTGAATGTTTATTTCTAACTTTTTTCACGGTGTGATATCAAACTCTCTCCGGAAGAACGTTATTTAAGGAAACATTACAGGATAACTAAACCTTCTCTTAACACTTAAATCCTGATTATTTTAATGCTTTATACAAAGCATGCATGCTTTTTATTTATTTATTTTTCCACTACGTAAAACAACCTAAATATATTCTGCAACTTAAAGGTAAAATTCGTCCTTAATTGCTTTTAAATTTGCAGTAGAATCTGAAATTTTAGTTGTTTTTAGTCGAGAATTCCTTCCTTCATCTCTTTTCCCCCTTCGCAGCAGCAGAAATTGTAAATTTTCTTCTTCATATATGTTATAAACCATAGCAGTATATGTCAGTACTCTATGGCTTGTGGTTTTACGGTGTGTGAAGTGGCTCACCTACAATACCTCGGATTAAACATTTTATTTTCGCAAAGCTTTGTTCCCAATACATTTACGGTACATTAAATTTTGATAGTCTTTTTTCACGTTCTCAAAAAATATGTTGCTACTGGGGGGGAAAAAAGAATCTGGAAACAATTTTTCGGCGGGCGGTTTTCCCCATCCTATTAAATGCCCGCAGAAGAGGGGAAAGCTATCCGCTCGGATCAATCAAGCGTATAGAATTGGTCGCAATTGTCCGTCAAAGTGCGTCCGCTGTTATTTAGAGTAATGAGAAAAGGAACTTAGGGGAGGCTCTGTCCTTCTCCCTGGGTTCCATCAAAAAGCTTCCGCCCAGCAAAAGACCACGACAAATCGTAGTCCTACTTCCTCCCATCAAAACATGACACTCTTCATATTCATCGATTTGCCCAATCGCCTGGCCAGTGCCACTCAATTTACACACTCCTCAAATGGAACTCAATATCTGCAGATGGAGGATGATTCATTCCATAGACAGATTGGCGTTAAATTTCCTTCTGAACAATTCATCGAAAAATTCAGTTTCGACAGTGTACTGCAATTTTATTGACACATTCGCCAAGCGGAAGACAAAAGATTAGACGGTTTGCATAAAATGTCAGCATGTCCTACATTTAGTCAATTATCTTAGAGTCTGAGCTTAACCCTTATATTTGACAGAATAATTTATTGATTAGGTTTACATGAGGATAAATACAACTCAAGGAACGAGCGACATGTCGCTTCCACGTGTCTGATAAAAGAGTCTTGAAAGCATTAACCCGGAAGAATGTCTTTAAGTTCTAATGCTCACATAAAAAAGGAATTTCATTTATGCTTTTATTCTATATGTTTTACATTTATGCTTCACGTGTATTAACAATTGTTAACAATAATTCCACAATAGGCTTTCAGTAAAAAGTGGTGATCATTACATATTAAATTTATTTAATAATGCACAAATGATTGAGCCACAGTGTACAATTAAAAACTAGTGATCTTTCTTAGTCATTACATTTGCGTGTAATTAAATTTTAATAAACTTCTCGTGTAGCAAACCCTTTGTAATGCGGTAAAACAGGAACTCATGTATCAATTTTCTATTTTTACTTTTAAGTCAAATTAATATAATTATTTAATTAGAATAATATGCTATTGAGATTATGTGGATGACAACAGGAATGAGAAGAAATTTGAACGTTTCTTTCAATGATAAAGGGAAATGTTAACATGTTGATTTGTTTCGATATAATATCGATATAATGAAAAGTAATTTGGTTTATGAAGGTAACTACTTTATTTGAGTGTTTTAATTATTGATGAGGGAGTTATTCACTCAAATCATTCAGGAAATCATTTCTCTTCTTTATCGCTCGCAATCTTAGTCCTCCATATTTAATGTTTATAAGGAACGTAAATAGCTTAAGTACTTTATGCCTTTATATTTCTCCCTATCGTGTTTTACAACTAATCTTGCCCTTATTAAATGTCATTTTCAAACAATAGCCTCTAAACACAAAATGCGACTTAAAGTGGAACATCGGGAATAGAGATAAAGCAATTTTGAGTTATTGCGCTATTACCTTTTATTAGAGGAAGATCAAATGACTGCTACTATCATCTGCACAGTGGCTTCAGTTTATACAGGATTGATGATAAAAGCAAGGATTTACTTGAAAGATTTTACCTTTTACCAAGAAAAAGGAATAAAATTGTGTATAAAATTGTAAGTGTAGTACATGCAATAGATAATTTCTATCACTAAATCTAGTTTAAAAATTTTTATTTTTAGCTAAATTAAAAAGTAAATTCTGTACCTTTTCATTCATATCTTTATAAATAGATTTATTTTTAATAAAGTGTTTAGTAAGATAGCTAGTAGGACTAAACTAATTTTTCATGTATACTTAAATGCGAACAGTATTTTTCTTTGAATTATTTAATATTGAATAATAAAATCAACATTATTCTCTATGACGGAACAACACAAATGCATACAAATCTTTTTTAGAGGTCGAAAGACACCACAGGGAAGACTGAAACGCTAACAAATGTACAACTCCTGTAAATAAAAGAGTCTGATATAGCACCACTTGACTTCCTTTTACGTCTTTTACGTTATATGACTTTTTTAAATTTGTGTGGTGTAGCATCAGAACTATTGTTTGCACATTCTCTCCAAGATTCAGATTAGGCTTCGTTTGTCGAACTGTCCTTGTTGTCAGAATATAGCTTAAGTTATGTCATCCGACCTACAGAGTTAGCATTCGTCATAATGAGATTTCTGAAATTCAGATATTTCGTTCTAATCTAAAATATTCGCTATTACAATATTTCCTTCACTCCATGCTGGGAAGTAATAAGGAGTAAAAAGTCAAAACTATTCTTTGGAAATAATACATTCTTATTTTTGTTTTCTAAATATAAACTTTAAAAACTTTGTTTCCATTGCTTGAACATTGTTTGAACTCCGTTTGAAAACGTCAATATCTTTGAGTTGCTTTGTTGAAGATCGGTAGCGTTAATGGCCGTTATAGAGAATTTTTGCTACATGGAGTGTGGATTGTAGTTAAACAGGGAAATACACACCTAGATGTCATAACAGTATTAAATACAAAATTTTAACATTTTCGACTAATCATTTTTGAGTATGGCCCACAGTGATAATAACGTTATAGTGAAATTTTTCGTTATACATGTAGAGTACAGATTGCAATCTAAAGGAGAATTGTATAGAGTACAAATTGCAATCAGAAGAATAGGTCTCCATCTAGCTATAACAGTATTAAATGCAAGATTTCAACATTTTACGGCTAATCATCGAGTATAGCCCACAGTGTTAATAACGTTATAATGAAATGTTTCGCTATATATGTAGAGTACATATTGCAGTCTAAAGGAGAATTGTACAACTAGACATTATATTGATCCTAAACACAAAATATTGGCTTTCTACGGCTAATCGTTATTTAATAAAGCAAGACACATACTTACGTACAGATGTCAAAAGAGAGCTAATCATAACCAGTTCAGAAATGGTCAAAATGAATATATAAAATTTCAGAATTAAAGTTTCTTTGTACGTACATACAGATATAACATTTAAAATGGTCAAAAACCAATCAATCATGGTCAAAATAAATATTTTAAGTGAAATTTGAGATCTGAAATTTATTGCTATTACAATACTACCTTTACTTTGTACCTTTATTTTGTTAGTTGAAAAAAATTATCTGTTATTCACTTAAAGTTATCTTATTTCTAAAGGCTGCACTGTTAGTGCTCCAAAGGTAATAGTATATAATACCAAATGACTTATATTTTCCTCTGTAGAATGGTTTCAGTTTGTATAAGATTGATGATAAAAGCAAGAATTCGCTGAAGGACTTTGAATTTTGTCATTTACTGCATGTAGTATGCTCACATTTATTTTTGTTTCTTACCAGAATGAGAAATAAAATGCACTCTGAAAGCATATATATACAATAAATTATATATTGCTAAATATAGTTTAGCAAACTACATTTTAAAACAAATTAAAATTGTGGGCCTTGTTATTCATATTCTAATATACAGATTTTTTTAAAGTAAAGTATTTAGTAAGATAGATCATATCACACAAGTAATATTTAAAGTGTACGTAAGTAATAATAATTTTTTCCTTTATGGAAACCTTTAAGAGAATAAGGTGAGCATAATTCTGTATGGAAGCGCGACACAAACATAACCCAACCTTTCTTGGTATTCGAGACCCATTACAGAGAAGCGTGTAACGCTAGCCACGATCCAACTTCTAAAAGTTCTCAATTAATTAAAAGCAAACCCCATACATTTCTGTTATCTACTTAAAGCTCTTTTTATGCTCCACTCTTAATCTTACTCTGAAGACAATAAATGTAGAATATATACTGAAAATGATAAAGAAGGGAGTATTATATGTGGTATTGAGAAATTACTAATATTGAGAAAGTTAAAACGAATTTTTGATGAGTTATTGTTAATTTAATGCAACGAAGTTTCTTTTACAGAAATTTTGTATAAAAGAATATTCAGGAGGGTGTGCCTTTAATGAAATAAATCTTACAGATAAACCTTTTTATATACCGTATTTTTTAAGCTCCAAATTTATGTGTTTTTTTATGGTAATAACCAGTCACATATTGTTGTTCAAATCTAGTGTACTTGTTTCATTGGGATTGTTCCTATTTAACTTACAAGATAAAATTAAAAAAAAAAGATGTTCGTGCTGAGCTAGTTATTTTGAATCATAAATGCAATATCAGTCTTTTGTTAAAATTTGGAATAATTTAGTTTTAAATTTTTGAATTCATACGAATATTTATTTGAAGGAGAAAAATTAGTAAATACAAATAAGTTAACAAAAAAAAATTTTTTTTTTGGGGGGGAGGGGGGAAGGAGGAATAATTTTTATCTTTCACTTTGGAATTAAATTGCAAACACAAGATATAAAGAACTTGTGACTTATAGAAAATCTCAAATCCAGGTATAATTTACTCTCCAAAGTATGAAATAAAATTTTATTTGATTGACATTTTAAGCTTCTAGAAATTTTTTCAGCACATTTCTATGAAAGAAAAAAGAATAAGAATCATGATAAATGTATATTTGGAGTTTTTCTCCCAAGTAACCTTTATCAAACGCTGAATGAAAAATGACACAAATTCGAAATTGTAATAATAATAATAATAATAATAATAATAATAATAATAATAATAATAATAATAGCAATAGTAATAATAATAGTAATAATAATAATATTTTTATATATTTATACACACACACACACACACACACACATATATATATATATATATATATATATATATATATATATATATATATATATATATATATGTATATGTATGTATTAAATCCTCTGTATGAATGACGTAGCCAGTTTGTTTTAAATAAAGATTTATTTTTATGTAGATTTTAGTGTTTGCATTTTATGTCATATCATTATACATGCTCATATTAATATTATAATTGGAAGTTGGATACTTTAAAAAATGATATTTAAAGTCCCTCGTTCCCTTAAGAGGATTTTGTACATTACAAAGTATTTTAATAAGTTATTAACTCAGAATTTCGGAAATTGGTATACATATAAACTGAAATATAAATGTATTAATCACATTAAATTTTTTTCTTGAAATCAATTTGCATTTTTGTATTATTCATCTTGTATAGAAGTTTTTTAATTTTTAAAATGCTCCTTGAAACTTCCATTTTCATAGATTACTACAAAATGTTATAACATTCTTAATATATATTTAAAAATATCTGGGGATCCGTTTTTAATATCGACTTTCCTTTTTAAAACAGAATTTAAGTTTCAAAAAACATGAAACTTACAGGAAAATTTTACGTACAGACCCAAAAATATTTCCTAGAAATTAACTATTCAATCTATATACTAAACACTACCATATATGTTCGAAAGGTACATTGAAGAAATAATAATGCAGAAATAAAGTAAAAAACTGAAAATTAGTTTGCAAGAAATATTTTTAAAAGTTACAACTTTTTAAGAAATTTGTTGATTTAAAAAAAATTTTAAACAATCAAGTTTTAATTCAACATAACATAAAATATTCTGCTCTGTTTACAATAAAAACTTTTTTTCTAAATAACTAATAATCTAAATTTACAAAAGTCTAAATTTTTAAAAACGTATTTACTTTTGTTATGTTAAGAAAAATACTGGAAGAAAAAACATAAAATATATATACTAAATAAAAAAATAGAAATATACTTAACCGCAAACTAAGTTTTGAAATTTGTAAATAAGAAGATAATTTTTATATGAAATAGAAACTATTTTTTATATCAAGTAGAAACTAATTATCATTTTTATTCTGTGAACCTTATTTATAGTAATACGAGCAAGATATTTTATTTTATAGCATGATAAAAACAAATATATTTTTTAAAATTTTCAATTAAGACTTATTATTTCTTTTCAATTTTAAAATGTTAGATAACTCTAAAGTTTTAGTTTATAGAACAAAACAGATATTTTTCCAGTCGGATATAAAAATTTATTTTCTTATATAAATATTTAAAATGTTACTACCGGGTAAGCGATTTTCATGTTTTTTTTGGGTATATTTTTAATGTTGTTATTAAAACATATTTCTTAAACTATCAAACCTCAATAATTTTTTCAAATTTTGAGCATTCTTAACGAATTTGTAAAACATTCCTTCTAAAAGGAGTAGGATATTTATTTTATCATAAAAGAGATTATTATAATGAATATTTTAAGTCTCCAAAGGTACTGTGTTCCTTAAACAAGGAACGAAGGAATGAAACTAACATTTTATTGTATAGCTCTCTAAATAATTATCGCAATAAAAAAAAATTTCAAAATAAAATTGTCTATCGAACCATATAAAATTATAAAACTAGATTTTTATTACCAGTTTACCCTTAAACAGGAAATGAATGCTCACATTTCGTTTTATATGTCGGTAAATAATTTTCGTAAACTTTTTTTTTCAGAATAAAATCGTTTATAGAACCATAAAAAAATCTAAAAAATAATTTTTTGCCAGTCTAAAGGTAGTCTGTCTATTAATATTTATAAATTTTAATATTATCTACCTCATTCTAGTGTGGTAGAGGTTATTTCAAGAAGAGTAAATTTTATAAAATTCATACCTTTTTACCATAAAAATCTTGTAATTATTGCTTTTAATGTATTTTTTAAATTAATAATTAAATTGAATTTAATATGAAATATTAGCACATGTATGAAAGTATTTTTTAATAAGTTCTAACCCATTCCGATTAGATAAGTAAAAATATCGTAGAAATAAAGAAAAAATTATTTAATGGCTATAATTTTAATGAAGATTCACAATGACTGTTCTTTATTTATATAATGTCACGGATCTACAGATAATTTGATGGAAGAAGTTTGCAAAACTTAAAAGAGGTCAATTACTTTTATAAAAGATTGAAGTAATACCATAAATGCATCGAATTATCTATTTGGTAATCACCAAAAGAACAAATTTAGATCCAATAAATAAATCGGACAAAAAATTGCTTTTTTTGTATAGACAAAAAAAGGAACTTATATTTTATAACTTTTATGCGTTTCTTAGAACTCAGAAATCCATAAAAAATAATTTAGTATTATATCTACTGAACATTCATTAATAATATTTTCACATTTCGACTAGTTTTACAAACATTATTAAAACCATTAATCAGTTATGAAAAAAACAAGAAGCAAAACAAATAAAGAATGCACGACAAATAAGGAAAATAAAACATAAAAAGATAAACTAGGAATTTAACAATAACTTCAGATTTATATTTCTCGGAAAGTTTTGAAAATGATCTTGCAATAAGCTGTATAATTTAATTAAACTATAAAACCGATTCCCCTTAACAAACGTTTAGTTTATGCATAGCTCTTAAAATTTGAAAATATAAATCATTACACTTTACAATATTTTGTTAAGTCAGTGAGGTCAAATTTAAAGTAGATGAATACCAATCTTAATGAATTTACAGTTATTTTAAAGAAAAAGAGCTTTTTTATAAAACGCATTCTCTTGGCAAGGGTTTCTTATATTACTAAAGGATAAGCGATATTACCTAATGGTCTGTTATTAAATTTAAAGAATGTTTGAATTAACTGGACTATCGATTACTTGAAGAAACATAAGCATATTTTAAAGCAATGTTTTATAAGTAAATTTCCTTTTTTATTTTGATGATGGCTGTGGGGATTGGAATTTACTTTTGCCCTTAGGAAAAACAAGTACGGTGCACCTATTCACCACATCTAGTGTATCCCTGGTGCACCAAGGGGGCGTATCCTCATTACAAATGATAACGGAAGGGCTGCTTTTATGAAAACAATAAAGGGGTAGAAGTAGGAATGGACTTACATTTATATAATTAGATATCACAAGAACAAAGAAAATTCCTCCCAAATTTTCTGATGGGATTGGAGAGGGACAGAAGCCTTTTCACAGCAATCTAACGTGCAAACGACGATTTCATGATGTCGATTTAATCATTTTGATTGCATGACAAGCAGAACAAATAACACTAAAATGCACCATAAATATGTTGATATTCCATTAAGGGAACATAACTCCAGAAATGAGCTGAAATGTTTTCACTATAGCGTATTCTTGATTCAGCGTGAAATAAAAAGTTCTACTTTGTTCAAAATAAAACATTTATTAGATCATTAATATCAGGTCTAACTTCATGCAAATTATTTAGCGTAATTATAAGAAAAACACATTTTTAAGAACATAAAATATATACAAAGTGGAAAAAATAGGGATCTACTTACCTGCAAAATAAATTTGTAAATAAGAAGCTAATTTTTAATATTAAATTTAAGCCAATTATCCTTCTTATTCTGACAACATTAATTGCATTAATATGAGCAATGTTTATTTTATAAATTGATAAAGGACATTTTAAGAAATTTTTAATTACTTAAAAGCTTTTAATTTAATTAATTTCAAAATGTCAGATACTTTTAAATCCTTAGGTTTACATAATGAAAAAGATATTTATCTTTAATTTGATATAAAATATTAGTTTCTAATCGATGTATTTTTTGCGGGTAGGTAAATTTCATTTTATTCTTTTAGTATATATTTTTGTTGTCATTTTCAACAATATACTTCTCTAAATGACAAAATTAAATATTTTTTTTTACAGTTAGAGCGTTAATATAAAACTTCTAAATAATTAATTCTAAAAGGAATAGAACATTTTATTTTATGATGGATCGAAGAAAGGCTGTTACAATGAAAATTTTAATTCTGGAATGATACTATATCCTCTTAAGGCAATAATGGACTTTCATATGGCTAAAATTGACCGAAAATTCGAATTTTCGATTTTTGTGAATAGTAAAAGAATATATCATTAGGAATACGGAGCAAAAAGAATATTTTCATTCCCATCATTTTATCATTACTTATGGGAATAATAAGCTTATTATTATTTATGGGTATAGTAATAATAACTTCAAATGCTGTTTATTCAGAAGTAAAATTTTCATATATTACAAATATTTAAAGTACTCCAGACGCATTGAAAATAGATAATTGTCTCTGAAATTCCAATATTATTTACGTTAGAGTTTATAAAATAAAGTCGAGTCGAAACGGGTATGTTTCGAAGCATATAATATGTTAGTTCTGCATTTTAATTAACCGCTATAGCTGATTATTCTGCAAAATATGAGTATCATCATCATAATTATTTTTTTCTCTTTATATTTTCTATGAGTGTTTATGGAAACAACTACATATTTTTGTAAAGTCTATAAGGTACACTTAAAATTTTTTTTTATCATATTTTATGGAAAATTGATGAGAATAGAGCATTTTCAATTAAGCTAATTATGAAACAATTAATAATTAATAACTCCAAAACTAATTAATATTTTTCCTCCAAATTTTTTAAATATTTATATATCAATACTAATAATAACATAGTCAACCTTCAAAGAAATTCATTTAAAAGAATAAAAATTTGCTCTAAAGGTCCACTGTCGCCTTAAAAATAAATCGTTTTATATTGTTGTATCTAATGACATTGGTCATACCAAGAACGATTAAGCCATAAGTTACTCGTATTAAAGCAAAGGGGTGAGCTTTGCCTTTTAACGAGCACCATGAACCCTTTAGCGAACAGTGGTTTCGCAGTGAAACCTCCTGCTAAACATTTTTTTTCTTTAATTTTTGGAGAAATAAAAATATTTTTTCGATTTTTTAATGTTTTGATATTTAAAACTTACAATAAAAGACAGTACTACATTTAATTTATTTTTTCTTTTGAAATAAATAAATAAATAAATAAATAAATAAATAAATATATATATATATATATATATATATATATATATATATATATATATATATATATATATATATATATATATATATATATATATATACATATATATATATATATATATATATATATATATATATATATATATATATATATATACATATATATACATATATATATATATATACATATATATATATATATATACATATATATATACATATATATATATATATATATATATATATATATATATATATATATATATATATATATATATATATATATATATATAATATATATATATATATACATACATACATATATACATATATACAGTAGAACCTCCAAAGTTGACCACCTCTCTACGTTGACCACCTCTCTATGTTGACCGAAATTTATTAGTTTGAATGGTCAAAACACATTTTCAATGGCGATGGACCTCTCTATGTTGACCACCTCCGTAAGTTGTATGTTGACCAATTTTTAGTAGGTTTTACTCTCTGTAACTTGACCACTGATGTTTTCTTGAATTAGATTTTTCCTCCCACTATTCTCCACCTGGTTTCCAGGAATTTCTTTATCAGTCATTCGGATTATCTGAGCAACACTCGCGATCCCCCCCCCCTCTTTGGTGCTCCATTCATTGTTCACTTCCAGTATGGTACTATAGGAGGGAAATACCAGAGATTACCCAGCCTTTTGTTAAGGAGAAATAATATTCTAGCCCTTTGCATGCTTTCATTTCTTGGATTGGCTGTAATTGCTGAAATCTGTCGAAAAAGGTCAGGAGAGTGGGGTATGTGTGTAGCGGTGTAGCATTGAACGAACTACGCAGAATTGGAAAACAACGTGTATCGCTCACATATGAAACACGTTCTGTTCTTTTTTTCTGGACATCGCGTCGTGGCAGTACCAGTCGTTTATTTTCGAATTTTTATTAAAAATGGAGCAAAGTAAAGCTCTAAGAGAACTTAAATTAAAGGAGAAAGTGGATATTCTTAATTTTCTGGAAAGCAGCAGCGAAAGAAAGACAGCAGAAAAATTTGGTGTGAGTAAGACAACTGTGAGCAATATTTTAAATCGCAAGGAAGAATATCTGGAAAGATATTCTTCCGAACACGGGGAACTACAAACAAAAAGGAGACGACGCTGTGAATGAAGCCATATTTCGTTGGTTTACAGAGATGAGATCAATTAGTGCAAGAATATCGGGGCCTATGCTTAAGGAATTAGCAAAAAAAAAAAAAACTTGCAAAAGAATTCGAAATTGAGGACTTCCAAGCGTTAGCAGGTTGGCTTGAAAAATTCAAACTATGATGCGAGATTTCTCAAAAAGTTTTGTGTGGGGAATCGAATGAGGCTTCAGATGAAGTGGTGGAGAAGTTTATTGAAAAGGTTTTAAAGATGAGGACATCTTTAATGCTGATGAATGCGGTCTCTTCTTTAAAGCAATGCCGGATAGAACTCTGGTAATGAAGGGTGACTCTTGCAAAAGAGGAAAACTTTCAAAACAGCGTTTTACTGTTCTTCTATGTGCTAGTATGACCGGAGAAAAATTGAAGCCTATGGTGATCGGCAAAACCGCAAAACCCAGTGCATTTGAAAATGTAAAATCTGATGACCTTCCTATTTTTTGGAGAGCGAATAAATTTGTTTGGATGACCCGTGCTTTATTCGAAGAGTGGGTTAGAGGAATTGAAGCAGAAATGAGGAAAAAGAAGAGGTCTATTCTACTTACCGTGGATAACTGCCCCAGCCACCCAAAAGTGAATAATCTCAGAAATGTGAAGCTAAAATATTTGCCTCCAAACACAACTTCGAAAACCCAATCTTTAGATCAAGGCATTATTCAGTCCTTCAAAGTGCGCTACAGAGCTCAACTTTTGGAATAGGTGATCATGAAAGCACAAACCTGTGATCCTTCTGAGTTGGCATCATCAACAGCTGTGTCAGTAAATGCTTTGAATGCTGTTCATTGGATTAATTCCGCTTGGAATAAAGTTAAGCAAGCCACGATTAAGAACTGCTACAAGAAAGCCGGATTTGTTATAGCTACAACATCGGTGCAAGAGGATGAGCTTCCTCTATCTCCCTTGCCAGTTTTTGATGTAGTTAATTTTGAAGATTATGTTACCATGGACAATGAGTTAGTAACATGTGTTGAACCAGACCCAGAGGCAATCTTCAGTGAGATACTCTCTGGGACTAAGCACAGCGAGGACTCTAAGATACGAGAAACGGACGGCGAAGAGGATCCAAGTAACGATGAAACTGAAAACTACCCAAATCTGAAGGAAGACGATGTAATGATGGAACAACTGATGCAACTCCTACACAAAGAAAGCATAGCTTCTCATGGCTTTCTATCTCTATTTGAATATTTCGTTTGCGGAACACAATTTCTAAATTGCACCATTAAATATCTTGGGTGACTTTAGTAAAAGAATATATAATTCTCTTAACAAATATTTATTCCAATTTTAGAATCCAATTTCTTATGTAGATTGACTTGACGAGCTTTTGTGTATAAAATTAAAATCTATAATGTCTATTTATATATCTATTTCAAAAGTAAAAAATACATGATTTTTCTATTAATTTGAAAGAGTGAATAAAAAATCATAAACATTGTCATGACACTATAAAATTTAGCGTATTTTTAATTTTCCTCCTGTGTTACTCGGAGGGTTAGTATTACAGTCTCATTATTTACAAAACAGTAGATACTTCCAATAATCCAAACCAACCTTTTTCTTTGTAATGTAATATTTCTCTTAGAAATATATTTTCTTACCATATTAAGAAAATGCTAAAAATTTTCTATTTCTACATATAAAATATTATATACAAGATAAAATTTAAATATACATATATATTATATATACTATATTCATTAGTATATAATATATATTTATTTATATATATTTAATTATTTGAATTCTAATTTATATATATATTGTACATAATAAATTGTAAAATGATAATAATATTGTAAATAATATATCTATAAAGGAGTAGAACATTTTATTTTATGATGAAGAGAAAAAAAAACTGCTTTAATGATAATTTTAAGTCTTGAATGGTAATATGTTTAATTAAATAAAATGCTAAGCTTATTTCATTGGCATTTAATTTATGAATTGAGAATTTAAAATATCTGTATTTTTACTGGTTGTAGCATGGGACATTTTTAAAAACGGATTTCAAATTCTAATAATCAAACCTATGAAATTTTTTCTCCTTCGTCATTGTACTCGTCTTAGTGGTCCAAAATATCTGCTGTTATCTGTTGGATGGTTTTCCTTTCCTAGCTTTACTACGTAATCAACCACAGAACCAAAGTGCTATTTTATTCATTTGCCGTACATTTATCTTTCCGGTGCTTCCATAACCGGAAAGAGAAATATATTTGCATTTTGGCTTTACTCACAAAGATTATTTTATTCAAACTAATCAGCAGATAGAAAAGGAAGAACGAAATAGTTGATCTGATATTACTTGCTTTTATGTTAACGGTAAAACAAAACCTTATCTCCTCCAGGATACAAAATGGACTTACGACGTGGCAGCTTGAAATACCAGCTACTAAACAAAGTGTGAAAAGAAGAGAAATATTGCCGCAGGATAAGAAAACTTACATACTTGTAGCGGAAAGACCACTCTTAATCATCTTAATCACAGAGATATTTATGAAGCTGAGATTTTGAGAAAAGTTTGTCTTAACGCGTAAGTTTCGTAAATATATTGTGTTTACGAAGCAGTTGCATCTACAAATAATTTAAAGTTTAAGAGTTGAGAAAGTTAAGAAAACAATGTCAATTTTATTACTCTAGATATCCGGATCTGCTTATTAATATTCTCTCTGTGTTTTAGCAAAATTCCTCTTAATTCACAGCGGCTTACAGTAAAAGCTCCCTCTTTCTGAATTTGATTTTTAAAACTGAAAAAGTCCCTTTTGTGTATACGCTTTCCTCCCCTTCTTCAAGAGCTAATCATCGTTTCACGCTGAGATGCCGTCTAATCTTTTCTTTTTTCCTATTTTTTGTGCATCTTCCTACTTAGATCATTAAATTATCTTTGGAGATACTTAGAATAAAAATGGCTCATATGCCTTAGTTCTCAACAGATATGAATTTATACAAGCATAAACACGCATGCACACACACACACGTGTATAATATATTTTTATGTACGCACGTAAGTATATATTTTTATCCACAGCACTATGACACCAGCAATTTTTTTATCATATAAACAGATACATATTTGAGAAAGTGTTCATAGATGGCAATAAAATAAGAAATATATTTTTAAAGATGTTGTGCTTTCCTCCCCTTCTTCAAGAGCTAATCATCGTTTCACGCTGAGATGCCGTCTAAGCTTTTCTCTTTTTTTTCCATATTTTATTTTGTATTTTCCGACTTAGATTATTAAATTACCTTTGGAGATACTTAGAATAAAAATGACTCAAACGCCGTAGTTCTCAACAGATATGAATATATACAAGCATAAACACGCACACATACATACATATTTATGTGTATAATATATTTCTATATACGCACGTAAGTATATATTTTTATCCACAGCACTATGACACCAGCAATTTTTTATCATATTATAAACAGATACATATTTGAGAAAGTTTTTATAGATGGAAAAATATAAGGTTTAAAGATGTTGTGCTTTCCTCCCCTTCTTCAAGAGCTAATCATCGTTTCACGTTGAGATGCCGTCTAAGCTTTTCTCTTTTTTTCCATATTTTATTTTTTATTTTCCGACTTAGATTATTAATTATCTTTGGAGATACTTAGAATAAAAATGACTCAAACGCCGTAGTTCTCAACAGATATGAATATATACAAGCATAAACACGCACACATACATACATATTTATGTGTATAATATATTTCTATATACGCACGTAAGTATATATTTTATCCACAGCACTATACACCAGCAATTTTTTATCATAAACAGATACATATTTGAGAAATTTTTATAATGGAAAAATATAAGGTTTAAAGATGTTGTGCTTTCCTCCCCTTCTTCAAGAGCTAATCATCGTTTCACGCTGAGATGCCGTCTAATCTTTTCTTTTTTCCTATTTTTTGTGCATCTTCCTACTTAGATCATTAAATTATCTTTGGAGATACTTAGAATAAAAATGACTCAAACGCCGTAGTTCTCAACAGATATGAATATATACAGCATAAACACGCACACATACATATAATGGTATAATATATTTCTATATACGCACGTAAGTATATATTTTTATCCACAGCACTATGACACCAGCAATTTTTTATCATATTATAAACAGATACATATTTGAGAAAGTTTTTATAGATGGAAAAATATAAGGTTTAAAGATGTTGTGCTTTCCTCCCCTTCTTCAAGAGCTAATCATCGTTTCACGTTGAGATGCCGTCTAAGCTTTTCTCTTTTTTTCCATATTTTATTTTGTATTTTCCGACTTAGATTATTAAATTATCTTTGGAGATACTTAGAATAAAAATGACTCAAACGCCGTAGTTCTCAACAGATATGAATATATACAAGCATAAACACGCACACATACATACATATTTATGTGTATAATATATTTCTATATACGCACGTAAGTATATATTTTTATCCACAGCACTATGACACCAGCAATTTTTTATCATATTATAAACAGATACATATTTGAGAAAGTTTTTATAGATGGAAAAATATAAGGTTTAAAGATGTTGTGCTTTCCTCCCCTTCTTCAAGAGCTAATCATCGTTTCACGTTGAGATGCCGTCTAAGCTTTTCTCTTTTTTTCCATATTTTATTTTGTATTTTCCGACTTAGATTATTAAATTATCTTTGGAGATACTTAGAATAAAAATGACTCAAACGCCGTAGTTCTCAACAGATATGAATATATACAAGCATAAACACGCACACATACATACATATTTATGTGTATAATATATTTCTATATACGCACGTAAGTATATATTTTTATCCACAGCACTATGACACCAGCAATTTTTTATCATATTATAAACAGATACATATTTGAGAAAGTTTTTATAGATGGAAAAATATAAGGTTTAAAGATGTTGTGCTTTCCTCCCCTTCTTCAAGAGCTAATCATCGTTTCACGTTGAGATGCCGTCTAAGCTTTTCTCTTTTTTTCCATATTTTATTTTGTATTTTCCGACTTAGATTATTAAATTATCTTTGGAGATACTTAGAATAAAAATGGCTCTAAGGCCGTAGTTCTCAACAGAGATATGAATATATACAAGCATAAAACGCACACATACATACATATTATGTGTATAATATATTTCATATACGCACGTAAGTATATATTTTATCCACAGCACTATGACACCAGAATTTATCATATTATAAACAGATACATATTTGAGAAAGTTTTTATAGATGGAAAAATATAAGGTTTAAAGATGTTGTGCTTTCCTCCCCTTCTTCAAGAGCTAATCATCGTTTCACGCTGAGATGCTGTCTAAGCTTTTCTCTTTTTCTCCCCTATTTTTTTGTATCTTCCGACTTAGATCATTAAATTATCTTTGGAGATACTTGGAATAAAAATGGCTCTAAGGCCGTAGTTCTCAACAGACTTTGATACACACAAGCATAAAAGGCGCACGCACACACACACACACACACACATATATGTATATATATATATATATATATATATAATATTTTTATATACTCATATACGTATATATATTTATCTACAGCACTATGATATATAAATAAACATATATGAATTTGAGAAACTGATCGTAGATGGAAAATATAAAGTTTAAAGGTGTTGTGCTTAAGAGTATTTTATTTTTTTATGAGAATAAACTACGCTAGACGAAAAACTTTTAAGTTTATGAATAGCTCCATTTTTATGATATTCTTAGTATCAAGATGTAATATTTCAACATTTATGCCTAAAATAAAACATTTTATTTATTATTTTAATGAAAAAAAATGTGATATAGCATCTTGTAGCACAATTTCTGATATAAAAGCATTAAAGTAAATCGTTAACTTGAAAAACATATGAAACAGATCACTAAAATATTTAAATCATTTCGAACTTTCTCTTTATACTTATATCACTTTTAATTTTGTTTATTTCTTTTGAATTATCTATTAAGGACGATTTTGAAAGATTAGTGCTCTAACAATGGCGTGGTCTAGTCTGAGAAATGATTTTCTTTCATTCGGAGATGCGAAGTCATTTTATATTTATATGCTGTATAGTTAGCCTTTTATAATGGATTATTTAAATCTTTCCTTTTCATCTCAAATAGTCCTTTAGTACAACAAGATTTGGTTAAAAGTGCATCAAGAGATTAAAGGGGAATCGAAGAACGGAAAGCTAATAAATATATAATTTTACAAGCAGATGACTTTCAGAATTATCTTATTTAGAATAAATTATGAAGGTTGGGACATGCTTAAAATAATCTCATAAAGTAGTGACCTAATTCTCATTCATGTGACAATCAATAACTAAAAATTCTATAAGAGTGATATTCCATAAATATGTAAGATTTTGGAGAACATTGGATGAAGTTATTTTGTTGACGGTGATTAAAACGACTCTAATCATTGGTTGACTTAATAATTGATTAAAATGGGCAATATTTATGGCCTACAAATTTAAAAACATTAGATAAAATATTATGAACGAATATGTAATAGTTACGAAGTAACATAATATAGTAGTAATATATGTAATAGTTACGAAAGGCTAAATAGACCTTAATTGTTAATAGGGTTTTGACAGTACGTTGGCGTTTAAGGTAGCACTCTGTACCGTTACAGGATGTTTACAGTGATGTATATAGAATTCACAATAATTCTTTACTATGTTGGATAAAAAATATATGGGTGTCAGTCTAAAAAAGGAGTTGTTGGAAATTACGTGAGTTATAAAAATTTTAAAAAGGGAACTAACTCTTTTATAATAATAAAATAAATAAAAAAAGACCCACGCTAGTGTAAACTTTTGGGATCCTCCAGTCAAGCGGAAAGATATTTGAAGTGTTTGATGATTAAGCTAACCAATATGAGTCAGTTATCGAGTGGACATGGAGCTGTCAACACACCCTAAGCGTGTCTTCGACGAATAAATGAAAATAGCAAAAGTTTTGCTTTTAAATGAAACGATGATTTAACAAACTTAGTATAATCAAGAAAGACTGCTTTCCATTCGCCTTTAACACTCGACATGTCATGGGAATAATTTAATATTTTGAATCAACAGAAGATTAATATAGATATAATTGGTGGTACACTGAAATGAATTTTTGAAACTAGAATTCAATTGTTTTACTTCATTCTGTCCTAAACAGAATATTTTAAATATTTTATATACTAAATAATAAAATAAAAAATTACAATCATTTATTGCTCTACCACGGGTAAGGCTTATGTAAAATATTAACTTTTATTCTAATCATCAAAAATATTTATTTTCAGTCGCTCATAAAACAGTCGACAGCATTTTCTTTACAAATTTATGTAACATTATTGTAGTGCTCTAGACAACTCGAAGTTATTTGACTAATTGAACTAAAAAGCTGACAGGTTGAATTTGACACCCAGTCGACGTCTAAAATGTCCAGCCGACGACTATGTGACATTTTGGATGTCGAACAAACGTCCAGACTTGTGGACTCTTGCGGTGAGCATTAAATACAATGTTTCCCCTAACAAAATGTGTCAAATTTTACTTAAATACACAATTGATTTAACAATTTTGTTCTAGAATGTAATTATTTCCTATTTTTTTATTTCACCAAACTAGCTGCTTCCATTATGTATTTCTTAAAAAAAAATTCTTTTAACCAATAGTTTACCCAATAATCACTTTTCATTCTACATACAGCTAAACCTCAATTCATCGTGAACACATTCGTATTGAAACATTCTTATCGACACCAAAAAACTTATTTCCCAATTTTCATTAAATTAAAAAAAACGATACTTCCGGAATGAGAAAACAATAGGACCAAACTGTTTCTACAACAGATGTGGGAAAAATAAAGTTGGTTCTATGCGGATAAATTTGGGACCAGATGAATCGAACAAATAATGTGGTAAAACGAATAACGCTTGAACTGTAGATGGAAATTTCACTGGATTACCTACCCTAACAGCAGATATGTTCTTTGTAATGGACATCCTCGCCAAAATCCGGGATGTCATATGAGATGGCTTTTGGACATTATGGATATAGAAAGGATACAGACAGTGGAAAATGTGTGCTGTTGAACATTACATTGAATCCTTAGATTGACAGTACAAGTTCCACTGGACATTCAGTCAATATCCTGATTCTCATCTGGTCGTCGATTAGAAATTCAGACGTTGAATGGATGTCCAGTTGAATCTGTGAGCTTTTGGGGTCGGATAAATGTAAAATATTTTGGGTATTTCAAACTGTGCTTTAAAACAGTCAGGCTTTATATCTAATGCCTAGGCATTATATAGAATTTCTGTATTCATATTTTGTCCCTATTATAGTTCCTTGAAAACTTTTTATTACCTATAATTATGTATTTTTATGTGTATATGTTTTACATTTTATAATCTTTCCTCTGGTAAAATAAAAATTATAAAATATATGTTCACGGTGTAAAAAAAACTGTAATATTTTAAATACAAACGTCTTGGCCTTTTAACGTAATCTGGTGAGTTTTAATAAAAAAGGAAAAACCTTAAACATCCATCAATATGACTGTTTTATACAAAAGCTCAAAAAGATTTTCAAAGAACTATTGACGTAGAGCATATACCATTCATCAACTTCTGTCAAATCTTTGGGTTTATTTTAAAATAATTTTTGAAACTTTGTATATGCGTCTTAAATTACATTATTCAATGTCTGCAGTACATTGACTTTAAATCATTGTCTTTGAAGTGGTAGCGTTCAGTATGCTGATTCATTAATTTATAAAAAACCCTTTATACCCTTAGACTGTGAAATAAAGATTTTACTCTTAGACATTGCATGTATATGGCAGATTGATTAGCACGGTAAGTTATTTAAAAATGGTGTAAATTTATTTGGGTAGCCTCGGGTAGCCTTCACTAAAATGTGTTTCTATAATATTATTACAAATACTCTCAAAATTAAAAAGGTCAAATTAAATTTTTTTTACAGATATTTATCTTACATGAAAAATAACGAATAGCATAGAAATTAGAATCAGCACAGGCTTTTTATTTGTTTCTTCAATAGAAAAATCCTTTACAATGATAGAGACGTCATGATGAATTTTTCCGATATTTTAACATCACGTAAAGGATTTCTATTTGCATTAATGTATTTAAAGTAAGTGTTAATTTACAGCTGCGTCAAAATTTATACTGGTTGTTGTCTTAGCATCAAATCAAAATATCATCAACAATAGCTTAGACACTGTTAAATATAGGTATCTAACAAATTTTCTGGTTATTTATGACTTTTCAACAAGATGCATGGGAATTTGTGATTAATTTTTGTCCCAATGAAAGTTTTCCCTATGCATGTCTTAATGATAATATTCTCTAACACAATACCTTGATTGTGAAGTTGGTAAGTAATAATAAAATGGAATTCCTGCCTTTTAAGACACAAAAGTAAAAATAAATCTTCATTTTCAATGAATAATAAATGGACGTAAGTCCCAAGAACAACAAATCGAAAGTTGCTGAATTACCAAATGTCTCTTTTTAACGCTGGCCATAATCGATTCCTTCAATTCTCACAGTCGATCGATTTTTTGAGAAGATAAAGCTCAACAATATATTTTCTCAGCTGAACACTACGGACGTTGAACTTTTTGATAGATATTCATCCTCTTATTTTTTGACGGCGCTCGGAGCAATGTAGTTAAACTATTCAAATTTAGTCACTGGGAAGCTTATCCAAGAGAATTTAAAGTTCATTTGTCTAAAATTAGTTAAGTAGTAGTCTAACAAAATCAATAACCCGTGTTCCCTTTCTTCAGAAAATGCATCAGCCTAATAAATGACTTTCTGCTTTTTTGATACAAGATCAAATGTTTCACCAAACTTGATTTATGTAGTATACAGTTTATTTTACGCTCTGACAGTTTTGTTTTATCCCTTGTATAAATTGTTATAAATATTTAACAGTGCTTAATCAATAAAAGATTCTATAAAAGTAAAATTTACTTTAATAAAAGATATAAGATAGTAACTGCTGGGTTATTACTAATTTTACATGGTTTTCATAATGTATTACAACAAGACAATGAATATTTTCCAAAGAATTTAAGTAATTTCAAAATCAGCAACGAATTTTGTACCTATAGAACGTCTTTCTATGATTAACTTCATGCAAGATGTGGTAAAAATGTATAATGATATCTATTTATGTATGATGTAGTAATGTAAAACTTAATCTCTTTTAAGAAGTAATTTAAGAGAATGATGACAATATTATTTAATATGTACTCAATTAACTAGTTTTTAAACTCAATTTCACCGGACAACGTCATAACAGGTAGAGTACTGAATCAATCTGAGTGATCGAATAAAGATGATAACATGGACATTTGTAGTTTAAATTAATCTTTAAGCTAAAGGTTTAGTTAATCCTCGTATTGTCAAAAAAAGTTTAGCTGTTGAGTTCCTAACCCAAAATAAGTAAAACTAAATTGCATTAGGTTTGTATAAACTTTCCCGGTTATTGAGAGAATCAGGCTATATTATAATATTTTAGGAAATCAAGTTTATGTGTATCATGCAAACAGTTTGAAAATCTTATTCTAATAGCATTTTAAAAACAATTATAGTCGAAAATAAATTTGGACTAGACATGCATTTAGTCGAATTTTCCTTAATATATATCAAATATTGAACGACTGTTGCAAAAATGTCTGCAGTTATTGAGTTCAGTGGTTTTTATTTTATAAATAATGGTGTCCCTACGCTAGATTTCGCCGATAGAAAAACTCATTTCTTGTGATTAATGGTCACTGCAGCAATTACGTGTTACGATGGGAGCTTTACGATCAATGTTTTGCAACTCGAAGGATAATTAGAGTGGGGTCTATGGCTGATTCCGAACGTCTATAAACATCATCACTAATAATGAGAGTAGGGTCTACAGACTCTAGTTCCACACCAGCTATTAGGCCATCATCAAGAGCAAGGATGTGTCACCGTTAATTCTTATATCACATATTTATTACAACCTGTTCCCCAAAACTCAAATAAATTGCTCTGCGTTCCATTTGATAAAATAGGTCATGCCTTGAATTTTTACACAAATTTTAGAGAAATATCTATTATTTTATTGCGATTAATGGCCTCCAAGATGAACTATAGAATGACTACATATTGAGAGGGAATAAGCATTTCAAATCAAATAGAATAGATTAACAGTTTATTATAGTCTTATCTGAAGAATAAACTAGCAGAATAGCTGGACGACAACAAGACTTCACAGCGATGAATAGCCCAAGTAAAATTGTTTATAAGCTCCTGTATGAAAATTTTCCAGACCTTTGATTTTGAGTTTCTTCGTTTGCAGTGGGGGATGTACCGTTTGACTAATTAGATATTTTGCAGACCAATCATGTGATCTCAATAGTTCAGTCTCAGAACTAAGTTATTTATTCCTATGCGACGTGGGTTTGAATACAGTACGTCTTTGATGTCATCTGGGGAAGAAGTCATTGTCTTGAATGAAATGGTAGTCCGTTTCAAAAACAAAACAGCACGCTCTAAGCCTTGTTGGTCACCAGATGCAGAGTTAGTTGGATTTGAGGCTCACAAAGTTCAGCGTATTTGGGCGAAATTGAGTGTGAGTGGAAACCGAATGGTGAGTGCAAGGGAATGGAGTCAGTTGCGCTGTGATATGTAAAACACTCTGTCCTGGCAGTTGATTGTGAGGGTAAGGGAAAGAAGGCAAGTAGACTTAATTATCAAAACTGAGCTGTAGTTGGATAAAAATAGATGAATCTTAAAACCTTGCAGCACCATTTTGAAATAGTCATCTTCACTCCGTATCCGGTCTCAACATCTTAACTAGAAACCTTGATTTACAAATCATAAGGTGAGCCCATTTTGCTCAAATCCAATTCTCTTTGCATCCAATAGCTACCTAGTTTACTTTCATTCTCAATGTTTTTATAATGAAAAAAATTGCAGTTCTATGTATATTTCATTGAACTCATCTTTTTGTGTTTATCTACGTCCGTGTTTCGAACTAGGGTTAAATATTAATTTCCTAGGAACATTACAAAAATGTCAACAACAGAATATAAGATGAAAAAATCAGGTGTTATGACTTCAGTAAGTCATTTCATTTTTTCATTAACTTATCTAAAATTACTTTTCCTATAGTCAATTCTTGTCGCAGTCACTTAGAATTAATGAGGGAACAACATTCTATGATATAAAAATTACTGCCTGTTGCTTAGAGTTGTCAAATTTTAAGATAGTAAACACCGGCTTATATACGACATCCTTGGAAACGGAAGTGTAATGGACAAACAAACCAGACGAATAATTGAATGTTTAGTAAAGTCCCATTTAACGAATTATATTATTATAATTTGTTAAATTAGGAATCAATATAGGAATATGAATTTGTTTAAAATCTTCAAATTTAATTTTTCCTAAAATTATAACAAAAAAAAACCCCTTGAAGAAACTGCATAACATAGTTAGCAACAAGAAACATTTAATTTGACAAACTAATTTGGTGAAAATGGGATAAAATGGTATCTTAGGGACAATAAAATAAATCTATTTGAAGCCTGTACTGTCTAGAATTAATCGGTCAGTCAAGCAAAATGGCTTGAGCTTTCAGACAATCATCCCACTGCTTCACCGGATTCAAAGTACTACTAAGGTAAAATTCCTGTTTTTGCTGCTTGAAGAAGTCCGAAACTGCCTGTTGCACTTCTACAATCGCTAAAATCCGTCAACTATTCAATGACATTTTTAAGGGACCGAAGACATGAAACTCACCTCGGAAGAGATCAGGATTATAATGGGGTTACTCGAGTATCTCACACTTTAGTCAGTGTAAATTCTAAGTTACGACACTTGCAATACAGGGACGTGCGATTTATCAGATTTGTCGGACGCTTTGCCTTAATTGCACATCGTGATATCTCCATCATTTTCTAGTACTGTTCCCCAGTGATAAATGAATCCTTGACATCAGTAAGTAAATTCTGACACAGACCCATCCGAAGACATACAGCAGCAACAAACTGAAGATCATGACAGCAATGACGACAGCTATAAAGCTGCAGCTGACCTACGCGAGGTCCGTCATGGTTCGAAATTAATTTGGTCAATCCCAGTAAAGAGCAAACTCTTCAGAGGTAAGCTCAAGACTACCAGGAAAGATAGTAGAAAATATCACTCGGGTGAACCCCGGGCTCGTGACACCCGTATATGGTTAAAGGAGGCATACCCCTGAGGTTGTCTCTCATTTAGCACTACCCAGAGGACACGTACGGTTTTAGCTCGTGGCCGCGGAAGTGAGAGACGTTGTCCCTCTCCTTGATATGAATAAGCAATGACCTCTGATAATTAAAGAATAGAGTAAGCATCATATTTTTTTTCCAGCAGATGATGGCTCTTGAACTTCTCGAGACGAATCACCATTTCACTGCGGGAGTTTTCGACAGATACGCATCTCCAAACGTATACTTCCTCCTTCTTCAAGAGGAAATAATAATAATAATAATAATAATAATAATAATAACAGCCCGTTGGTCCTGCTTAGGCGCATTTGGTAGTAATATCATATCGCCATTGTTAACATTTCAGTATTTTCCGCACACCTCGGAAATAAACAAATGCCACAATAATACCATGCTCGATGTTGGCTCATAATTTCCATGTACGCTGCATCCACGCCCTCAAACGCAAACATTTTAGTCGCTACTTTTACAAGTAATGTCATTATATCGGGTTCATCTGATCATAAATTGATGGATAGTTGGAAGCTTAATGCTAAACATGGATTGCTTTTGAAAGTATTCCTTGAAATCTATTAGCAATAGATCTTTGATATAATCTTTACGTAGATTATATCAAAGCACGTAGCCCGTAGATATGCTTACTCCCCCTTATTTTATTTAATAATAAATGCATCGACAGCAGAACTTATTTGTGGCTTGCCATGAGCTATCTTGATTCATGAAGTATTATCATGCATATTTTGTAACTCTAGTACACAAAACTCTTTCTATCTTTTTTAATGAACCAACAATATAACAACAACAATTCTAACTCTGGGCTCTAAATTAAATATAGATATCTAACGACTTTTTTTAAAAAGACTTTATTTAATTTTAAAAAGACTATACTTTTCTTAACTGCTCATTATAATCCCCTAAAAATCCGTTTCAAACTTTGCAGAATCCATTTTTGCTCCAAATATGAATATATTTATTAAACAAAAATATAAAATTTTAGAACTGAAAATTCTTTATAAAAACACATAGCTTTTTGACTTGTTTAAAACTGTAGTCAGTATTAAGTTAACAGCCCTAAAGTTGTTTTAACTGTATTCACAAGACAGGGTTTTAACACGATTACAAGAAAAGTACAGTAATTAAAAAAAATAATGTCATAGTAAATAATATAGGGTGTCATGCAAGAATGGAATAAGCTTGGAAAAAGTTAAGGGAAAAACCTGTTTCTGTCATATACTTTCTACCAAATCTTAAAGATAAAATTGTGTCTACGATTGTTTTCCATCGGTCCCACTAGATCGGAGTTTTTGCTCTGGCTCTAAAGTGGCCTCGTCCCTTTGTGCTTTGGAATGTAGTCTTCTATCGTGATCCGGAGACAACTGGAAGTGGAACAAAGTGATAATTGCCGCCAAGAGGCAGGCAAAAAGTTCTTTTCTGAAATCGTCAAAGTATCGATCCTTTCCTGAGTGCCGGATACGAGCGTGCCGGGCGTAGAACGCAGCGCCACCCAGCGCCCCTATGCACCGCCCGATCGCACGGCCGAACGACGCCTGCGGAACCACTAGGATGCGTCTGACGCAACCGAAAGAAGACGAATCGTGCTCATGACGGTCTTTGCACGTTCTATAGGTTGCACGAGAACGGTGCACGTTCCAGAAACACGAGCAGATTGCGAGCGCAACCGGCCTTTCGCAGCCCGCAACCCGAAGATTACGTCATTGCAAGTCTTTCCAAGGGCCGGCTCTTGCTAGGAAACCGCGTGGACGACACTCTTCAACTCGACTGAACTGGAGGCGCTTGAAAAGTCATCACTTAACTTTGGGATCTTAGGGGCGCTGGACAGTCCACATCGAATTTAGGAAGAAAAATAGAAAGTAGTGATTCTATTTTTCAGTATGCTGATGTGTTGAAAAGAAGTGTCCGTTTTTTTCCCTTCAGTTAGCGCCTTTGTATTAGTTCGTGAGGTATGTAGTTCGTTATATGACGAGTATGAATCCTAAAATGCTCATGAGAAGGCTCATGCCTGAGTGTAAGTGGCAAGGAGAATGGCTTTATAACCACTCTTCCGATTTCCAGTCCCGGCTTCCGGACTTATTGCAACTTTTCTAAATGCAGCATGGCCATGGTTTTTCTCCTGTGTAGACTGATCACAGTGGAAATCTTGCTTTGCACAATTGGTGAGTCCTTCAGTTGTCTTCAGTATTTTAATTTTTATGTCTTGGAATGAGCTGATCTTATTTGAATTTTCCTAGAAAAATGTATTCTGTATTGTTTCAAGAGAGTAAAATAGTAACTGTGAGCAATTCAATAGTAAAGTCTTGTAATGTAATAAGTTTCCTTTTATTTATGTTGAATTACGTTTACAATAACGCTGATGCTCGCACTGTACTTAATTTATCTCGTGGTATCCGAGTTGCCAATTTAGACTATTTCTTTTCAGGTTTAAGTACTATATTATTAAAAAAATAAGCATTGTTCTTCTTTATAAACCACAAATAACATGTTTTACGATTCCCGGCATTCATTTTAAATTATTTCGTCTCTTCTGGCGAAAATAATACCACGAAGTATGATCAACGCATATTTTATTTAGTGTTTGTTCAGCTTGTCATATTTGTTGACACTTAACACTTCATGTTTAAATTTCCTGTATTCAGCCTCTCTGAAATATGAGCCTCGATTCTACCTCGATATATCTTCCATGCAGTATTTTTGGTAAATAAATGTTTTTCTTACCACATTTTTGTAAGATTAATAGATGAGTTCATGAATTTTATAGATCTTCATGAAATCAAAATCTGAAGAAAATCAGTTATAAATAAATGATGTCTATGAAGATCTGTATAAAAATACTGTATTCTTCTACTAAATAAAATCATTTTGGAATTAATCGGGTTAGGCTTAAATAAATAGAATTCTAATTAAAAGTAACTACAGCATTATTACATTGAAGGTAAGCATAATGTTCTGCAAGTAATTTATATCCATCTATGAAAAGATTAAAGGTGAAGTTTGCTTATTTCATAACTGTGTTTACAATACGAGATTTTAGTGAAGGAATTTTTCTCAATATTTCAGTGAAGTGAATTTTGAAGTAATACTTAATAGACACATCAATTTTTAAATCGATGGATTCATTGATTTGAATTATTTAATGTCAGCAATCAGTAGAGCTCATTAAATTAGTGTTAGAGTATTACCTCATTTTCTTAAAACTAAATTTTCACTTTAGAAGTACAGATTTTATTTTTCATACTTTATACTGTTTCGTGATATTGTCATTCTTGTTTATTGCATATTGCACACTATTAGTTTTTAAGTTACTTTGTTAAATTTCCATTTTTATACATTTTAGATGTCAAATGTGAAAAAGAACTATTCCTCTTTGAAAAGTACACACAGTTTACTAAAAGGGTTTCTTGAAAAATCGCTTATAGTAAAATATATTAGGAAATTGAATTTGAAAATTTAAAATAACTATGAGTTCAAACTATTATTTTAAACAACAGATTAATTCAGATTTTTGAATGTTGAAGGTTTTAGAATACGTTTAAAGTTCAGTTCATACTGAATTAACACAACTGTATGTACGATACTGACATGTGCAAAACACCCTTATTAAACGGTTTTATAAAACACAAGTTTAAACTTTTATTTAAAAGCTTCATTTCCTATTATCCTTTAAACAGCAAGTAAGTGTAACCATAGACAAAACAAGTAAACAGAAGGGAAAACTTTTGAAATTTAACCAAGACTTTCAATTTAAAATATTTTATAATCCTATCTCTATTCTATAATTCTATTGTAATTCATTCAGATTGTTTTAATTTCCGTTTGTATGAAAACCAGTTTAAATGACAATGTTTTATTTTGCCTCAGATATTTTATGGCTACGATCTATCCACACCGAAGAAATTTAAAACTACATTAAAAGTTATTTTCTAACCAGTTGTGGAAAACTGTTAATTGGATTCCAATTACACTTAAATTACACACATCTCAATTTTTCCACATTTCTGTTAACTAAGTGTGCTAGAAGTATAATCTTAGTCTCAATATATGCAATTGTCAATCTATAAAACGGATCCATGATAAATCAGTTTTGAATCAATAATTATGGTAAAATAAATACTAACAAAACACAAATCCTTAATATTTAAAATACTGGAATACTAGATTAAAATAATTGCCTATTTTTAATGTAAAGTTTAAAACATTGGTGATTACTTGAAGCAGACAGTATTTGCTATTTTAAATAATATAGTTTAATCTATGTATTATTCATACTTGAGTAGTCTTGTTTAGTATGTTACATTATGGGTGATTAACGCAGGTTTTTATATCAAATAAACATGAAAAGGTAAGACCATTAAGACTCTTAGAATGTTTCCTCAAATGATAGTTTTGGAAGAATTCCAATAACTATACTAAGAGACCTAAAATCTTGACATTTATGAAATAATGTACTTTCTGGATAAATTTTCTATAGTTTTTTTCTTTTTATTAAAGCTGAAAACACTCGGATCAGTTGGTTAAATCTTATTGCATTTATCCCACTGATAAAAGTTTTAGAATTTGGGGATGTATGTTTATCTGAAATGATAAGTTAAATATAAAGGAATACCTGAAAATTTTTCCTTTTGGTGTAAAAAAAAATCATTAACAGTTAGATTATTAATAAAATTGTCTCAGTTTACCATATTTTATTTAGTAATGAAATGTATTTACTGTTTTATAAGCTTGACCAAAATATCTCGAGATTTTTTACAAACTTTTTACAAGGTCTATTTTAGCTTGAGCTTATTAGAGCAGTGACTTATTGCTTTTGCCTTATGAGACACTGAAATTTTGATATGCATATTGTCTCATTTTTACAGTTATATTTTTATGCACTTCCTTTTCCTATCTTCCTTTAGATTGTCCCAATGAATTAGATTAGATGTTTGTTTAGATGTTGCAATTACTGTATGATTACAAAAACTATTTTTTAGAATATTTATTGCTGATTTATTTGGAGATTTTTTTAGCAAATATAATCTTTTAGTTTAAATGCTATGCACTTTCGTCCTTGATAATCCTTAACTAAAATTTTTTTTGGTTTTCCCAGGATATCCTCCATTGAAATTGAGCCAAATAAATCCAGCCAACAAACCTTTATTAAAATTAATTGGTTCAACTGAAGCATTAATTTTAAGCAATGGATGTTTTTCATTATCTTATGTTTAAACTAAAAAGAAATGTACAGTATTTAAAATGTAAGCAAATTTCTGTGACACTATGATTCCCTTGTAAAAGAACAGTATTAGCGATCATAAATTTTTTTTGTTTAATAATTATAAATATTATTGCATTTTTAACTAGAAAGTATTTGCTTTACTATTTAAGCTGAGTTTTTATTACAAAAGTACAAAAGTTTTGCTTTTTCGAGGGTTGGTAAAGAACACAATATCGATTCAAAATTACTGTAGTCTTGGAATATTAAAACTGAAAAAAACCCCGACTTATATTGAAAGTTTATTAAAATTTGAATACGGAGTTTTTATTCTATAACTTAAGTATGTTATTTCCAATGTATGAATAACTTTTGCCGTTTGTTTTTCATTTATCCAACAATTATCGTATCTATGTAAAAGTTCTTTAATTTAATCTAAAATCCAGATTGTTAGTCTCTAAAATGTTCTTGAAATATTCAAGCGATATTTCGAGATATATTTTTCCCCCATGAGATATAAAATTAAATGGAGGTAGCGTTTTTTAACCTAAATTGTCTTTATAGAATCTGAACTAACTATTGAATTTGATAGTTTTATGAATATATAATAACTCCAGTAACAATTTAATTTTTTATAGATATGCTGCTTTGTAAGTTAATTACTTTGTTTTATTTTTCTAGTTTATTTCCCCGAGAAATTACCCCCCAAAATTTGTATTTTAAAAATATATCGGTTGATCACAGATGTTTTCATAAGTAGTTGCGTTCCCGTGTGTTTTAATTCTTGGCTAATCTTCTTTTGAATATAAGTCCAATTATTTTCTAATCTTTGATACTTTGACATGGCAAACGTTTGCACTTAACAATTTCTCGTCTAATAAAATATCATATTAAACAACGCTTTAGCTTCAATAATGCTACAGAAATTAATACTCTTATGACCGAATACTATATAAAGTGGAAGTTTTAAAAAAATATCTGCCATGGGATTTCATTATGTCCGGTCAATAACTCGTAAAAAAACATTCCAAAACTAAAATGGTTGATTTTCATTGTCTTACTGTAAATAAAGAACACAGACATCTGAAAAAGAATGTTTTTAATGTATTCATACCAATAACAGCATGCTAAAGTCGTAACATTTATCTTGTTACTACTTCTAGTTGTCAGAAATAGTTGGCTAACACGAATCTGATAGGACAAAATACTACTACAAACAAGATTAGGTGATATGAAAATTTTTACACCAAGAATAATTGGGAATCCTCGTGAATTTAGTTTGTTAACCCTTAGTCTGGCCGCTACACCGGACATGTATATTTATAACTACTCTATAACATAATTGTCAGTGTTCACCACAGCAGACATTATCTCAAAAATGGAAAATATATTTTTTTTGTTTATTTTACAGAGATCCTAATGTATATACAGACATGGGAAAATAACAGAAATTAAAAAAATATTTGAAAAAACATCTTGTCAAAGTAAGGGTTAAGGAATCTCTTGCAAAACAATGAAAGGTTTTGCTGTGTACGGAAAAGATTGCCTGTTGCTTGAATAAATGTTTTCACGAAGCATGCCCTATTCAAAGTATTTGCACTGTAGGGCTTATTAAAAAAAAATTCAACAATGTGTATCTGTATACATATGCATACCCATATACGCTCCTATATGTAAACGCAACATTTATATATACACACATTTATATATACATATATGTATAAAGATGTAAATATTCAAATACACTTACATGAACATATACTTGTGTAAAAGTACACAAGTACATGCTTATTCATGCATATAGTCTCTTATACACCTATAGGTAAATATATAAATTGATATACAAAGTGGTACACACACATTTTTTTAAAATTTTTCAGATTTTATGAACTATATAGCAGTAATAAAATTTCGGTTCAATTTTTCGTCTACAGTAATATAGCATGGAGTAAAGTCCGAACCCACTTACCTAAAAATAAAAAAAGATGAGCAGGGCCGGAGTTTTAAATCGTCTTGAACCCGGCATGCCGTTTTGGGGCCGTTCGGGGGAAGCCCCTTCCGGTCCCAAGGACAAAATCATTTTCGGCTCGTCGGGGATTCCCGTCTACGACCACGAGCCAGTGGCCGATTCCCGATCGATTTCAACCCCCTCCTTCCCACTTTCCAGATTCAGCTGTCTCTCTGCTGAATCTGAGAGATGGAGCGATGAAATGGGCTCTCTCGCCTTTAATTGCAATTCCGGATTGAGCAGTATAAACAGAACGAATTTTAATTTCGAAGATCAGGGGTCAGTTAATAACGATCAAATCTGTTAATCCTTTGTATCGCAGTGTTGCTAACCTGCAACTAATGTTTCTTGTTAAAATGTCATTACTATCAACATTAATACTAGAAAGCTATACTTACGTCTAGGAGACAGAGAGTCTAGGTAACTAAAATAATAAACTGTTAAAAGTTGAAAATAACTGTAATGTGGGATAAATCATTTTTATAAATGGAAACGTGTTACTTTTCTTAATTGCTAGATTCCTCTTTTTAAAAGTTGTCTGGCAGACGTAACAATAGTAACATAATTCAACAAAATCGGGATAGACTTCTATGGTTACTGATTTTGCTACTGATAGTTACGACTTTGACAGCAGGTTAAGCCTTTCTAAAATAAATTGTTAAAGATATCTCCAGTTTTCTACAATGAAATAATTTAAACTCTTTTTGCTAAGCGTTAGAAACGGAAGTCTTTAAGAAAGATATTTACTTTATGATCGAATTCCGTTTTCTAATCTGAACAGTTTTTGTAACCGTGTATTAGATCTGGAACATTTCGGTCTTTTTTTTCAGTGAGCTTTAAATGACTTTTATTTATTGCTGTCGTGCCACACTGGAGCACTGCAATTAACAAAATTTGCTGGTAGAATCCGCACCAAATGGCGATGTTAAATCTAATTTTCGTATCAAGGTTTGAGTTATCGCCCATGATTATTACTAAAATAAACTTTGGAGTGTTTTAAAAACTTAAAAATGAAAAATGTCAGAATAGATGTTCCCCAAAGATAGTTTTAAATTCTTTATGTAAAGATGATTTAGGGGCAAAGTGATTTTGCAATGTTTTGTTTGTAAAAAATGCTCATTTTGCCCATACATTTTTTTGTTTTCAGTTTAATTATTTTTTACATGTTTGAAATGTATTGGAACATTCTAGAAAATATTTTTTTTTTAAATTTGGAGTTCTTCAGATACAAAGAACTGAAGCAACTGACAGGCACTTGAAACATTAGAAATAAAGAATCCTTAAGATACAGATGTGATCTGTAAATCCGAATTTTAAGGTGGTATTTTGTGGCTTTGTGGTATTTTTTTAAAAAAGAAAGGTTTCTAGCAATTCGCAAAAAGTTAAATTTTAAGATATTGCTATTTTAGAAATTCCTAGGAAAAGGTAGGATTTATGAATGTTGTAAAGGAAAAACATCGAACTATTTCTTTTGACAAAATGTAAAGAAAAACATTTAAGCCTTATCACACGTCAACCTGTACGCATTGGAAAAGCAACGGAATCAGTTTGCCGATGAGGAATGCGCGGACTTCTCGTGTGATAGAGAAAAGTGTTCAACTTAAAAGCCTTATCTCAGACATGATCATGAACCAAAATAAATTGATTGAAAATTTTTCGCTATTACATTACTACGCATTCTCCATCGGGAAAAGGAATCGTAAACTGAATCCATTCCTTTTTCAATGGTGTCAGGTTATGTAAAGCCTTTAGTATCTCTTGGTATTTCTTTTTAAATGGTAGATAAATGTAGTAAATTCTTAGGGAAGGCTATTTACCACCAACGGTTTAAAAAAAACTACCATTTAGTCATTAGTAATGTCTCAAATGTCTAATTAAATTTAGAATCTTCGTACAAAAATATTTCTCCTATTTACAACAATTGAGACAAACTGTTGACAAAGCGATGTGAAAATGGAAATCTCTACACCTGCTCGGGCGAAATGCGGAATGTGACAATTACTTTTCACAACTAAACGTAATAAAAGTACAAAACTATTTATTGAAGCATGTTTTAGTAAGGCAGAGGAAAAGGTAAGAAAATGTTGCAATGATTTCCCTTATTTGCACTAGTGCATAATATTTTAAATCCTTATTTGGTATAGTAAATAAACGATAACAAAAGAATTCTATCTCAATATTTGGAAGTATTCTTTTTTAAAATACAGCAACTCTTGGAATCGTCAGATATGGCTCTTATAAAAGATGAAAAGCTGCTTTACTGCTGAGTAACATATCCCGTATCGTCATGTTTACGAAAACGACACTCGTATCCGAAAATACTTTAAGCGAAGACATAGCATCACATAAGGCAGTTTTCGAAATATTCTTCAAGCTACTTTTCGAAAGATCGCCGAGATAAGATACTTATTATCGACGCAAGATAGAAATTCTTTTCCCCAGAAAAGATACTGCAAGGAAAATGTATATTCCGGGTGTTTCCAGCAGAAGATGTAAAGAACTATCATATAGATGTAGAGAACAAAGAGAAAGAAAAATTCTTTTATTTGCCGTAAAGGGTGTCCCTTTTTGAGTGTCACGGAAGCAATTTCCTGAGAGGTTTCTATGCTGGGTAATTTTTCAAGCATAGCTTTGCATTTATACTAAGGAAGATCAATGAATGGCACTTAGATGCTTCCTATGAAGATATGTTCTTGTAGAGACGTTTAGTCTAGTGCGTTACCTTTAAATTCGTTTGTATTTTGAAGCTGCTTTTTTATATTTCATCCTAACGTACCTTTAAATGTTAAGCAGTTTTTCAATGAAATCAACTGGAATAAAAATGCTTATTTTGCTAGATCCTGACAAAATGCCTTTGAATCGTAACATGTTATTAAGGCAAAAGTATTAACCCCTTCCGGTAAAATGACGAGTCTAGCTCGTCATTAGTTTTTCATTCCATACCGCACAATGACGAGCTACACTCGTCATGTGATTAAAGTTACTGTTAAATATGATAATTAATTTAGTTTAAAATTTCTAGTGTACTGAATTTGGCAACACTTTTATCACTTGTGAAAATCACAAGTCACTATTGCATATTGTTTACTTAGAATTTCTTGGTACTAGTCATTGCCAAATTAATGAGTCAGAATAAAAGAAAACCTACTAAGAAATGCCGTGTGTGTTACAAGAATCAAATTAAAAGTGAGACTACTTGGCGGTGTAAACAATTAAGAATTCCTTTGCACTTTGTTTTGAAAAGTACCACTAGCTTGAAGACTATTATCTGTATACCTTATTAATGTTTTGCTTTGATATTTTCTTAATTTTACTGTTTCTGATATTATTGAACACTATGTAAAAAGTGGATTTTAATTAAGAATATGTAAGAATTGTAAAATGAAACAAGTTTTTTAAATAAAAATTAAATGGTTATTTCATGCACAGTTTTTCATTATTAAATCATACCGGAAGGGGTTAATTGCAAAAATATTTACTTTAATGGTACTTCTGTATCTTTTTCCAAAATGAACGAACAGGAGCGAAGTCTGGGTTCGAACACGCTTCTTACATAGATGTTTGCAGCTGTTCGATATTGGCTTTAAGAATAGGTTTCGGTCTGATTAACCCTCCTGTAACAAAGTAGTATTACGTAGCGCTTTGCCTAATCAAGAATTTAAGAAAATCAACAAAATAGCATTCCATTTGCTTTGTATATTCATCTATTTAAACGAACAAAGTGATGAAAACCTATAATGAGCGCTGCTGTACTATACTTGCATTTCACATGCAATGTTATAATTTATAACTTCAAAATCTTTTCAAAGTGTGTAGTCTTTTCTTTTCTATGTTTTTACTTTTGTTGCTACACGGAGTTGAGAATAAATCGAAATATGCAAATTTTTAAAAGCTTTTCTGCTTGCTTTTGAAAAGGGAAGATACTCAAATCTACCAAAATAAATTTTCTTTCTCTTAAAATATGTTTTAAATTTGATCTTTTAATTGCGTGATATGATCCTTACAGATTTTCAGTCTAAATACACCATTCTAAAAATATTCGTTTTTCTAGTAGTTTTTTTCTTGTCTTCTCGAAGTATCTTTGTATGGTATCTTTCACACTTTATTACGTGACTGAGATCTAAACAAAGAAATAAGAGTTTTGGAACTTCTACCTAAAACTGTCCTGCATGACCTCAACTGATACAGTGTTCATTGATTTTTTGAGACAAGGAAGCAAAAGTTGATGTAAAACTGTGCTATTCATAAAATATTCATATTGATGGAATTTTATCAGATGTATCGTGTGTATAAAAGCTCCTTTAAAGAACAAGGGATTATATTTATATAATTAAAAAAAATGTGATCGTTTGGACGTACTCTGTTAATTACACTGTTGATACAGTATTATTTATACCCAATAGACAAGTTAAAAAAAAAGGGAAATTTTAAGATGCATTCTTAATTTACCTAACTATTAAAAATATACAGATAAAGTTAAATCTACTACCAGCGCAGAAGTCGTCCTTCTGCGCAAGAAATCTTTGCGTTTAGTTGTTTGTAAATTTTACATCAAGTATGTTTGTTTCTATAACTATACAAACATCTCATTCTGTTTTCTTTGATCAGATGTTGTTCAAACAGGTAGGGAATTTACATTTTAAGAGGCCAGGGTTCGTATCGAATTGTAAGCATGGTTATAGATAAATAATTACGGAATTGGTCGAGCAGTCGATCCTGGTGTAAAAAGTTAAGAAAAAATGGTATCGGATGAATTTTACAGTCATTTATGCCGTTGGCGATTTTGCGTTGACGCTTTGTTAAGGCTTATATTGGCGATATTTTTAAATCTACTACTGTTTTTTCTTCGTGATATTCTATTTTTGCTTCGTTTGTACTTTTATCCAATTTATATAATTATTATAACTAACCCACATGTTGCAAAATACAGACGTAAAGTTCTAAACTACACCAAATCTAACGCCGAGTTGGTACAGACTCTGTTCAGATTTAGTATGTTTGAGTTCTGTATCAATATTTGTAACAGTTCGAAATTGATTTTAACCCTCTTGCTAACCTAAACCTCTTGTAAGATTCCTAATTTAAGTAATAAAAATGTCAATGATAACAAAATGTGTTGGGTAAGACGCTGCTTTTTGGCATTGCAATTCGTGGCATGGAGTCCCCATTGCTGGTATGGATGTTCGCAGAATTCGGAAATAGCTTTTAAAAGCAGTAGATCCCACACTCATTAACTGTCGTGTAGCAAAAACAGTAGACTGTAATGAAACCAAACTAAGTAATAAAACTGTTTAAATGTTTGCCAGTTTTTTTATTTTCAGCGACACCTTATACATATAGATTTCATATATAGTTGAAAGTTTAATTTAGTTCTCGATAATAGGTAGCACAATATTGAAAAGTTCATGTCCCATATTTGTTGAAACAATGCATTCAAAATCAAATTAATTTATTTGAGCTTCGTCTTTTTATGGCGAATAATTTTTTAAAATGATATTTATAACACTGTAAAGCTTCACTATGAGTAAAAAATTATCTAAATTCATTGTCTAATTTTTCTTTGTTTTATTTGCTGTCCGTCAGCCATTCACGTTCTCATATGAGGTTATACTACTTTTTCTTTAATCAATAGGATAAGGCTGAACAAATTATTTTCTCTTCGTAGTCTAGAATACTATTTTAAGTATAACAGTCCCATAACTTTTTTAAAATTCTCGTACAGCTATCCAGCTAGAGGGTTAAAGAGTTTGTTACTGTTTAATTATTTTTTAAGTTGCAAAATATTGACTATAATTTTACTTGCTAACTAACTTCATGTGCGCTTAGAACCATGTATGCATCCTTTTTTATAATTTATAATATGTATTTTACTTGAAGCAACTATATTCAGTTGGTCAGCTGATTATATTTGTTTAATTATTGTTGTAAAACGTCTGGAACTGATTGTTATTTTCAAGACATTTTTACATCTTTTACTATCATTAAGAATTTACTAATACTTGTAAGACTTAGTTATTGTATTTTTGACTAGTAAAAATGTTTAAAAATTCTGTTTCACAAAATATTTCTAATCGGATTAAAATTAAACTTAATTTACATAGTCATTAAATCTGCTCGTTCTGTTTAAAAAGTTGTTTTAAAGACGTAACAATAGTAACAACCCTAGAAGTGACAGGTAGATTGCGCTTTAATTAAATTTTATCACAATGGCGAACTGTATATAATTAGGGACATGAAGTAAATACGAAGGAAAATTCATTCCTTTATCCATTATCTGTTCTTTGTTGATGTTCTTATTGAATTAAACATCCGCTGCGTAAGTCAAATATCTTCCCTGTGTCGTGCACTGAGACTGCTATTCATGAAGTTACTCAATTAAAAATGCGGCGCCCAGAAATATAATGGCGACGCATTAAACGACTTCTGAGTGTCTGATGCAATAATAAAATACTTAGAGGAGACATTACTCTGACTGCAATTTTCTATCATGACTTGCGAAAGCAGACTATCACAATAAAAAATTTTTTAGAGCTATATGATGCATTAAATATATTTTTCAGACCATATATATTCTTTTATATTAATAGTTTTTAGGATACACCTCTTGAAAGAATGGCAAGCAAACAGTAAAATTCTGTTCAATAAGTTTTTGATTGCTATTTTTTTTATATTGGACACATAAAGAGTGATTAATTTATGCAGTTGTATTATATATTAGCACATCGCAGCCAGTTAAAGCCTATAATATATAACAAACTATTTAAAAACTCTGGTAAAAATATAACTAAACGATAATCGAATGGGTAGGGTGTTTGTTACTGAAGTCTGTGAGTTTGAATTTCGCTGTCTTGGATGTTTGCAGCCGTTCGAAATTAGCTTTAAGAAGTATGTTCTACTGTCATCACCTTTCATATACCAAACAATTGACAGTAGCTCTCCTCTCCCCCTAAACAGCTGAAAAAGACCAAAGAATGGTCGAACAAAGAAACGCTACCCTTCGGTTCCAGAGTTTATGTGTTTGAACAATAGCTGGTATGAATCTGCGTAGCCATTTGGGCTCTATTCTAATCAGTAGGCCGAACTATTGCCGATTGTTTAGGGGGATGGCCTTCGGTACCGGAGTTCGTGGGTTCGAATCCCACTGTGGAATGGATGTTCGTAGTCGTTCGGAATCGGCTTTAAGCTGTAGGACCCAGTCTCATTAACCCTCGTGTTGCTAAATAGTAGACCGTAGCACTACAAACCAAACCAAACCAAATCTAAGCAGTAGGCTCCAGTCTAATTATCCCTCGTGTTGCAAAATCCTTGATCATAAGGTTTCAAAATAAATATTACCACATACGACAGATTATTTTGGACTTTATGAAGTATGACAAGTCTCAAGTCCTGTGGTGTTTTTATTTTTTTTATAGAAGCAAGAGATAAATTAATAGAGAAGATATTAACAAAATATTCTTTCACAAACTATAACTCATGACGAAAGGTTATGGGGTAGGATTCTTACCATTATTAGACTATTTTCGTTAGAAACTTTTTCTATGTTTATCATCATTTTTTTATACGAATTCCTTTTTCCTTTCAACAGTCCATTTCTTCTATGCTATTTACTCAGTATATTGTGTTGACAATATCACATTTTATGAAAGTTGTACCATCGTAATATATATATATATATATATATATATATATATATATATATATTTCTAGTCTTTCTTTCACACTCTCTAACTAAAGCCAGATAATTCTGAACAGCTAGAATGTTGGCGTTTCTGGCAGTCAGTCTTGTAGTTCTACTCACAGTATTAGTATGAATCGGTTTAATTGTCCAAAATTGGTTTTAAGCAGTATGTATAATTAGACTTCGAGTAACATCTCTCAACTTAATATCATAATTAATCCTCGTCTCCAACCAAACAACAAATATTATAAAATGTCATCTTTTAAGCACTAAAATAATTATAACAAATACGCGAGATTTTTACTGGTAATAGGCCATATATTTTAAGTGTTTTGAAGGGTTAACAGAAATTTGTGAAGGATTTATGAAATAATTTAAAATGTAGTGTACTTATCGACATTTTGAATGTTGTCTATTTTTTAGTAACAATCTGATATTTGAGAGAATAAGCAGGTTTTTGGTTCAATAGCCGATTAATTGGTACTGTTTACAGAGTTTTGTAGGTCATCGATTGTTGTTACCTCCTAACTGGACATCTGTACCGATTCTTGAACTTTACCCGTAAATAAAATATCGTTGGCAGTGGTTTAAGTCTATTGATTTGCACACATTGCGCCGTGGTTTGAATAGCTGCACTGGGAAAATCGCCAGATCGCAAATTACGGAAAGGAGATGTGAAATATCTTGATTCTGAAACATAGTTCAATTGCAGCAGATGTTTAATTCATATCAGATAAATATTCCAATGTTAAATGTTTCCTAGATATTCAGAATTTGCCCTTATTATTTAAATAATTTTTTTATTTTCTTTAAAGGGGTAAATAGTATTTATTCGAATGTTATAAAATGAGTGTGGCAGATTTTGTTCTTGTGAGTTTAACCTACTTAATGTCGACATATAAAGATATTTTCATGGAGCTTGAAGCTATATATCATTAAAGAGACAAGTTCGGTGCTTTATACATTAAAAGCATCCAATTTCGTGCATTCTAGAAATATTGCTTACTTACAATATAGTAAGAAGAGATAAGAAACTACTATGTGCACACTATTGAAACAAATTTGTGTATTTCTTCCCAATTTTTTTGTGATTAAAATGTTATTATATTTGCATTATAACGCAACTTTTGAATATATTATTAATTAAACTGCTACATTAATGAGATTAAAAAATTGGGAATATTTTAATAAGTTTTAAAGCTGAGCAAGCTATTGTAAAGTTTAATGTAATTAATGCCGAGTATTTTATATTTGGTGAGGTAAATGACCGACATATTTATTAAAAATTATGCTTCTTAAACATAATTATGGTGCAATTTATGTGTCTCTTATAGACCTCTAATGCAATTTTTTTTTGCCACATGAGGGGTACTTAGACCGAGATTTACTGCTTAAAGTAGATTACAAACGGTTTCGGAACATCTAAATAACCAAAGGATTTCAGACCACAAACTCCAATGATACAACACAGTCTAGCAACGCAGATATCTATTAGACCTTCGTTCGGCGTAGTTTATGGGAGATATTTTTTAACATATTTGTTTTAATTGAAGTATATTTATTTTAAAGTATTCTCAATGCTACATAAGTGTTTGTTCATAAAACTTATGATCTATATCAATGATGTTACCAAGGACCTATACTGGAGACCTATGGATAATTAACCTTTAACCTTGTTTTTTATGAAATAAAACCATCTCCAGTTGTTCGTTTCAATTCCTTTTTAACTACCTTTCAACTTTGTAAGTGATTATTCCAGTACACTTCAGGAAGATACTAAGAAAGTCACTGATGACTTATGACTTAAAAGGAAGAAAATGCTTAGGAGAGAAATGTGTAAGACCGTAGAATAGCAGTTAAAGGTTAAGTTCGTGTTTAGACGAGAATGAAATCCCAAAATATCGTTGCTGCAAAGGTAGAAGCAAAAAACCCTTTACTTTTACTCTCTACCTCCCACACACTTTACTTCCATTCCTTTGAGAACCAACTTAAACAGACTTATGTTTAACCAACTCTAGTTTCTGAATCAAATTTCATAATCCTATCATACTAAATTGAAGTACCAAAGTAATATTGGCAAAATTTCCTATTTTGTGACGATCAACCTTTATAAAAGCATTCTTATTCTACCAAACAATAACTGCATTGTTTGAAATAGTTTTTCCATGCATGGTAATTTCGTTTACGCTTTTGAATGGATTACAGTCGTAATTGGCTGAAATTTCCGTTTGTGTGTGGTTACGGGTTAGAAAAACAGTGGATGGAATGAACAGGTGAGTACATACAGCAACAGCCTCCTCTTGTGTCATTCCTGTATGCATTATGTCTCCATTCCACTACCTACATCATTATGACGTATTTCTCTTGCAATATTATCAGATATGTCTGGTTCACCTTTCGTACGTTAAATCTATTTACCTTTTCTATTTTCAAATGTTGTCACGTATCATTTTTACTTTACGTTGTGGGGCTTTGATGCCAAATTTTGAATTTTACAAAACTAAAATTTTCATAGTAGTTAATGATCTTTTTAACTGATAAAATATAAAGTGTTATACCACGGAAGAAATAAAGTTTGCGTTTGAATTTTAACATTTTGGGCGAGAAAAATATTAACAATGTTTTCGAAAACAAAATTTATAAAAACCTATTGGCTGTTTATACGATAATTAATTTTAGTAATTCATTAGAAACTAATATTCTTTGCTTGTTTACCGTTTTACTAGAAAGAGCTGAAACATTTAACAAACTAGGATACTTTCACAATATGCTTTTATCATTAAGTACATATCACTTCCGTGCTTCTTATGTAAATTAGGCAAATGCATATTAATCTTATGCTTTGCTACATGTAACAATGAGGCCCTATAGTACCACAAATATGTCATATAGATTCTTTTATTGGTTCGACTAATTATTCTAACATTTCTACCCATAAATGGAAAATTTTAAATTTGTATTTTCAATATTTCTAAAATTATTTAAGTATGTGATTTCATTTGTAGGAGCTATTGGTAGTAATTATGACTCTCTTGTGGCTTTTACTCCATGATCATTTTTTCTTAAACTTCTTGCATTAAGACAATTTTTTGTATTTAAAATATTGTTAAAAATTAATACAGGTTTTCTATTATGTCTAGAAAAAAATATCGCTAAATTAGTAATAAGTTGCTTGCATATTGTTTTTATACAGAAATAAATACAAGAAATTGTCAAATTTCATTGCTTTTTACTTAATTCGTCAGCAATATTGGTGTATATGTTACGGCCAAAGCCCGAAGTTCGGCCAGTTCCCAAATTGGCCAGCCAAATCACGAAATAGCCAATATCGCCTCACAATGACCGGCCAATGTCCGATCTTTCCTTGATTTCGGGGTTTGGCCAGCCAATTCGGGAACTGGCATGGGGCGATCGGCCAAAGTCAGAAGAAAAGATCATGAGCCAATTTTGGGTGTTTGTATACCGTAATGGTAATGATAATCACATTATAGCTGCCACAGAGGAGTTTTACGACGAATCCGCCTTTCTTAGGTGCCTAGGATCGTTCTTCGGAACATAGGCCAAGGAAGTACGGTGGTCGTAGGTAGACTGTAGTCTGAAGGGAGAAGTTTTAGTGAGTAAAGATCTCACAGTACCAGAAACCTCCTGGTCTCTATTGAAAATTTCCTCTTCCTTGGAGAAAACAAACAAACAAACAAACAAAAAGATAATCACATTATCTACTGAATTAGTTTATTACAGAAAATTATCAGTATCATCACTTGTTACAACAAGATGAACTTTTATGACATTTCGAATTGCACAGCAGTTTGTTATTTTTATATCTGCAGCGATTTGTTGAGCACTTGGTAGTGCAACTGCATCGAGTGTAGCCTTGGCCGCCGGTCAGCGATTGTGAAGAGGCAACGGTTCGTAATGATTTTTCCTCTGTGCCCACGGATGCCAATGTAAGTAGTTTCTCTTGCAAAATGGAAAACTCACTTCTGGAGTACAGTTGTTTGAGAACACCATGTTCTGTTCCTAGCTTGTAGAAAGCACCCTCGATGTTCATGACAACAGCAAGGACGCTTCGGGAATCACCGCGACCTCTGTCAACATCTGCTATGAGGATGAGTACATTATCTCTAGTCTTGCTTCAGCACATCGAACATTAGCCAGGGAGTTCCGGGCACTTCGGGAAGTGGCCGGCCAAAGTCGCATATACGCTATTCATTTCCAGTACATCGGACATTGGCCATACGCCCCGGCCAATGTGCGATTTGGCCGGCCAATTCGGGAACCGGCCGAACTTCGGGCTTTGGCCGTAAAATATATATGTATGTTTGCCAAATATAACTTTAGAAAAGTCTGAAAATCCATGCAGTTTTCTATATAAGTCTAATATATCCTAAAACATTCTTGGACAAAAAATAATAATATTTCAAAAAGTTTGAGATTTTAAACATTTTTAAAAATTATATTTTAATTAAATGCTAAATGTCAGTTAAATTTAAAATCAGACTTTCCTTATTTTTTTTAAATTGGATTCTGAAATATACAACAAATATAATTTTTAATGTAATAGATAATTTTTTTAAAGTGTGTTACGTTAACTTTTTTCAGCTTTTCTTTTATTTGTAATCGAACGTCTAGTTGAGATTTAGCCAGTTGACTTGGGTATGTAAAACGTTAAAGACCGTATTCATTTTCTTCTAATTAACTTTAGAGGCCGAGTATTTTTCTCAGAAGGCTTTTTGAGTAGTTGTAAATGAGTTTACATTAATTAACTTTTTATATTTTTTACCCTAGTGTTTGAGTCACTTTATGCTTCGTATGCTTCGAAGTAACAATTTGTACTGCATGAATAAATTTAATGTTTTTATGAACTATAATTTTAAGTTTTGAGCGAACTTGTATAGTGTTTGAGATTCTTACGTTTAAAGATACGTTTGAGTGCTAATAATAAGACAGGAGTTTTTTAAAATTGTCTCCACAAAAAATTAAATAAAAGGCTTGGTTTTGTTGGAAGCTCTACGGTCTACTGTTCTGCTACACGTAAGTTGATGAGTCCAAAATCTACTGTTTAAAGCCAATGCCAAACTGGTATGCACAAACCTGCCTGCAGCAGGATTCGAACCTGCGGACTCCCGTACCGAAAAGTAGCGCCGCATTGATTCAGCCATCGTACAGATCTTAAATAGAAGTCTTAAAATACCAGCCTAATTGTGTTCGGTCAAAGGCAAGCACCTAGATGTTTACGGAAATACGGAGTCAAAAATTACCCTTTTTACCTAATTTACTGTTTTTTTTTCTGTTGTCAAAATGTCGTCCATGTTGTTCAGTGGTTAGCTTGCCTGGCTTCAACTCGATGGGCTTGAGTTCTATTCCCAAGTAAAGTTTGGATTTATGTGTGTTCTCTTGACAGGAAATAATGATGATCGCCTATACCAGAGATTACCAAAGTGCAGCCCGTGAGACCATTTCATGTGACCTGCGAACAATTGCTTGATCAAATATATTGTACAATTTTTATAGGTTGGGGTAATACTTTAAATAAAGTCGTCGTTGCCCTGAATAATTGATATTTAGGAAATCTTGTTTTGATGGGAGAAAATCGTTAAACGCTGCAAAAATTCTTTTGTGTGCTTCGGCCTTATCGTCGCGTGCGTGTCTTTTAACCCTAGTGCATTATTCTTACGTTTCGCAGAACAATGGCTGAACGGGTAGGGCGCTGCTCTTCAGTATATAGTGAGTTTCAATACCACTATGACATGGATGTTCGTAGCCGTTCGGAATCAGCTTTAAGCAGTAGGCATCGCACTCATTAACTTTCGTATAGCAAAAACCGTAGATCGTGGTGCTCTGAACTAAACAAGTTATGTCTCGGTGACGTACAATCTCCCTTTATTTCACCTCTTTCACTACCGGTCAAAGTTTTCCCATAAAGATTTGTGCTGCAATGTTAAGTTGCCTACAAGATCTGGCTAAAGTCATAACTACGCTTTACCAATACCGAGTAAACACATTTTTATTAATCTATACGTCTTTGTACGTGTCTGTAGCGATACATGTAAAAAACGCTACGTCTGTAAGCCTTACTGTGAATGTTCGTCACTATACAAGTCTTATCCTCTGTGACACAAGGTGAAGAAAACTCTTGTATATTAGGTTTACCTATTTCATAGAAAGAAATATACAAGTATTTATGGTTTCTATTTATTTATTTTCACTACAATGTCAACCCTTTTTTTTATAATTAGGAAATCTGTACGAAAAAGTTTAATGACCCCTTGACTTCACGGTATTCTATAATAAAATAATCAAGTCTCCTGTATTATACAGTCAAATGCCAACAAAGACAAGTACCTTCTCATTTAAGCAAGTGTCTATTGTCACATGTAAATGATAGTAAATGTTTCTGTAAAATAATACGGAAAAGAAAATTGCATTGTAGTTAGGCTTTGCATAATAAATTAACAGTTTTAAAAAAGAGTAGAGCAGTTCGTTTGCTCGTAAATTCTGCCCTCGGCAGAATGGCTCGGGAAGTTCACGGTATTTGACTGATTCTTTTCCTGTATGTGGTTCTGTACGGAATGTGTATGTGGTATATTAAACCCAAGAAGGAAAATTTCCCCCTGAAGTGTGATAGATCATCTGCAATAAGATCGGAGCAACACTAAGTAGGATTAATCGGCCCACAGTATTGGCAGTTCTTAGTAATAAATAGCTGTCTTTTTCTCTCTGACCGAATGGGTAGAGCCCTGCTCTTTTACTAAATGTAAACCAAAGGGACGGTAAGATTTAGGTAAGGGTTCGTGATCCACTGAGATTTGGCTCCCTATTTTTCTACTAAGCAGATATTTTCTACTTTAAATTATCTCGACTTATCTTTGCAAAGGAAAGAAATAAAGTTGGTAAATGGGCTCGTTTATTTCTCTTTGCTGGTTTGCATAAAGTTGGGCTACTAAAATTTATGCTGACAGTCTGAACTGTATAAAAACTTTATAAAACTTCATCCTGTACACATTAAGAAAGCAACAGATTTAATTTACGATTCTTTTTTCCGATAAAAAATGGGCGGATTTTTCATGTGAGAACGAAATATTTTCAACCAATTAAAGGCCTTATAATGAGTCAGTGTAAGCCAAAATAAATCGGTTGAAAATTTTTCACTATCGCACAAATATCCGATCATTTTGCATTGGGAAAAGGAAAGCGTAAACTAAATCATTTGCTTTTTCAACGCGTACAGAGTGACTCATGATAAAGTCATTAAGCAAAATAGGAATCAAAGGGAAAATATATTCATTTAACATTAATACAGCGTGCATGTCAAAAGGTTTATTGCATGAAGATGACTGTTGAAATTAGCTGCAAACGGATTCTTGAAGAATAAACATAAGTGTACTTTAACATCATCCTGGTTGCAAATGAAACATGTTTATCCAGTATCAACAGCAGAAGTCCTGAAATATATCTAGTCATTTTGCTGTTTACAAATTCATATCTGCTTAAAAAGGGAAAAATATTTCGATTGCTATTAAAATATTTTCTTTTGACGAGGAGTACTCTTACCAAAAATTATAGAAAGGTTACATACAAGTCAGAAGTTTCGGAAGCACTGTTCTAAAGCATTTATATACTGTGCATACCATATTACACATGAATATAAGGGACGATGATTTTTAGAAAAATTCTAACTAGTTAAGGATGCAATTTTATGACTGAGAATATTCTGATAGCATTAACTACCATAATGAAATTTGATATATTTGCAATATCAGGTAATGACTGTGGATGGAAATCTTTAAGCTTTTAAGCGAAAATGCATATAGAATTTGAACCGTCTCAATGCTATCAACTTAAGATAGGAACTAACACAGAGACAAATTCAGTATAAGATGTAAATCTGAAGGATGTAAGGTGAAAAATCCAAATTTACGTTATTAAGAGACATAACTAGTTATCGGAGAAATATGCTAAAAGTAGCCATGTTTTCTTAAATTTATTTTTAAGAAAATGCCGGAAATAAATATAACTGGACTTGTGGAGTTATAATGTGTTAATGTGTTGTACACAATGACTGTCGTAAATTTACTGTGAAACAGAATGTCCAATTTGACCCCGTAAAATACCCAATTAAATGATTTAATACTATTTTAGTTTTGTACTTGTAAGTTATATATGGATAAATATTTTTTTTTTCTGGAGTTGGTCCAGATAGTAGTTGGCAGAGTAAATGAGCTTCTGAAGGTCGTGTAGTAAAAGTTCAAGGAAAATACATGTTTTTAATGTTTTTCCCCTAATACTAGATTGCATGACTTTAGGTAATGTATATTAACTGAATTCTATGCTAGATATATTTTAATTCTTGATATTTTAATAGATTTTTCTTGTAGAAAAATATTAAAAAAATGTAGATTTCAGATTAGTTGACGCACACGTAATTAAAAGTACATTTAATAATTTAAGGATGCAATTTATAAAAATTGATTTGGGACATGAATAAATTTGGAGTTTATTCAAGGATACAGATATAGTACCTTTACACAATATCTTACGTTATTAACAATGACCTAAAGCACCCGGTGTTTGATCGGAATGTATAAAATTTATTTCACTTTAAGTATCAATGTTACGCTTATGTTCTACCCTCTATCTTCTGCTGAATCAAGTAGATTGCCAATACATCAATAACAATTGATGAGTTGTACAGAGGAGATTTTAAAATCACTAGAGTATCATTGTACGGTATTAAAATAATTGTATAATATTTGGTAAGTCTACGACACCGTGTGAATTTCTGTAAAGAAGAAATATGCATATATACAAATATTTGCTCACAGTTTTATAATATATATAGACAATAAATATTTAAATTTGATAGAATAAGATTCTTTCGTATATCTCAAAGAATCTCGATTGTTTTTCTCTGCAGGTTCTCGTTTTAAATACTTCAAGGTGAGATTTTTTTTAAACTGCAAACTAAAAATTCTTTCTTCCCAAGAGAAATTGCAGAAGGATTTTTCACCCAAAAACTCTAGCATAAAGATAACTATAACATAAAGAGTTATTTTCTTTCCCTAGTGTGGAAGATTTTGGGATCGGGCAAGATATATGGAAGATATTATAAAACTTTCTATTCATTGGATTTCTTCACTATGAATTATTTTCCTATTCTTATAGCTCTATGACCTTTTATATATGAATGGGACTTAAGAATGCTTTATTCTTGTTGACTAGATAGCATAAATATAAGATATATGATCATTATCGAAATTTATCATAGAAACTACACACACATATTTTATATAGACAGATGTGTGTGCAATATATATATATATATATATATACATACATACATACATACATACATATATATATATATATATATACATATATATATATATATATATATATATATATATATATATATATATATATATATATATATATATATATACAATAATAAAAGAAGCTTAAACAGTAATAAATCTTTTAAAAGAATCTTTAAACTGTGTTCGTTTTGCTAAGTATAATCACTGAACGCAGCTGGGAATTTAGTGTTTCAAGGTAATTCTGTCTAGATTTAATAGAGATGTAGTCTTAATGAAATTATTGGACTTTTGCACCAACAGAGCAGCGACATCCATTTATTTGGCAATTTTATGGTCGAGTAAATGAAATTGTGTTATGCCATTAAGCTTTTTAGACGAAATGCATTTGATATATAAAAGTTAATACCTTGTGGTAACGATGCTTTATCTGAGTTTGGTGTTTTTTTCTGCTGACAAACTTAGAAACTGCGTTCTCCGACGTAATAAAAAATTATTTGGGATAGTCCATGGGTATTTAAATAAGTGATCTAAAATATTGTTTTTGAATATTTAAGAGAATTTTTTTACTGAGAATCTTAAATTCATAGAAATCCAAGATAAATATTTGAAAATGGTTTTTAAGAAACTAAAGACTACAGGACTAGTTTATGAGACCCGTTTATTATTTTAGAGCTACGGGTATTAAACTTGATTTAAAATAGGTTATGGAAGTTCTAAGAGTTTATACTGGGGATGAGCAAACTTTTGGCGTGGGGCAAAACACAAAGAAATTAGCTAGCCAATATAATTTATTCTAAAGATTAAAAAACTATGACAAAAACTTCTCTGTCCTTTACTTTTTAAGAGCATGATACTTTGAATCAACTTTAATTTTTTTATGGCCATTTTGGGGTTGAAATATTTTACTAACAGCTACAGTAACCCAAACGAGCGCCAGTAACATCTTATTTTTAAAATAATTTCATCCCTGTTAACATTAGCGCTATCAATCCGAAATCGTACCATATGAAGTTAGTAATATTAGAATTTGTGCCTGAAAAAAGAAAGGTACTGGATAGAGCGTAAAATGAATATTCTCTGAAATGGAAACTTAAATTTACCTTTACTGAATTCTTCTAGTTAACTAGGTAAAAATTTCCCTCATGTTTTCCAATTTGAAATGATACCACTATTATGTATATAATTAAATCAGACTGGAAAGTGATTAAAACTTCACTTGAAATGTAGATATACGTTTTTGTCATTGTTATTTATAATTATATTGATATATTTTTTTCGATTTGCAGCTGAATGAATAGAACCTAGGATTTGACCCTAGGATAAGCCGTAATTTGCCCATCTGATGTGTACACGTAACTGTAAACTAGCTGTAGATTTGCTTCCATAATACCATGGCCGAATGATTAAAGCTCTGATTTTCGGTGACATAATTCGTGGGTTCGAATCCCACTGCTGGCAAGGTTGTTCGTAGCCGTTCGAAATCGGCTTTAAGCATAGCTACGCAGTAGGTCCTGGTTTCATTAGCCCTCGTGAACAAAACAGTAGACATTAGAGCTCGAAACCAAACCAAACATCATGTATGTCTTATGTCTGGATCAATTTTTAAGTATTTGTTTGTAATTTTTAAATAAAGAGTTTTATCAGTCCTTGGATAGTCATGGTAAATCGGCTGCATTTTTAATTTCCTCTAACAATTGAAATTTCCTGCTCGTGTTAAAGAGCAAAAAACCTTTTACCGAAAAGTTTTAGTAAAAATCTAGTATAATTTCCCTCCTTACAATTTTAATCCAAAATGTTTTGATACGAGCAGTATCGTCTTTTTAAGTTCGTTATTGTCTTAGTATGACGTCGACAGGTGCAGAAAGCTGGCGGCCAGCTGTGCTATCGGAAAAAGACGGGGGGAGATTCTTTCTGTAAAAAGGCATTTATGATATGTGTGTCGTAGCACTTGTATCTTACGATAGCATGAATGTACCGAGGTGAAATTTTCAAATCCAGGCTGATGAATATTTTGATAACATTTTTAAAATTCTTAAGTAGAAACTAGAACAGAGTCTGTAAATATCATATGAGGCTGAAATTCCAAACATGGAAAATTGACCTCACGTACGCAAAAATATTTTAAAACTGTTTCCACAGTCTGTTTTGATTTAGAACTTCGGTCTGTTTAAATATCGAATAAACTAACTTTAATAAGTAGTTCTCAAAACTCCTCGGTGTATATATTTAACAAATAACTTCTTTCTTAAGAAGCATTTAAAGGTATTTTGCCTATTTGTGGGTTTATATCATTGTATCTTTGTATTCAAAACGTAGATAAGTTTTATTTAGTGCCCTTTTAAATAAACGCCTATAAGATAAATTTATACACATATGGACTATACAGATAGTTTTAAAAACACTTTCTTTTATCATACTGTATAATTTTGTAAATTACTTTGGGCAAATATTAACTTTACAAAAAGAAATATTATGTATGAAACTACTCTTTGATTTAGCAATTCCAAACTTAATTTCAGTAATACTTACTTGCATCGGATGAAGCGATATATAATTGTATTAATTACAGTGATGCAAGATAGCGACAATCAGCAAAATAGTTTTAAGAAGCTTGCTGTGGAAATGATATTAACCCTTTGTCACAGATCTGCAATCTTCATAAAATGTCAGTCATTTCTTTCAGTGAAGTTTAATAAAGCCTGTGCTATAACAGTGCAATCTCTCCAGTTTGTTCGTATAATCCCCAATTAAATGGCAATGTTAAATTTACATTTCATACCAAAATTTCTTTTAACAATTGTTCAATTTCAAGTGATTATTTGTAAAATATAATCTCCTGGTTACTTAAGTTTAAAAATGGGTTAAGAGTAATTTTCACAAAACTACGTTAAAATTCTCAATGGAAGAACAATTTTTGTACAAGAAAATTTACGATATTTAAAAGAAATATATAATTTTTGTTATAAGTATACTTTTTTGATAATAAACTTCTATTTTTTATGCTGTAAGCTTTCATTTTTTTTTACGTACTTGAATTGATGCATTCTAACATTTGAGTAAATATTTTCCATATTGGAGTTCAGATAGAAAGAATAAAGTTTTGTGTATGCTGCAGATATACAACGAGATGACACTAAAAGTACATGGTTATACCCTTTACTGTTCCAATAGAATTCCGCATAATTCCAAGCAATGTGAAAGCTATACATATAATTAAAAAAACGCAATAGATTTAGAATTCTTAGTAATGGGTAAAAATGTTTACAACGAGTTTCAAAAGGGCATTTAAAAAGAAAATCTACAAATATTACCGTAAGAGGAGTTCTCTAGAGTACATAGGGGTTAGAAGCAAGTATTGTGTATAAAATTTTATATTCTGCACAAAAATAAAATTTTGGTGTTGAGCATATATATATATATATATATATATATATATATATATATATATATATATATATATATATATATTTTTGTCAATCCTGTTACTTAATCCAAAGTCCCAGGAAGTATTTTTCTGTTAACTCTTCGGCTCTTGAATATTTCAGTCCAGAATTGCTCTTTGTCAGCCAAGTGGTCCCCGTTTGGCTCCGGTTTTCTGCAGACCCGGGCATCTGACCAGACATGGAGACGCTGCCGAGGCGAGTTTTTTCTCCTTAGACAGATCTTTCGTTTTCTCCGTCTCTAAAAGATGAGCAAAAATTGTGTTCTGCATTCACGAAGGAGAGATAGTTACACGTGGCGATAGTTTTCTTTACGTTGTGTGTTGGCAACTCTGGAGTATTTACACTTGTAGTGTTTTTTTATTTCTCTTTTACTACTTTTGTGTATTCTTCAGTCTGCTATTGTTTTACGACCTGAATGATTCTTTGAACATTCTTGCCATCAAGTGAAAAAAAATTTTTTGATTTCTGTTCTGAGGATAAATGCGTCGATCAAATTATAATTTGTAGTATTAAGTATAACTTTTGAAATATACTATTTTGTTTAATTAAACACTAGAAGTATAAAGACATCAGTTTGACCCCGTGCGAATTTTTTCCCTGGTATAACACTTTTTAATTAAAAAAAATGTTCACCCATTGACTTTTCTTAAATTAGTGTATGCCAGCAACGCATTGAATTTTAATTATACATACCTGAAATAATAGAAAACTTATTTAAAGTTAATTGGGATTACAATATTGCTGAATATATGCCCGCAACACCATGACTCTAGTATTAAGTGTGATCTCTGTCCGTTGGATGGAGTTTTCGTAAATTTGGGCTTTGCTTTTATTAATGAGCGTTTTTATGACAGGAAAAGGCAAATTTTCTGACAAACTATAATTGGTAGCTTGGAGTATTAAAATTTACTCCATTAATGTAAGAAGGCTTTATTTTTCATGATCAGTTTCAGTTTTTGTATGTTGCAGATATGCTAAACGGGTATTAAGAGGATTATTTCAAAGCCCCATGAAGGTATTTTCTGTTAATTGTTCGACTCTTCAATATTCTGAACCGTAATATCTCTTTGTCAGCCAAGTTATCCCCGTTAGGTTTTGGTTTTCTGCAGACCCGGGAACCTGATCAGACATGAAGACACCGAAAAGATTTTTTTTCTATATTAAACCGATCTTAATTTTTCTCCCGACTCTAAACAATGAGCAAAAATTGTGTTCTGCATACACGAAGGAAGGATAGTTACACGTGGCGAAGGTTTTCTTTACGTTGTGTTGGCAGCTTTGAGTAGTATTTACACTTGCAGTTTTATTTCTCTTTTGTCACGTCTGTGTGTTCTTCAGTCAGCCATTGTTTTCTGCCTTGAGTTGAGAGGTTCCTATCAGTTTGAAAGCTGATGTTACCGAGTGACAAATTTCGTGTTGCTGATTTCTGCTTTAATGTTAAAGAGGTAGTTAATTATAATTTATCATTCATAGTACAAAGTATAAATTTTGAAATACAGTATCGCCTTTTTCTTAAAACGTGTATAATATTTTCCCTTGTTACAGTTTGTCTGCATTTGGGATTCATTTTTGTTAAAAAGCTTTTTTGAAAGGGTAACATGTAAATTTTCTGGTAAAACTTATGATTGTTAGTTCATAGAGTAAAGGTTACTCTATTAATATTGGAATGCTTTGCGTACTATGTAAGTTTCTCTCTATTATTTTGACCATGGTTTCTGGTTTATTTTTATATAATGTTTGTAACCAAATTTTATGGAATATTTGGCTATCATTTGCTGCTTATAGATAAGTCATGACCTTGTGTGAATCATAAGAATATTAAATTAGTTTTAAATAGTAGTGAAGATTTAACTGATTTTATTTCGTTTAAACTGATTTTTAGTTACATAAATAACAGTACTCCTTAAACTTGGTTTTTAAAATATGAATGAAAACATAATTTTTCTAACGTATCCGATCGAATAAAAATAAGATACGAAATTTAAATTTAGTATATCCATTTCATTCTGATTCTAATAGCAAATTGTGTAATTGCAAGATAACAACAATCAACAAAACTATCTTTTAAAGTTTACTGTGAAAATGACATTAAGCATACTGCAGACATATGCAACACAGTGATACAAAGGGTTAATCTAAAGCTGCACAAACTTTTTCGGTTAACAGTTTGGCTCTAAATATTCCGGGACAAAATTACTCTGTCATCCTAGTGGTCCCTATTTGACTGCTATTTCCTGAAGACCCGGACATCTAACCATGTTCAGAGACGCTGCCGAGAAGCGAGTTTTTCTCCTTTGGCAGATCTATCGTTTTTTTTTTCTTGACTTCAAAACATGAGCAAAAATTATATTCTACCTGCACGAAGGCAAGGTAGCTACATGTGGCGAGATTTTTCTTTTACGTTCGATGGGCACCTCTACAGAGTATTTACAGTTGTAGCTATCTGATTCCCCTTCGCCTCTTTTGTGTATGCTTAACTCTGCTATTAGTTTACGACCTGAGAGCTTATCAAATTGAAATCTGTTCTCATCTATTGACAAATTTCGTTTTGGTGATCACTGTAAAATAATTTCTTTTAATATTAGAATACATCATTTCAAACATATAAAAGTAGTTATAAAAATTCAAGTTACAAAAATGGAAATTTACAAAAAGTGTATTTTTATTTGTTAAAAATACACATTTCTTTTAAATATTGTAAATTACTTGCCCTAAAAATTATCTTCATATAATGAAATTTAAATTTTCTTTGTGAGAAATTTACCTTTGGAGTTTCCCATACATACTCACTTTCAAAAGTTTAGCACGGAGTGGTAAAATACGAAAGAATTGTATTGCTTTGATTGACACGAAATGTTTCAAGTAATTTAATGTTTATTTATGAAACAAAGAATTACAGACAGAGATAAAAAACAAACTGAATTTTCATGAGTTATAAGATGACGTCATATTTGCGTCATTGATAAAATGACGTTTAAATGCAAAACAACAAAACCCGACATTAATTGTGAGATCCCCTCACCGTCATAAAATGTGTATAGCGTGTGATCACCTACCGCAGAGTCCAGTAATAGCCAGTTCTCTTGTAGGTAAGTTTCTAAATCTCTGAGAGTGGCTGGAGGTGGGAAACGTGTATATACAGCACGACCAAGGGTATTCCAAAGATTTTTAATTTGATTAACATCCAGGGAGTAAACCGGCCACTCCATACTCTCAATCTACTCACTCTCCAGAAAGTGGCCAACGATCGCATCTCTATAAGGACGTCCATTAAAACGATATTATCGTCCATTAAAATGACCGAAAGACGAACTACTGCAGCGTACAATTTCAAAGGGGTCTAGGACTTCATATCGATACCGTACAGCCTTCACAGAAATGCGGCTGTAGATATGCACGTCGATGCAATTTCCCAATTAAATACCTGCCCAAACCATGATGCTTTCACCACGGAAAGCGTGATGTTCTTGAGCAGATTGAGGTTGCTTTGTTCCCTCCAGACCCTTACACGTTTATCATTTGGTTGTAGGGCAAATCTGGAGTCATTTGTAAACATAACGTTGCCTCAGACACAGTTCAATTCATATACTCACCACTTTAAACTTTCTCCTCTGGATTGGACGGATAAAAGAACACAAACTCGTGGTACCCGTACGTACAGACCATTTAAGTGTAGCCTTTGACGAACAGTAGTGGCAGGTAACGTCTTACCATTAACCGTAGATGTCACAGACGTGAAGGTCAATCTTAGCTTGGCTGCAACAGAAATATAGCTTTCGCAGGGGTCGTAACACTTGGACGACCGGCTACAGGCATTCGGACAACTGTTTGCTGGTTTGGAATTATTTCCATAATCGTGAAAAGGGCACAATAATAAACGAAGAAACGAGCAACATCTGTGACAGACTTTCCTGCTTCAATACGTCCGACGGCCCGCCAGTGTTCAGAATCTTCCATTCGTCTTCTGGAAGCCATAGAAACATTTCTACTTTGAAAACAAATCATAAGAATGCTCTAAACACCTTTCACCAGCACTTATATATGTAACTCCTGTAACCTTCACAATGCCGGCTCCTTATACGACTGCCTAGTTTGCATATCTTTCGACACGAAACCGTGATTGGCTATTACTTAACATATTTTCATAGTTTCTTCTACCTTTGTAACAAATTTCAGTTCCTTTAATTCTGATTAGATTAAGAAAATTATCATTTTCCTCTCCATGCTTAACTTTTGGAAGTGAGAATAATTTATTTAATAAATCCAAAATTTATTTCGTTATTAATCATGTACGTCTGATACCCGATAAAATATACCGATATGAAAATCAAATTTAATATCGTCATTCTTTTAGCAAATTGTATGGATAGTTGCTACCGTGCAACAATGCAATTTACAAAACTATTAATGCTCATTGTGAAATTAACATTTCTTGTGATGCTGATATGTAACAAGGTGAAACAAATGGCTAACTGAAATTCTCAGGAAGTTTTTCGGTTAATGTTATACTCCTTAAAATATTTGAGTCAGAATTGTTCTTTATGAAACCAAGATATCCACATTTGGCTCTCATTTACTGCAAACCCGGACAACTGACTAGATACGAAGATGTAGCCGAAAAGCGTTTTTTTTCTTACACAGGTTTTTAGTACTGTTCAAAATATGCATGGTTAGTTTGGAGCGTTACGGTTTACTGTTTTGCAACACGAGGACTAATGAAACCGAGGCCTAGAGCTTAAAGCCGATTGCGAGCGGCTACAAATATTCATGCCAGAAGTGTGATACGAACCCACGAACTTTAGTCTCGAAGAGCAATACTCTACCAGTGCCATCTTTCGTCCCTCCAAAATATAAACAAAATCTGTATTCTGCATATGCAAAGGTAAGATAATTGAACGTAGTGAGAGATTTATGTTGGGTTGGCATGTATGCGAAATATTTATCCTGACAGTTTTATTTATCTTTTGTCCCTTCTGTGCATTTTACAGTCTGCTATTGTTTTTTGACTAGAGATTCTTATCAATTTGAACGCTATTGCTGTCGAGTGACAAATTCAATTTTCTTTATTTTTGTTTTAATGATGAAGGTGTCAATATAGTTATTTTTTATTCGTAGTATAAAGTTTGAATTTCGAAACACTGTATCTCGTTTATTTTAAATCCCTTTTAGGCAGTTTTGTTTTATTAAATTTCCGTGTTTTTGTGATGAATTTCTTTGACGAGAAAAAGGAAAAGCAAATTTGCTAGTAGAAAAAATAATAAATTTTTCAGATTAAAGGTTATTCTATTAATATTACAATGATTTATTTGTGCACTTTATAAGTTTCTCTTTTAAACACATTTTCTGGCTTGAGGGTTTTATGTTATATATTATCTTTGTTCGAGACAGGCAGGAAGGCGTAGGTATGCGATACCAAAATCAACGTTATTTTGCACACTCCCAATGCCAGCAGTTGTCTAGACCAGATGTAAATATTAGCGTTCTTCAGCGATATGCAAATACGTGTGTTAGAACGCATGCGTTAGTAGTAGTCCTGTGCTTTAAATATGAATTGTACATATCAAATGTTTTAGGTGTACGTTAAAGAAATATCGAGTAATGATTATAATATTTAGCTTTCTTAGGCACATCTTGACTTTATTGATTACGTGGCAATAACTTATTTTACACGTGAGTCATTCACATTTTCCACTCATATTTTTGAAATAGCCTTATAGAAAATTTAGCAATGGTTATTAATTTTTAGCTAAGCTTTCTTTACCCTTAATGTATATTTCTGAAGACATTTAAGGGTGGCATTTCTGACATGTCATTTTTAGAAGTTACACAAAGAAAAACATAACTTAAAGGGGCTATATTGATTACTCAGTGGCTTTTTTTATATAATGTTTGTAATTAATATGTATAGAAAACTTTATAACATTCGATGTTTATAGGAAGTGGCGATCTTCTCAATCTTTAGAATAATCCATTAAATTTAAATATTGTTTTAACTGTTTTTAACATGTTTAAATTAATTTGTAGAACTTAGTTTTAGTTATATAAATGTTAGTACTCTTTGAACTAGTTTTTGAAATATGAATGCAAAAATAACTTTTCTTTAATTGATTGTACTTTGCATTTATCGGGAAAATGCATGTAGGCAATTTACGTGCATCTGCACTAAAGAATTTACCCGATAATTTTATGTACTGGATCTCACGATGCTACTTTAATCCCCGAGAATCTTCGTGCAGCTTGTTTTTGGATACGTTCAATAAGTTGATTTTCTACTACAATTTTTTCCTATTAGAATGCATTTTTTTAATGTCATACGTGCTTTCGCAGCGTATCGGGGAAAAAATCGTGAATCTAAAAACCTTTTGGATTTTTTTACAACAAATTCTTATCTTTCAAGGATCAATATCTTAATATGAAAGTGTATTTATATTCAAGAATAACGGTCTGATTTTAGATGGCATACGAGATCGATTTAAAAGGCATGAATTGGACAGCGATCAAAACATAATTACGTGTGATATCAGAAAGTCGTTCATCGTTGAGAGGAATAGTGATATAGATTTGATATGCTCTTCTCTAATCAAGTAATTGGAAGAAAATACAGCGCAGTCTATCGTATTAAATTTATAGCTAGATATCTAGACAGTTTTGCTTTGAGGGGGAAGAAGGTTGTCTTTCGAAGTATGAATGGATGAAATGTAAAAATTCTGACAATAAATACTATGTTTATTTCCACTATTGCTCTCTAAAAGCTAATATGTCTTTGAACTATTAAGCAAATATCCAAAATTTTTAATAACGTCCAAAATAAGAAAAAGTGAATGAACACAAGTGTGAAATTGATTCATTTACTTGTTATTATCCCATGGATATTTCTTCAAACTTACTCAGTATTTGAAACAAGATTGCTTTTAATGCGGCAACGTAATAACACGTAGGAAAAATAAAATTCTAGCGAAAATTTTTATAAAGTTGCTTACATTGATTTTAGTTGGGAGAGTGAGTACCTCAATATAAAAACAAGATAAGTATTTGAAGAGAAAAAATTTACATATCTTTTCTGCTTTATCTAACTATCTGGGTACCGTATGTCTCGCTGCTTTATTACTAGAAGCAGCAGCAGCAAGCAACAAGGTCAAGACAAAGTTGATGAACTGTCACTTGGCTCCGGATTAGTGTAATTTAACACAAATCTACATTCTTGGTTTATTGTTGTCATTTGTGTGGCATTGGTCTGGTCTTCTAATGATGGTTTTATTCTTCCCAAAACTGTTTCTATAGTGTACAGATAACTTGTTGAGGCACGTTTAGACATTATGTGAAATGTCTGATTACAATTGCCCTGTCGTAAGTTTGCCAAAGAGTATCAACATCAGTTGAATCAATAAATTCATAGTTTGAATTTGACAGTAACTGTCAACTTTTTGCTACACGAGAGCTAATAGACTGTGTCCTACTGCGTAACTCTGGGAAGCAAAGCGTGGGTATCATACGTCTGGGTGTAGATATGTTGTAAAAATTTCTTCCTCGTTTTTAAGCAAATGAATTACATTAATACAACAATTACTTAACGTTATGAGCATTAAAATTATTTAAGTTAGTCGGTGTATTTTTTCTTACGTTATATTAATATGGAAATTAAAATACTTATATATCTTAGTATTAAAGCTGATTCAGGACAGATAAATATCCATGACAGTATACGGGATTCGAATCCTTGGATTCTGGATCGTTAAGCAGCTTCTTGCTGATTCGACCAATCAAGGATTGTATCAATTCAGTACGACCAAATTATATTTAGCTATTCAAAACTGACTGAAAAAAATCGAAATTATAAATTTTTTTTCAAATTCTTTACCACGTTTTCTCCATTTGTGGTGCATTAATAGAACGCTGAGATTAACCTAGTTCAAAATACCTCCAATGAAAACGGAAGTCTTTTTTTCTATAAATATTCCATTATGAGAAATATTGCTCTTATCTTAAATCTGTATTCTAGTGTACACTTCATAACTTATTTCTTCTACACACTCTTTTAAAATCGGGGCCATTTGTCATATCTCTAAACTGTGAGTATTACATTATTCATACTGCTTAACGACACATTACATAGAAGGAAGCGCTTAAATATTTGAACAACTTTAAGGAATTCAGTCGAACGATGTATCTTGTATTTCCTCCTTCACGAAGATTCAATTATCATTAACAAATTTCGTGAAAGACAGTTTTTTAAAAATACCACTAGTCACAGTGCACTTCCGTTATTCTCATGAAAGGTCTACAACTGCTATTTCATTTAAGCTGTAGTCCTCGCCTGACTAAAAATAGCCATTAACAACAGGAATTGAACTATCTCAATTACAAGTGAATGCTTCTATATTTCATGAAGGAAGGCTGTTTCCCCCATTAAATAGCTTATGTTAGGTCTATAGGACTGTTAGAGGACTGAAAAAATATTAATACAAGTCTCCTGCTATAAAATAGCAGCATTGCAAACCCCAAAATCTCCTATTCCGCACGAGATTATCCCCCAGTTTATAAAAAATTCATTCACTTTCAATCTTTCTTTTCTACAAGGGTTTTAGCATAACATAAGGTTCGTGACACTCCAGAACATAAGCTACCATCATTCTTATAGGCCAACATTGAAAATTTATAAATCATTCATTATATCTGCTGTGATTCAGAGCAGAGTTCAGGAGTTGTAGACATCGATGAAAGAGTAATGCGCTGGGAGTTTCTCTATGAATAACTCATAAATTCAGTTTGCATAATTAACATACTAAAGGGTGTATAAGCAAGGGATCCAGTGCGGGGTTGCGGAAGAATAAAAGATGCCTACTTTTGTATGAAATGGCAATTTCATATTCAAATTTTTATGAAAATTTCAGCGAGTAATTCTGTGTTCCTCTTCTCGTTTATACTGAATAAATAATAAGTTAAACAATTTTTTAAAAGCGTATCGCAGTTTTGGATCTGTATCCCCGTTATTAAAGGTGGTTGGACTGAAAAAATCTACATCCATTTGAAATTGTTGAATCAGAGGTAGAAAGAGTGTGTGTCAATGATATAAGGAGGGGGGGGGTAGTTAATGAGGAAAATGCATTTTGAAATACTTTTTTTATTAAGTAAAATTTTTAATAATTTGAATCTCCGAGCTGATTTTCGTTATATGAATTAACATCTTGTTTTCCCGTAATTCTATAAAGGAATTTAAAATGTTTCCAAAAAAGTGTATCCCGGTTTCTTGTCATAGTTTCAAATGGATATATTTTATAGTGAGTGATCGTCTAATAGTTTCTCAGCAAAAATAAATTGTTCAAATTTTTACATTTATAATAAATTGATATAAGTATATATAGTTTTAAAAAAATCAGTAACCTGCTAAATTATAGAACAGGATTCATTAATCCGACTTAACTTTATAGTTTTTAAACAACGTTTAAGACTTTTATTAATATTGTAAGAAAACAGATGAGTCAGTATAATGTTTTAGATTAACCCTTAGCGCTCCAAATTAATTTTCTCGTTCCCAGTTACCGAGTCCAAACTAATATTAGAGTTATATTAATTTATTTTCTAACTAGTAATTTTAATTGAGTTAAACAACTGTGAACAGTAATTCTTAAATTTAAAAAGTGTCGAGCTAAACTCGACGTTATACTTGCAAAGAAAAAAAGATTATGTCGAGTCAGACTAGCCATTAGAACACAAAGGGTTAAGCTAAATTTTATTTTTGATGGTTGTTTATAGCTGTAACAAATACAATAAATGTTTTTAAATTAAAAATTTTACAATATTTGTATAAATAAAATCTAGAACTGATAATCAGTATAATATAATCTAAAATAATTGGTTATTTGGGGTGGCTGAGATCCATTTTAAATATTAAATATGGAGATAATTTTTGAAGTGTGAAACGTGTCTGATTTTCTTTATACATGGGGAAATCGACCGGAATATATTTACCACCTGATGTGCCCTGAATTTCATTTAGTTTTCTAAACTAAACCACAAGTGTGCTCATTGGGTGCATTTAGAATCATCAACATTCAAACCTAACATATGGTAAACTTTTGGAAACGCCCTTTAAAAAGGTATCAATATCCCTTGTGAAAGTTTATTGGATATTGCGTGACCAAATATTCGTGACAAGATTAATTTTAACACCAAAGTCCTGTAATGGTTTGCCTTGTTGAGCGCTTCTCTCAGTCGACGGTTTCTGTTTTGTATTTACATGTTTCACAACCGTATTTATGTTTGGATAAATTTAGATTTACCAGAAAAATCTATCATTAAATACTAATTAAGGTTCTCTGAATGAGGCTATAAACTACTTTCATTTGCATTTTACATCAAAATATCACCATAAAATATTACAGATAAATAATTTATTACTCTCTGTTTGAAATAATCGTTTGAATGTGATCTCAGTATAAATCTAGAAACAAATATGCCCTAATATAATATGAGATTAGTAAGATGGGTGTATATTGACAAATTTAAGCATTTATTACATTTTTTAGACTGAGTGATCGTTTTTCGTATAATATTAAGCTGAAAATTAGTAAAAATGTTAAAGACAAATATTACAATAAAAAAATAAAACTAGCTTTTATAAAAATTCTCTTTTGCAACATTAAATCTTTTATACATCGCGTACGAAATACTAAAACTCCAAAGAATTAAAATTTGGCCATCGCACTTCCAAAGGTCTTCCCTGTATCCTAAAATTATTATTTAGTCTTAATTAATCCGCTGCGATTTAGTTTTACTTAATTTCGGTATTTTTAAGTTCAAGAGCTCTTCCCTTTGATAAAAGTGGAATACAAACATTTCAGTATTCGCTGTGGGTGACATAACTGTAGGGTATTCTTTGGGTTATCAAACATACTTTTCAGCATTAATTTATGAAATTGGAATATTTAGTACGACAGCTGTTAAAAAGGAGAAAATTCAGAGTAAAATATTTTGAAAATTATCAGAGTAAAATATTTTCTCCTGTATAATAGTTATATTTTACCCACAATAAATAAAGTGAAAAAAAAAATCGTTCAACTTCTGTCAGTTCAACCAAAAATACAACCCGTTAACACTTTGCATCCTTTGCCGAGTGGGGCTCGACATTAGTTTTTATCTCAACTCCTTTGTCGAGTCTAACTCGACATTTTTCTAATCGAAACCAACAGATTCTGAAATAAAGATACCTGGAGAAAGAAGAGAAACCATTTTTTATGCGTGTGTGAGACGTGCAATACTGTAAATAACTGACATGATATTCAACTGAATATGCTTTTCATTTATTTAAATTACCCTATTTTTTTAGTTTTAGAATGTTTCGATATAAACACTTTAAAAGCATTGAGATCTACTGCTAACGAAATTAAAATATAACTTGAGAAGGTTAATAGTAATTATATTGAACGAGTTCAGGATTGTGAAATCGATAGGACCTTTTCGTACCGTATTCTACAGGTTTAGAAACCAACGTTGGCATGAATGTTCATAACCATTCCAAATTCCCTTTAAACAGTAGATCTTGTTCTCTTTAACCCCCGTGTAGCAAAAAGGTAGACCATATTGGTGTAAATCAAACCAAACCTCAGTATATCGTAACATTTTGCACCGTTTTATTTTCCTAAAAAAGAATTAAAAGGAAAAAAATAATTTTAAAAAGAAACCACGAAGCTCGCGTTTTTGAAATGTCTTTACCTTTTTGTTCTCAATCTATACCCGAAATTTGTTTTTATGCTAGACACAGTTTAAATTCCATCATTTTTTACGTGACGTTTTGTTATTAAAAACAACCCTGCAAGGCGTAAATATTTCCTTTGGAAGATACGGAAATAAATCGGGTCTTTCCTTCATGCATAAATAATGAAAGTTTCATCAATAATGGAGACTCGTATATTACGAAATGCTTGTATCGAGCGATATAAGCGCAATCTGCTGAGCTCAGCCGTTACCTGAATGCATATATATCTGAGATGAACCTGCGAATAAATCACTGTCCTGAATGTCATGAATCTTTTTATATTTTTTTTTCGGCCACAGGAAATTCGTTTAGCGGGAGAATTGCAAAATCTCCATTAAAGGAGGAATCGCGCGGTTTTCGACTTCCGCCGGCCGATCCCGCCGTTTTGTGGTGACGTCAGTCCGGAAGTAGATTTGACGGGATTTGTATAATGAGTGACGAGAGTTCAAGAAATCGATACGATGTTTGGATAAAAAAAAGAAAAAAGTTTTTGATAAGAAGAAAGAGGGAGTCTTCGAGTTTGAGTTGCAGTTTGATTTTGAATTTTTCCCCCTCCTGCTGCAGGTTTCTACTGAATCATCGGTTATTTATAAAGCTAACTTCCGTTGATTTCTTTTGAAATACGCAGAGATAAAGAATTTGATAAATAAATATGGTAAATATTTAAGCAGGTACAGCAACTTTTATTTTGTGGTTAAAAAAAAAGAATCATAATGGGGAGACGGTGCCTTTCGAGCTAAAAAGTGTTCTATAAAACTTCCTATTTTTCATTCTGAATAAAATATAAATAGTTCTGCTCTGTTTAGAATAAATGTTTTCTTGTATCATTAATAAGGGTATAACTTTATAAAACTTATTTAGCTTTATTATAAGAAATGCGTTTTTAATTAAACCAACTATATGCACAGTCATTAAAAAAACAAAATTCATTTACCCTCAAAACAACTTTTGAAACGTACAAATTTGAAATTTTTTACATCAAAAGAAACGAATTATTTTTAATCTACGAGCCTCGATTAAGTTAATATGAGCGTTATATTTTATTCTTTATCATGATAAAAGCTATTTTTTTATTATTTCAATTCAACAGTTTTAATTTATTTTTAATTTTTTTAAAAGTCAGATACCTTTAAATTTTAGAAATAATAAACTTTTATCTTTTCCCAACATCTTAAATAAAACATTTTAAAAGTTATTTTGTGGATAAATAAATTTTCTTTTAAATATGGTGCACATTTTGTTATTTTTCAAATATACTACCTGAAATGACGAAACTAAAAAAATTTAAATGTTACATTGTTATTAAAGAACTTGTAAAAAATTTATTGTTAAAGGAGTAGAATTTTTTATAATATTTTGCTAAAAGTCTCTTATAATGGAGATTTTAAGTCTCTAAATGTAGTATGATCCCTTACTTCAGTCGCTTAGATGCCAATGCGGTTAAATAAAAAAATTGTAAATTAATGTTTAATATCTATTTTTAATGTTCATTACAAATGTAAACAATAGTAATTATTGTCGAAGGCCATTAGTAAATTCTTTATTAATTAAAAAGAGTGGTATTTATTTAATTTAAACTTGAAAAAAATCCAAAAATGTTTTAAAAAGAGGGCTTAACCGTATTGTCTTTTGAATGACCATTTAGATTTGTTTTATACTGCCGGTTTCAATTAGATTCCTTTCCTTTTTAAAAAACTTGCTGGTAGGTTAGAAAAAAACATGACTTGCTCGAAATTAAATTTTAGTTCTTTGCCCTTATTTAGATCTAAAAGCTTTGAGGTTTCATTTTCCACAGGGTCTACTCTAAGAGTTGACAATTCGGTGGCCGCCTACTGACTGTAAGTGAGAGAAAAAATATGTTAAATACAAAATTAAATAAAAAGTTATGTACAATTGATTTTGATAAAAAAATTTTATTTATACTGTTTATGTCTATAAGCTAAAAATATTTACAATCCTTAATTCTAAAGAAATACTAAAATAAGTAGTATCCTTTATTAAAAAACCCAAAATGCTATACCTATGTGTCATATACGCTTTTTACGGGGGAACGGATAATCTCCGCATCAGTTTTATGAGCTTGATTTCACATACTCGAAGAGTGACACTAATTCAAAACAGTGAGACTAGTTTAGGACTAGTCACGCCGATTGGTTGGATTTGTAGTCAGAGCCAGCTGTAAGTACTCGACCTCGGTATAAAAATTGTCTTGGTGTAGCAAAATATTAGCCAAAGATCTATTAATCACTTTTTTATGCTATATTTCAACGTTGTTAGTTCTGTAGGGATACCGTTTAGGCAGAACCGTAAACTATTATGCTCCATACAATTCACTTAAAGGAACTGGAGCGTTCTGAACCTTCAAAAAACTTGATTTTTCAGTTTTTATTTACCGTATTTACAAGAGTAAAATGCACTCATCAGTGCAGTGTTTTGTGACAATATGTGAGCCAGAAATCTATTTCTGTTACTTTTTAAATGCTGCAAGCAGTTCAGTTTGTAAAGAAAGGAAAAAAAAGCGAACTGAAAATTTAGAGCTCAAGGTATTGCTAACACATTGGTATAGAAGTTCAGTAGGAGTGTTATAATGATGCAGCAATACTTCTCAGCAGTAACAATTTTCCTTTCTTTCTTTCTTCAGTACTGTTTTGAATATTCAAACCTATATTATCATAATATATAACCACCTGATGCAATAAAAATTATTTCATGTTTTAAGTGCATCTTAAATTTTGCCCAAGATTTTTTAAACAAATATAAAAATCGTAAAAAAAAACCATTCATGGGGAAAAGGTAAAGTTTTACATTACTATTTGACACCATTTCATTCAATGAGTAAAATTTATTTCTTAAAATTTTTATTCAAAAAGATTAAGATAAGTAATCGTTTCTTAGAAGCTCAAATATTTTTAAACTCAACTTATTTTTTGAAATTTTAGTGTTAACATAAAGAATAAAAATTAGTTCAATTAAAAGTATATATATTTTTGTGAGCAGTAAAGGATATTTTATGGATTTAACAGAAATCAAAAATTTAGTCTACCTATGCATCGCCAAGTATTCTACTGTTTATGGTATGTGCTTATTTTATTCCCTGTATTGATTAGAAAACTGAAAATAATAAAAGTTTGCACTGCAATATCATGGATAAAGCATGCATTTAACAAGAACGTAATAGTTCAGTTAAAAAATGCTATTTATTTTTAAAAATATTGAGGGATTTTTTTAATATTTCAAATATTTCCACATTCTGCGTTGTCGAAAAAGTTTCCTTAAGAGAATATAACTGGGGGATGAGTGAACAGATAAGTCACTGATGGGTTCGAATCCTACAACTGGTATGCTTTAAACTATTTGTAGTTGTCTTTATGAAGTTGATCCCGGGTAAACTAGCCCTAGTGCTAATGAAAATTCCAATGTAGAGTTCACGACCATCCAACGAACCACTCATTAACTGAATGCTGGAGTTGACAAGAACTCCCCGGGTAAAATGTCAAGTACCCTCTTGGACATCAATACACGCCATTATGCAGCCGAACAAAAGATTTTTTTGCCCTAGATGTTTTAGAATCAGCTAACAGAACAATACCTGAACGTGAATCGTTCTCTCGTTTGATAATGGATTATTTGACATCTATAATCTTATAGGGGCATTATTTCCTGACACTAAAAAAGAGGCGGGTGAGAAAATAATGAATTAATTTAACATTTTTTTTAACAATTTTCTGTACATTTAAATAGGGCAAATATTTTGATCAAATATTTAAGAATAAAAATCTTGCTCCTGCATTTAGACGATATTGTGAATTCCGATAAATGTTTTTCTAAAGGAAGAAATAGGCCATGCATAAATACATTTGTAGGAATCAAATACACGAGGGATTGAAAACGAGGTCACGAATAGGTCATCCGAGTTATTTTGAAAGAGCAATTTATTGTGAAAACTACAAATATTTTGAGTCGATGATCCAAGAATGCTTATACTGAATAAACCAATATCAGCAACACGTTAATCTTACGAGTGTTGTATAAAAAGATTTAATTTAATCTAACTAGATAGTAATTTTTTTAACAGATATCATGAAGGTCTACTCGAACCAATGATGTGGCTTTCTTAATATTTAGCATTATTACCGGATGCATTACATCTCCAGTTTACTTGGCTTAAACAATTCCTGAATGGGTAGGCCCCTGACTTTTGGTATAGTGGATTCGAATTCCTGAGCTGCTACGGATATTCACAGATGTTCAAAATTGGTTTTAAGCCAGTCCTGTTCTAACTGGCTCTCATGTTGCCAAATGTTAAAAACGCATACACACACATATGTATCGTAGTGCTCCAAACTAAATTAAACCCATTTTATCTCTTTGTAGAATATTTGTTTCTTTACAGAAAATTTAGTAGTGATTTCGTGTACAATACTTACGGAGGAGGGGGAATAGAAAACTACTTAGTTTTGCAATCAGTTCAACAGAAGATACAACCTGTAACAGTAGTCAGATCTAAATTGTTCAGATTGACCCCTCCAGACAGTCCGTCTTTGGGGATAAGGGTTTAAAAGAAACGTTCACGTACAAGTTAGGTGTGGCTAATCCCATAACTTCAACATATTTTCAAAGATTCCAGTTTGAATCACCAGAAAATTATCTTCTCTAGCATTATTTAATTCATGTAGGAAATACTTTGTTGAAAAGAAAAACTTGACTGAAATTTTAAATAGTTTATTAAAATATTAATTAGAACTTTAAAATTATATAATTATTCGTCAACAATTATAGCAGTATTTTAAAAAACATAAACAAGCATTTTCAATATATATGAGTGTAATGCTGTAGTTTATATAAATATATATATATATATACTTTTAATCTGTTAAATAAATAATTCTTAAAAAAATGTAATTCAATCAAGTTGATTTTACCATGTTAGTTTCTGCTACATGCAAAAATCGAAATGGCTTTACCCCAAAATAACACCAGTCTATTTAGTGGTATCAACACTGTCGATCTTCCTTCGAAGCACGTCGATTGAGCAAAACTTAAGTATAAAATCTTCATAAAAATTGTTTCCGATGTGGAATTTGTTCACCACACTCGCCGATTCATTCGAATTAGCTCCTGATGGAACTACGACATTTAATATAGTCCCTAAACTACTTTTAAAATGATACTCGACTTTCGGCGTGCGTCATCCTGATATTATACTTGAGAAGTAAGTACAGAACATGCGTAGTTTACTAAATTTGAGGTATGAAATTTGCATTTCAACTTTACGACTTGAGAAAATTTTTGCGTGTAGTTCCGGGTACTACTCTGTTTTGACCGAGAAGGCGTTTCCATTGATTTGCTACGTCATTCTGATGAAAAAAGTCGACAAACAGCAGGGTTTGATATTCTATTGGAAAAATGTAACACTGTTATCTATTCTTGTTCTATTGGTGAAGTTCCTTCTCGATAAGACTCTCGATCAAAGTCACTTTAGATATCAACTTACGTCGAATGCAATAGAGTAGCACCCCATAAGTATGAAAGAGCGAAAATATTACAAATGAAAACTTAAAAAGAAATATTTGCTTCTTCCAAAAGGAGTTTATCTTTTTGTTTATGATTCCACTGATGATTATCACATTGATATAGCATTTTGATTAAAACGGTGATTAACTTAAAAGTTGCTCATTTGCCCTTAAATGACTACCATCGACTACAAATATTTCGAATTATTAAAAATTCTTGTTTCCACTCAACTAAACCAAAGAACCTACCAACTTGTTTTAGAAATTTATAGAATTTTTTCCTCAGTTAAAATATGAGTTTAAAGTTGTTGGCATTTTATGCTATTTTAAGGTGAAAAGGATTTTATTGGCAATATTTTTTTCAGTTTCTACGTACATTTGCTCGAAAGAAAAAATCGAAATCCAATTTCATTTTTTATACTTAAGTAGTTTTGTATTGATCTGAAATCTTAATTAAATATACTTAATGTGAGAAATGGCGAAAATGTATTCTAACTAATATTTTTTTTCTTTGTAGTATCGGGAATTCATTAAATATTAAAACTTAAGTGTTAAGGCAGTGTCTGAAAGTTCATTCAAGTGTGTATGGGCAAAGACATCAGACAAGAATTTGGAGAATCTGAGAAAATTGAATATTTATTCCACAGGAATGTAAATTTTTAACCTCTAGACGTCAACTCCAGCTTTATAACTATCTTTAAAGTGAATTTACCCGTGGAGAATTCAATAAAATATTGATTTAAAATTAACTCTGAACAGCGTAAAAGAGAAAATCGTCTACATTTATAGGAAAAATGATTGATAAGTGAAGAAAAATACAGTAAACAGATACATTTTAATAAAAGTTTATAATTTTTAGATTTTAAAATGAATCTCTATCTAATTTATGCACATTGATCTGAGTTCTCATCTATAGTCTCAATATAAATATTTTTTCTTTGAAGCTTTAGAAAAGGTATTTAAATTGAAAACAATGCCACTACCCAGATAGCAAATTTAGTTTGCAGCAGTCTTGCTTTGCAAGCTTGCAGCGAGTTTAGCATAACAAGTCTGCCAGTTTGAAACAAGACTGCAGCAAGTCTAAGAATCTTCGCTTGCTTCAAGGTTGTCATGACAAGGTTGCCACAGTTTTGCAGCTAAATAGCGTTGCAAAGGAGTGGTCGTTTTACGTTTCGTCTAATTTGCGGGAGTTTTGCAGCAAGTTCCGAGGCAAATTTGTTATGGCAAGATATTATTCCGAAAAAAATCAAACTTGCTGCATCCAGACTTGCTTGCAAAAATCAAGTATGCATGCTGAGTAAAAAGTTCAATGGTAAAGTTCAATGTCAACTGAATGATATATTGCATGCAAAATATGAATATTATTTAAAATACAATATCAACGGTGATTATTTATCTATTAAAATATTATTTATCTATTAAAATATAATATCAATGGGGATTAGTTCATGAAGTTTAAAAATACTGTGATGTTAATCAAAATGCATTGTTCGATTGGGTTTTAAACTCCATTCAAGAAAGGGATCAACTTGAATTACATTAAAAAATAGTCGAACAATCGCTAAATAAGTAGGGCAGTGCGCTTCGGTACCAGATTTTGCTGGTTTGAATCCTGCTAATGGCATGAATGTTTTTAAGCGTTCGAAATCAGTTTTAAGCAGTAGGTCCTGGTCTCATTAACCCTCGTCTAGCAGAACGGAATGCTCCAAACCTCTATAAAAAATGTTTTTACCCTTCTTTCACTTTTTAAATAAGTGTTACTGATTCGATTTCAAAGGAAATATATTAATGTATTCCATAAACTTACATTAAAGCATTATTCTAATTTAAATTGACTTTAATTCTTAAACGGATTTGTTCCGGAAACAGTAAAATTTCAATACAGTAAAATATCAAATGATTTACGATATAATGATAATTTAATTGAGTAATAAATTGAGTCATAAACCATAAAGAAAAAAGATTAGATGGCTTAAATGTTAAAATAAAGCATTTGGTTAATGACTGTTTAACGATGACCAAAATATTTCTGACTTCCGCAGTGTAATTTTAACATCTTTCATGCATATCACGTGGAAAGAAATAAAAAATTACCGTTTCCGATTTTTCTGTCTAAAAATATTTTGATGCAGTTTTTATTACACAGCACTGTACTAATTTAAAAGCATGCTATTGCACCAGAAATATCAAGTTTGTCCAAAAATCATATTGTGATGTTGCCTAGAAATTCAGTCCAACCAAATCACCGCAAAATATTCGTATTTCATAAATAATGTAGATTTTCCATTTTGAGGTGAGAGAAAGTATCTATGTTTTTAACTAAGCGAAAATGGCAGTTTTAAACGAAATAAAAATAAACATTTCAAAATTGGAGTTCATGCAAAAAGGAGAAATTAAGACATTTTGATTTTCAGTTGCTGTATGTCTGTTTCTTAAATTGATAAAATGCTGTAAAATATACAGACTTTTGAACTTCTGATTTATCATGAGTAGCATTATTCTGTTTATCAAACAATAGATTCCACTCTAATACTGCAAAACAATGGCCGTAGTTTTCCATAGAATATTTGCAAAAAATTGACCTATTGGGCACCAATTAAATTAAGTTGATAACGAAAAGAAATTTGTTTTATTTAATTTTTATTTAGATTTAGAATTCAGATTGGAAAGAATATTTGCATGATTCGATAAAAAAAGGGCTATCTTTACAATTAGTTATTTTCCTATCAAAAAAAGTCAAAAAGAATCAAACATCAAAAGTTTTGGTTTGTCAACTGTAAAATCTGTTTGATGAAAGCCTTAATAGAGAAAATCCAGACCAAAGACAAATTTTGACTCTAAAAGATTAATCTTGTTGAGAAACCAAAGTTTTCGTTATATTTCTGTGTATATTTTGCAAATTAAAAAATGGTGATAATGATGTGATTTCGTGTGAACGAAGGGAGATTCTCCTCATAACAGCATTTCGAATGAGTCACTGTTCCAGAGGGAGAGAGATGCCCTTCTCACTTCATCCCTCTTTTGACCCTCCCCTTTAAACGTGCTGTGAATATTTTCAGTCACTGGTTAAGGCTCGACCGCTACTTACTGATACACGTAATTGCATAGAAATTACCCTGCGTAAGTTGTGTAATCTCGATTATAAATGCAGTATGAACTCGCGATTGGATAGAGGGTGGGGTGTTCATGACCTTCAATCAGAATTGTTGAAAGTTTGAGTGCCAAGCGATGGATTGTATCACATGAACTGTTGAGCTCTCGTTAAACCTTTATAGGTTTTGTAGAGAATTTATTTGAAGTAAAGCAGAAGAATATGAATTATATTTCAAGCAATTAAAGATAGCATAATTATTTCTTTCGTGGCTATTATCTACACATTTGGTGGAAAGGATCTATTTTTAAATATCTAAGAGAAACTCTTAAATGTAATAGCGTAATATTTCATATTTTGAAAAGCTTCAAGCAATTAACGTGTATTTTTAGCTCCTCGATAGATTAGTGATCTTGCATACGTCAGCGGATTGGTTATGAACATTATCTTATGAAGGATACTTCCGTGAATTATTTTCCTTTATTTTTTAAGATTTATTTTTTATACGGCAGTAGTTCAAGACTGTAGTTCTATTAATTATTTTTTATAATTGAAATAATTGAAATTTACTTGTTAAAATATTTTCTAATCTTACTTGCATTTTCCCATCCAGATACAGCTCTTCAATTCAAAATTTAATTCAAAATCTGACAGATAGTATTTTTAAGTTTTGGATAGTACAATAAGAATAATTGTGTAATTGGAAGCTTAGGCGCTGGTATCGTAATTGTGTTTTCTCAATACTTTAAAAAAATTATAAACATCTTTTAAACAACTATTTTTTAAAGTAAATATACGATAAAGAGTACAAATTTTTCAAATTGTAATAGTCATTATAAAAACTTTTTAGTATATTTTATCCGTGAACCTAAATTTTTGAAAATTTCCATCGTATTATATATTAGAAAATATTTTTCTGATGTTAAGTTAAATTCATATCTTAAAAAAATTACAATAAAAAATTCAATACTATAACATTTTACAAATACGAAGCTATTTAGATTTCATGAAGTTCATCTTGTTTTTAAGCTTCCAAAAAGTGAGAAACCGTATAAATTTTAAGTATCTCAAATCCTTTATAGTAAATATAAGTACCTTTTTAAATATTTTTAAATCATAATCTAAAAATACAGAAACTAATTTTAAAGACTCTCTGAAGGATAATTAGTATTTACTGAATTTACTTATTAAATTTGTTTAATTTTGTTATTCATAATAATTGAAAAAAATTAATTTACGAAAATAAAAATCTGATATACTATAAATCAATAACTTTGCTTTAGTTTTCTGGAAAAAAGTTAATTATTAGGTAATACTTAATAAATTGTCAGTTATATTTTTGTTTTTAAAATTAATAGAATTTTAAATTTTAATTTTTAAAAAATAATTTGATATAATTAATAAATATAGGAAAATGTGTATACATTGTATATATATTTAAAACAAATTTTTAAATATTTTAAATTAACATAGTATACATATATTTAAATAACACAAATGTTTATTTAAAGTATACATAGTGTCCGTTAAATATATTTCCAGCAAAATATTTTGAAAAATGAAATACCTCTTTTAAAAAAAGTTTAAAATGCTCTATAGCAAATATTGTGGTTGTCATTATACTTTTTCAAAATTATTTGAATGTGATAGCTTATGTGAACTGCTTTTAAAATAAGTGAAATCAATGTTATGTGAAGCATTTTTGTTTTATTTAAAACAAAAGGATCTATTTACATCCTCCAAGTGCTTAACAGTATTTACTTTATTAATCTGAATTAAAAAAGGTAGAGGCTTGATTTATAATGAAATATTATTCTAATAATAAA
>CM063502.1:143159270-143211770 GCA_032207245.1 Pardosa pseudoannulata
TAGAATAAGTGGTTATTCCTTTATTTCATTACATATTAAATTATAGATTTAACTTTACTAAAGCAGATACCTAATTTCAAGCATAAGTTAGATAATAAGTAGTGTCTTTCTCTGACTTCATATTTGTTTTACAACTTCTTCAATGTACTTAGTTTATATTGAATTCTTTTGTTTCACTTAAATAAATCTGAAAGAGGTCAAAATATTTTAAGAGTATGTTAGTCAATGCATAGATCTATTTATTTATGGTCTTTGCGTTATATGAAAAAAATTTGAGCTACTACCGACCTACCAACTTTGAGTTAAACAAGTACGAACAGTAATTCTTATATTTAAAAAATGTGTTGAACCACACTCGAAGTTGTACTTGCTGCAAAAGAAAGACAATGACGAATCAGACTCGACATTGGATGGCAAAAGAAAAAAGTAGCCTTAAAAGTAAAATCTATAAAGTATGAAAAGCATATCCAGCTATATAATTAAACAGGGAGATTATTAACATATAACAGAATATTAGATGTAAATAAAAATCATTTTCCCTTCTCCCAGGAGGCTAAATAAAGTTACATGTGAAAAGTAGCGTAAGAAAATGGGCTTTTACAAACTTAATACCACATTAATAAGGATGTATGAAAAAAAAATTCTAAGCTTCATAGAAATCACTGAGTTTTTACTTTGGGAATTTAGAAAAAAATTACTTTAGTTACAAAATGGAAAGTAGCTTGAAATAGAGGGGAGAGTTTTTTAAATACAGAAAATGCGTATCAACTGGAAAATGAGTATTTAAACACTGGTGTAAAAGGAGAGATGAGGCAAAAAATTCGATTTTGAAAGCTGTAGAGTAAAGTCAAGAACACGAAAAGGGTTATTTGAAAATGGTAAGTACCCATTCAAAACTGTTGTTCTTCGCTGAAAGGCGTAGATTCAATATGTTTGCCTTTGCCATGATATAGGAAGAAACCCTTTCCACTTGATTGATATGACAGTTTAGTATCATCAATACATTAGAGGGAAAAAAATGAAAGTTTGTTTATATGAGAAGTGGTTTCTGAGTAGGACCAAGATACGAGAATTTCCTTGAAAAATGGTATTCCTGTAATTAAATTCCTGTATTACATTTTTTCTACGATGTATCCAATAGATAGACGATGAGTATCGAAGTCAATGGGGGGAAAAGAGCGAAAAGTAAAGTATTCGTACAGTGTTTTAAAATTCTTCCATTTTAAAACTATATTTGTAATTTCTTGTTTTTATTTGGTGCGCGTTAGTTTTTAGCTTCAAGGGTAATCAGACCACATTTTTAAAGAGAAAAGTTAAAAATAAACAAAATTATTTGTGACAAGGAAAACTTAATGTATTTAAATATTTTGATTTTACAATCTTATAACCCTTTTTATATCTATTTCCTGGATTCATTTTTGCATTTTAAAGTAAATGTACTATTTAATAAGATAGCTAATTTAATAATATTATACTTTCATTATTATTATTATTATTATTATTATTATTAATTATTATTATTATTATTATTATTATTATTATTATTATTATTATTATTATTATTATTATTATTATTATTATTATTATTATTATTATTATCATTATTTATTTATTTATTTATTATTATTTATTATTGTTTATTATTATTATTATTATTATTATTATTATTATTATTATTATTATTATTATTATTATTAATTATTATTATTATTATTATTATTATTATTATTATTATTATTATTATTATTATTAGTTATTATTATTATTATTATTATTATTATTATTATTATTATTATTATTATTATTATTATTATTATTATTATTATTATTATTATTATTATATTATTATTATTATTATTATTATTATTATTATTATTATTATTATTTTAAGTTGTTACTATCTGAAATGTACAAACTTTGCTCACATATAGCCATGAAACATGGCTATAGATATGGCTTCATTTCAGTTCCGAGACCCCAAATATCACAAGAGTAGAAGTCCGATTTAGCCTCCAAGCACATCCCCACACAGGAATTTCTTTATTTCGCAGTTCTCTCCCACCTGCTAATATTCTAGAAGGAGGACTATGAGACCCACAGACTTATCTTGCGCATATTCTTTCTGAACAGGAAGTGGTTTTAAGGTTCTAGACAACCTCGAATCTATTATACCGAAATTATATTTAGGCACATACGTAAGAGTAGTACTCAAAATCTGCGACTCTGTTCTCTTTTTAGCTTCCACTTCTTTACAGAGGCATAAGATATAATTTTAGTAATCATGTTTACATTTTTAATTAAATCGAATTGGTTACGACAGCCAAATGATAGCCGAATAGGCAGGGTATTCTCTTCGGTACCAGAGTTCTGGAGTGTGGGCTTGAGTCTTGCTGCTGTCAGGAATATTGTGAAATAGAGTTTAAGAAATAGTATCCAGTCTCAATATTCCTCGTATATCAAAAATGTAGACCTTTGGGTTGTAAACAAGACGTCAGATTGACAAAAAGCTTAAATAGTGCGAGCTAAATTGTGGTTTAAAATAATTGTATGCTTTAAACTTGTATATAAATTGTTTTCTTGTTATTTTATTGATGTAACTCGGTAAGCAATATTCGAAAGTCGGTTTTCAAATATTGTGTGCCTAAAGCAAAACTGAAGAGAGCAGGGTTTAAACAATCAAGAAAATGCACCTTCGTAAGATTTTAAACTGGGACCATGCTTCACATTTTCAACTCAATATAACTCAGACTAACGTCTATAATAAGGTTTATTAATTGAATATTGTTGTAGTCGATATATATTCCTCCCATGATTTAAAAATTAAAATGATTTTTTGTAAGTAACACTCAGCGAGTAAAAATCCTAATTGATTATTTAATTTATTAAAATTTGTTTTAATAAATTTTTATGGGACCTAAAATAGGTTTTATTTATTTTTACTTAACCTATTAAAAAATAAAATTTTACTAAATAATTACAGTTGAAATACATCACAATTGACTATTTTTCAAAAACACTTGAATTTTACATAAGACCTCTTATAAAGAATATAGATACAGTAAAGTGCACCGAAAAACGAAAAGGTTTGTGAACCATTGTACTAGGATATTTCTGGAATTTTTACTTGCTACCTTCAAAGGATTTACTCTTCAAGCGCTAATTAGTGTGGCATGTAACGTTAATTATTTGTTAATAAATTGTTATGGGAGAATTAGACTGGGTCTTGATTGTTTTAGAGTGCTACGGTCTACTTTTTGGCTACACGAGTACCAAAAAGACCGGGACCTACTGCTTAAAACCATTCTGCCCTCGTTCGGCTAGACTGAGACTTATAGTTTATACTCTGGATCAGGTGTGCCAAGAGCCAGATAGTCAGTTGAATATAAGATTCATGAATTTTCGAGAATTTTTTTATTACAAAGTTTAATTTATAAAGTTTAAAGATAACAAAACACCACTTATCACTACTTGTTGTATATATATTTGCTTAAGTCATATGAGCTACCAGTAGGACGATTACACAGATGCGATCGCAAAACGTTAGTATTTGAATCTACAAATTTTGATCCAGGACATCGGCGCCCAAAGCAAATTGACTATCATTTGATAGTCATGCGTTGAACTTTACAATAGCTTGTAAACATGCTTTCTCTAGTATAAAAATTTTAAATTATACATTTTCTTGGAGAGGGATAAATAGATATAATTATACATAGAGATTTGAATTAAATCATTTCGTTTTATAACTTACCTTTTATTTTTAATACAGATCAAAAAATTAAAGTCCGAGCTCAGCTTATTACATGAAATATTCTTTACTACTTATATTCAGTATCGAATTAACGATTATTCTGGAGGAGAAATCATTTTCTTTGTATCTACTAAATTTCTTTAAAGAAGAGGGTATAGTTTCAAATTAAGTACGTCAGGAAAAGGAAGAAAATCGATGTTTCTATTTTAATGGATTGCAATCAATAGTCTTGTCTGATATGTGGCAACATTAGTGTCTATACGTGGATCAGGACCTTCGTTCTAGGAAGATAGGAGTGACATAGAAACGATGAGTAAATACAAATGATGGAAACGGGCCCCTCCTTACAGGATGAGAACTAGGGCAATTTTCTCGTTTTTATCATCTTTTTTATCATTAAACTGGGTATCTGGTTCTGTGAATTATTTATTGCTGTGTTCGGGACTTAACATAATTAGTTTGACTAATGACAAATGTAAGATAATTCTTAGAACTTTATCTATAAATACCATTGCAAAATACGAGAATCTTATGATCAATGTATAGAGATGATTGTTGCATGTTAACATGGGCTATTGTGGCATACGTGTTGAGTTAGATAATACACTTATGGTATTTATTGATCGTATCAAATATTTTACCCTGCATTGTATAAGTTTCTTACTAGTCTTGAACAGCGTTGTACTATATTGTGTACTATTGTTGAGTTAAAATAACATCAGTCTGTATAATTTACAGGGATTTTTTTACACGCATTAATTTTGCTGTTTTTTTAAGTAATCTAAATATATAATATTTAGAAAAAAACTGGAAGCCCTCGCTTCTTAGTACATATGAAGATAAAATTTTTGAAAATAGTTATGCTTCTTAATGTTTTTTTAATATAGAAGCAAATTCAAAAGTATTAGTTCAAGTGTTTAAAGATAATTAAATCTACCTGTATTGTTATAATGGTTTGAACGGAATGAATACGGTATTAAGTCCTTAATGAGCATGAGCATTTTCTTCATGAGATATGCGGTAAATGCAGAAAATTAAGTCTGTAAATACCACATTTAGTTATTACAAAATTGAAATAAATTTAATGGAAATTTCAATGTTTTTGTTTTCAGATTTAACTCTCGCTTCCTTGCTACAAGTTTCTTCGAGATTTTATATGTATACTACTTTTATATGTATATGTTATACGCATACTTTGCTGTTTCGTTTAAATTACATGAAAAATATTTTTATAATGTATAAAAACTATAGACAGCACAAAAGGTTTTAGAAGTTTCTGTGATCAAAAATAAAATTTCCGATGTAAACCATAGATTTATAAAGATTTCTAGGTAATAAAGTAAATTAAATATCCTTTTTGGTTAGACTTTGATATATGTATTGGAAGTCGATCAAAAACTATTAAAATTGTCGGTACACCAGTGTCTAGCTTCAAGGAAATTATATAAAATCATGAAGACTACTTTAATTCCTGAAATGTAGCATGTCAGAGTTTCATCAGCTTTGTTAGACATGAAGTTGTTCTAGATCAGCGGAAGCACTAGATCTCCCATTAATAATACTTTTAGGAAACAGCTTGCTCTTCCATTGACTTAAAATACTGTGATTTTCCTTGATTAATTAGCCTGCGGAACATTTGCTTGCGGTGCTATGTATAAAAGAACAAGAGACATGACTCATCTTGAAGTAATTCAGCCTTATAAAAAGGGTCAGATGTTATGTTCCTCGCGGGTAATGCTGACTACTCGGGTAAGCATAATGGTTTTCTACACGTTAAACATGACATTTATTTACGGCTTTGGGAAGTAAAACACATATAGAATGAATAAAATAGAAACAGTACTTAGATCTTTGATTGAGAAATGAGAGTACAATAATGGACATTTATATTATAGAAACCCATTTCTAACTATTATCGTAGCGTGGATATTTTTAACATTACTTTCCTGTATTGCTCTAAAATTTTTCAGTTCTAAAAAAATTGACTTATTTTAGTAAAGGCCTAATCCACATCAACCTGTACACATTAAAACATCAACAGATTCAGTTTACGATTCTTTTTCCGATTAAGAACTCAAATTTATCGTGTGATATCAATAGGTTTTCAACTGTTTAAAAGATTTATCAGATGTCAACCTGAAGCAAAATAAATTCGTTGAAAATATTTCATTATCACTTTTAGTTCCACTTATGAAATTTTATCGGTTCTATGTCTAAACGTGAATTTATTTCGAAACTTTTCATAGATTGAATTTCCTAAATTATTAATGAATTAAATATGTCCATTACATCGGCAATATATCACTGATGATTAAAAAATATTAGTCATGTATTAAAATTTGAATTTCATATGTTAATGCAGTTTTATCCGTCTGATAAAAAGAAAATTAGAAATTTTTTAAAAATAAAAATTTTAAAGCACAAAGTATATATTTCTAAATTTTTGATATATTATTTAATTCTTTTTAAATTTAGATTAAATACATGGTTTGCTGCCTTTAACTGTATATGTACTGTGTATTCTAATCGTTTAAATGATGCACTTTAAACATTTTAGCATACAGAAAACGGTATTTCAACATGGATTTCAAGGGGCCTCTCTTACCCACTAAAAAGGCTTCTGTTTATGCATAAAATAATTAATAATACAATAGGATTTGAAAATTGAAATGTTAAAAAAACTTCTTTGGCGAAATTTCACTGATTTTTTTTCCTTAAAGGAAAATTAGGAATAAATTTCTGCATTTTGAAACAAATCAAAGATAATAAACATGGTTCGTTTAGATTTTTTTTTAACTTAGCTAAACTATGTTGTTTTTAAAACAATTTCATTTTCTTCAATATTTATTATTTTTATGAAAAATTTCAGGTTTTATCTTAAAATGAAAGTTATAAATTTCCTTCAGGCTAAGTTCTTTCTATCGCACGGAAGTTATTTTTTGCAAATCAATCGGTTACTTGCGAAATTTTATTTTGAAAGTGATATTTCTTAATTGTAGGGCTTTATTAAGTAATCACTTTACATATAGGGTGTATAATCCCGATGTATGTATATGTATGTATCACGATTATACATTCACATACCATTTGGAGCTGCTTGTTAATCGAACAGGTAGGGTCTATTTAGCCTACACTGCTCGTAATTGTTCAGTATCAGCTTTAAACAGTATTCCCGCTATAAATAGCTCTATTGTTTCAATATTTACAGTACTGCTCTAAACCGAACGAAACATACCTTTTAGAAAAAGTTTTTAATTCACTACAGTAGAACCTTGATTATCGGAAATAATTCAGACTGAAATCACCTTTGATAGTCAAAAAGTCGGATAATATAGACTAATTTTTAAACCACAAATACTGTTATTTACCAAATTTATCCAAAATTGTTTATTTGCTATAATAAAAATAAATCCTAAATTACTACTGAGTGTTAAGTTTTTAAACTCCTTTATTAGTTATCAAATTCCGTACACCTATTTTTTAGAATATTAATAGATTCTGAAATCTTTTTTTAATGGGGGAAAGGGGGCATCACAGGGTAGCCCGATAAGTGGCTTCACTCTTTCATCAACAAATGATTCGTAGGAGAAATGTAAAGAGTTTTTCTTTTGTTTTTGCATTCTCCGAATGATTCTGTTAAAGTGTTCTCTAAACAATATCTTTGCCCCACTCAACAACGACACCTTTGTAATACTGTATTTTTCACTAAAATTCCTGAAATGTATTCATTACATTTAAAGATCTTAAAGAAAAATATAAAAACACCATTATTTTTTAACACTTAAGTTGTGAGAGAAAAAAGATAAAAATATCGCTCCATTCATAAGTCGTTTAACTACAAAATAACTATTTGGGGAATTTGGTATCTTTATGATTACATGCTTTATAAAGTTCTGTACCTTGATTGTAGAAGGTTTATATATCAAGATATGAACTTAAAACATTTTTAAACAAACAACTTTAATAAATAAACAAATGAGCAATTTATCCCACCATATGGATGGGAAATATGCAGCTTGCTACTGAAGCTTTACAACGTGTATTTATATTCGATGCTGATGCACCTTATAATTCCCGGCTTTTAAGGAAATTCGATGATTGCGACTTGTGATTACGAATACAGAATTCAGCCAACAGAAGTAAATTTCAGGCATTCTCATGATAAAAAGGCATTTTATAACTTATTTCTCGATAACGACTTTTACAAGTCTTCAGTTCTTAAAAATCTGCAAAACTCGGCTGCAACCTTTGACAGCCTTTTCTATAAACTTGGTTGAATTTAATTTTTAAAACAAGATTTCATATTATTGAATCGGTTAACAGACACTTTGGTTCGTAAAGGTCAGGTTAATTGAGGCTTCACCGTGTAACATAATTATCTATTAAATTAGACGTATCACTCTGATAGATACATTCATAACTAGTTTTGACACTTTTTTTTTACCCACGTCTAACTCCTTTTAGTTAAGATATCCAGTTCTCGGAAAGTCTAATGCTTGTCATAAGGATTTAGTTTTATATCGCCGTCCTTAAATCTCGAATTTCAAAGCATGTCCATCTTCCTATTATCTGCTAAACGTACGAATCTATTGATGCTTTGCACTATAACCTTAGAAACCGGATAAATGCAAAAGAGACCCATTAAATGCTGCAAGAGCTATAAACTGCTTCTGAAATAAATGAACACGTGTCGTGGGGAAGGGACCACTGCAACACCCCCTATAATAAATCCATAAAGTGTATTGTGACTATGAACGCAAGAACCTTTTCTTATTTCAAACGTGACTCTTTAGAAAAAGGTTACTTCTTTCGGTTAAGTTTTATAACTCCCTGTGTAGAATTGTAAGATGTTACCGATTTTATCACTAACACGTGTTTCCGAAAGAATCTGGTGAATTGCTTGGAAATTTACGTTTTCATCTCCCCCAAATGTCCAAGACTTCCAGGAAAAGAATTCTGTTGCTTCAAAAATTGTATTCGCTTTTAGGATGCGTCTCTTTCAAATTGAAAAACATCTTTCTCTTGGACTGAATATTAGCTTTAAAGCTGATTTCCAAAATAACCAGGTGTTCGATTGCTTTAATTACAGAAGAAAATCACAAAGGAAAGATTTATCGTACAATGAGTGCAAGTCAAAAATTCATACTTTCTAAGGTAAATTGAGTTGAATGAAAAAAATTTCAGATTCCATATCAGCTTGGTGAGCATTATATTTTATGATTTTATTGCTTATTATACATTCCCCTTCACAAATCAATGTAGAAGCAACATATATAAAACGCACGGGCGTGCACACATATATATTTGGCAGACTAACAAAGAAATATACATTTGTCAATAAAATACGGTAATTAATAATTAAGAGTTTGTCAAAGTTGTTATTGATTAACAATTAAAATTATTGCAATTGCTAATCCAATATTGTAATATTTTGTATCAAAATATTGTATTTCCCCTCGCCGTTTAAGTAAATGTTTAAAGTATAATAATATCAGACAGTATTATATAACGAGAATGATAACACTGAATTCTTGTTCTTTATTACCCTACATACGATTATAATTATCAGAATTTTAAAAAATATTGTATTTTTAGAAATTATATGGGCTTTAGTTTCACAAAATACGCTTTATTGCTTCCGAGAAGTCATAAATTATTCATTACGGTAACTTTTTTTGGCTTATTAATTATTCATAAAATTATGTTTACTTTAAGAATAAAGGAGGATTAATATCTTTTAAATGCTTAAAGATAACGCAGAGATAAAATTTGTTAGTATGAAGCGGAAAATAAGGCATCAATAGTATTTATTTTGAGGTTCAAAACACTTTTGTAGGCAAATTGTAGAATATTAATCATGTAAATGTATATTATGCATTCGAATTCTTTAGGAAATTGGATATTTACTGATAATATATCGTACGAACAGTTGTTAATGTGTCTGGAATTGCTTCCCCTCTCCCTTCTCTTCAGCTCACTCCAAAATAAAGTTAATCCCTTCCATACAAATTTCACAACTGAATTAAATTTGAGCGTAATTAGCACTTTTACTGTGTAGTAAAAATAACCGTGTCACGCTAGACATGAATATGTAGTAAAATACAGTAGAGCTGTAACTTCGAGGAAAGTTTGGGGGGGGGGGGAGATGAACGGTACCTAACGGCTGGCGCGTGCGCTGTAATTTCCACCTGCCCTGTGGCTAACAAAGTTTTACGGTTCACTAATAAATGCAAAATAAAAGAGGGAACCGTCCATGTTAAATGAGACCAGCTGGGGGACCCAGTCTACCGAGCGGAACGCTCTCCCTATTGTTATATCGTTCACTTTCACCTTTAAGGTTCGGCAACTTCATCGGGATGAAACCTCTCCTGTCCAAAAGGGGACTTGTGCCATATTAGGGCAAACGTAAACACATGGCTTATTTTCTCGTATCTATGGCTTCTACAGCAGGGCAGAATAAATTGATAATGTTATATTCATAAAGGGGGAGGGGCAAGTAAAAGGGGTTCAGAAACTATGGTACTTCAGGATTCTTCTGTAATAGAAACCATTTTGAAGATTCGTATTCCTACAAACCCATAAAATTAGCAAATATTTACCGAAGGAATACATCAAAGGAAAAGAAATGAGTAATTTTAATATATTTGGCTTCTCTGTGTGAATTATTTTTTGTGTGTAGCCAAAGAGATAAAAATTACTTACTCATGAATATCTATTACAGACATGCAATAAATGCATCACTACTCTTTCCCATTCTATTTATATGCTAGTAGAAGACATTATTTGCTTTCCCCACCGCAAATTGTTGAAAGGGAAAGATTAAATGAAAGCTATTTTTATAGTTCATTGAGGGATATATAATGAATCCCTATTCAAAATTTCCTTTCTTCTCAATGCAAAATTGTATTTGGCAATTGCTGATAAATATCAATATTATACAAGAAGTATATTATTGGAAAAGTTGAAATTATGATTCGTAATTTTTAAGGTTATTTTATTGATGAAGTTTTAATCTTATTAAAGCAATTTTTTCAGGTTGAAAAATTAGTCTTTTGTTCTTACCTTTTTAAAACTTGTTCGTATTTTATGTTTTTAATTCACGCAGGAAGTATTTAATAAGAAAAACAAGGTAATTCTAAGTGAACTATAATAAGGATAACCTTTTCTTAAATAGATATTGGAATTAAAAGGAAGGTACTTCCAACACGTTAGAAGAGCCGAAATTTCATTGGGATTAGAAAATAAGACTGTAAATTTTCAAGACGAGTAATTTTGAAGACGAGTGTGCATAAGCTTCGAAATTCACTTGCAAGTAACATAATGGCTACCAGCTATGAAAAATTCCTAGCAATTGCGGTATGTATCTCACAAGCCAACTTCGTGTGTATTCAGATCTATTTTGTTAAAATAGTTTGAGTTTACTTGGAGTTTTCTTAGGTACTTGTACGATTCCTAAAACAGCTTATGAGGTATGAGAAAAAAATCAGATGAGATCATACTTGTATTGAATTAATTCAGTCGCAGCAGAATTAAACTTTGGGAGCTTTCAAAAACACCTCCATTTATATTAGGGAAACATATAGGGTGACTATGTGAATCCGTATAACCTATCTTGGAGATTCGGGCAAGTAGAAAAGAGGTAGAAAATCGAGAGAAAAATCTGCTCTTCTGTGGATGATCCAAATTGAGGCTCTGTCGAATGATAGCTGAATGAGTTCGGCGCTGAACTTCAGTACCAGAGTTCGAGGGTTCGAATCCAACTGCTGGCATGGATATTCATAGTCGTTCGGAATTGCAATATCAGTAGGTCCTGGTATTATTACGCCGGGTGATGGCTGAATGGCGGATTGCTGCTCTTCAGTACTGGAGTACACGGGTTCTAATACCGCTCCGGTTTTGTTTTGTTTTGTTTTTTGTTTTGTTTGGTTTGGGTGCGCTACGGTTTACTATTTTGCACATGAGGTGTAATGAGACTGGGACTTACTGCTTAAAGCCGATTCCGAAAGTCTACGAACATCCATGCCAGTAGCAGGATTCAAACTTGCGAACTCCGGTTTCCAAGAGCAGCTCCTGGCATGGTTGTTTGTAGCTCTTCGGAATCTGCTTTTAAGCAGTAGGTCTCGATATCATAAGCCCTCGGATAACAAAAAAGTAGAATACAATGCTCCAAACCAACCTGGTCTTATCAGCTCTTGTGTAGCAAAGCATTGGACTGTGGAGCTCCAAGCCAAATAAACCAACCAAATAGAGATTCTCCAGCGGGACACCAGGAGCGCCTAACACCCGTTAGGATCATCATCATCATTAACAACAATTGTAAACTCTCATCAAGGTGACAGTGTATTTAAAGTAGAGTAACTTGTTGTAATACCTTAAAGCTAAATTTACTTTTATACCACTTGAAAGAATAGCTCCTAATTATTTCCTCTGTTTTGAATATATAATATTATGTAGCCTCTAAAATCTATTTTTTCATATGATTTTTAATATCTTACAGGTCTTTAGAGCGAAATTTATTTCCGTGTTTCCTAGATTGAAAATTCCTTTATAAGTCTACTAAAATATATTAAAATAAATTACCTTTAAAATTTCGTCAAAATTTGTCTGTTTCTCTGCTTTTTTAGGTTGTCAATTTTCTACAGAAATTCTTAATTTAGCCTCAGTCAATTCCCTTGTGCACGTGTCCAACATGCCTCTTAATGTCCTACATAAACCCGGTAGACATCAAATCATTTGGAAGATGAAAGAAAGGGAAGAGGCTGTAATCACATACACACGTGACTCCACCCAATATTGGAGGAGCCATTTACAAAATCAAGCAAATATAAGCTATCTCTGGCTAGCGTTTTGTTGAAGGAATCCAATAAGAAAGCTATGAAAATAAAATTAATCAAAAATGAAGTAAAATCGAAAGAGTTATGTGAGTAATGATTTTAATATTGGGCTTTTGCATGGCAATGCGTAACTTTTCTCAGGTAATCAAATATTTCAAGCTGACTTGCTGATGCAGGAAAAATACTGTACGTGGTATCTGTAATCTAGTTGTTATCGATTGCATTAAGCTTCATCTGACATAGCACATCTTCAATTCTATTTGTTAAGGGGAATTTTCTCAATTTTCTATTGCCAGAAGTCGGAAAATGTCTGTTCTGGAATTATGTTTTTGTGATTGAAAAAGGGACTTTTTAAAATTAATGCTTACTCTTTTCTAAAATATTATTTCTGATAAGCTTTATAAGTGTTAATTTTGAATCGGTGAGCAGTTTATGATAGTTAAAATTTCAGTTAGAGCTCTAATTAAAAAATATTAGTGCACCCTATAGGAATTAAAATCTGTAAATGGGCATAGTATTAAAGATGAAAATAATTTGTGTTAATAATAATTCTTAAATTGTTAAAGTTGTTAATAATTTGTGTTAATATTTACTCTTGTTTACTAATTTGTTTTAATTTATTTTTTAGTCGAGGCTTATTCTGTCTACAACAAATGGACTTAATGTAGAATAAATTTATTGAAATAAGTTGACCAGTTTGAAGTAATGTAAATTTAAAAAAAAACTTATATTTCCGTCAAAAATTTATAAAACTGAAGTTTACTTATTACCTTAATGTAACTTTTATTAATCTCAGTTTAATGGCAATTTTAAAAGTTAATATTACTCCATTTCAAGAGAACTTTTAAAAAAACTTTCAGAAATTAAAATTTTTCTAATAGGCATATTGGCAGATTATTTGGTTTAAAAACGTTTGCTTATAGATGATAAATTCTAATAAGAGATTCAAGAGTTAGTTTGGAGTATAGCATTTCCAATTTATTTTACTTTTATCATTTAAAATAATTATTTATTTTATTTAATTTGAGTAAATTATAAACACTAATTTATGAAAACGAAATAAGCTCACATTTTCTAATAATATAAAGAAACTATATTTTCATAAAAAAATAAACCCATACATACATACATACATACATACATACATACATACATACATAACCTTAATACAAATTTTATTTCTCAGCTTAGTAGCAATTTCATAATTTAAGATTCCTTGAAAAGAACTAATATTTTTTTCTATAAAAAAAGGCCGAACTTTTGTAATAATGAACTTTTAAAACACAATCATTTACTAGGTTTAAATTTAATAAAAGCATTGTTAACCAGATGATACTCTATAGATTAAAACCGAAAATGGTAGGATTAAATATAACAAAGCCTTAACTCTTATCAACGTCGGGAGTGTAAAAAAGCAATTAATTAGTTTTCCTGATTTTATCTTTATAGCTTATTTTTGTGACTAGTATTAAATTGCTTACGTTGTTGTAGATTAGCGACAAACTTTTATATTCTAAAAGTAATTATTTTTAGTAGATAAAAATTTGTTGAAAGAGTAAGAAATTATTTTTAAAAATTGTTTAAAATTATTCTTTTAAATATACAACAAATGAAAAAAATGAAATTCACCCTTTAAATAACTTTTGAAATATGTATATTAAAAACTTAATTTTTATGTCAAATTGAAATTGAATTTTAACTCTGTAAATCTAAAACTTATAAAGTATCTGATATTTTAAATTTAAAAAAATTTAAAAACTTTTAAACTGGAAGAAAATAAAAAAATTCATGTATCTTGTTATAAAACAAATTGTATATCTTATTAACATAATTAAGGTTCATATAATAACAAAGATAATTAGCTTCTATTTCATATAAAAAAACTAGTTCCCAATTTACAAATTTCTAAAGTTAATTTGCAGATAAATGCATTTATATATTTTCATTTGTATGCATATTTTTTAATACTATTTCATATAACATGAATAAATATTTTTTAAATAAAATTATTCTTATTAAATAGGAAAATTTTTTCTAAATAGAGCAGAATTTTTTATTTTATAATAAATCAAATATAGGCTGTTATAATGAAGACTTTTCAGCTGGAAAAGTACTAAGTCCTCTTAAATGTAAATTCAGATTTAGTTCTAATGAATAGAAGATAAGTGAATAAATTTAGGTTCATGAAATTTATTAACTCAGTTTTGAATGTTGCTCTAACTGTTTTATCTTCTTGTATCGGGCTTTAATTCAATTTTATAAACTATACTTGCATATTAATTCCACTATTACGAAAATAAATAGTACTCTTTTAAATTAACTTTACAGTGCAATGAGGAATTAAATTTACATCTCATGTCCTCTAAGAGATCACGAATCTAAAATTAATAAAACGTTTGTAAGCCTCTTATTTGTTTTTGGAATTTATGCTTTTTTTACGAAAACATTTAAAAAAAATAATCCTAAAATGATAAACTTCTAAATTACTTTCAGAGAACAAACGGGGATGAAAAATAATAAAAAGATTTCGAACACCTCCTAATTCGATTTTCTTGTTTCTTTTCTTTTTCCCAGTGTATTGCAATAGCTTTAATCGAAATCATTTAGTAGAAATGTCAAGCTAGCTAACGGAATCGTTTTAATATCTCTTACACATGTTTAGTCAAGTTGGACAAATGAATACATCTGTTTCGCGAGCAGTGTGACAATGAAAGTAAATTAGATGTCTCAAGGAAGGGTGATCGCGCGCTCTGGATTTGCATCAGGTGTGTTAAGTAGAATCCTAGAAAAATTGTGGAGGGGAGGAAAGGGGGTGGGTTGCGAGGCAGAGCCGTGAATGGCCTCTGGCGTGACTTTGTTGTCGCCGACACCACGTGACTGTCGCCATGGAAACCACCGGTATACATTGCAGGGTTCGGAGAACTACGTTGAATTACGATGATGTAATATTTGGCTACCGATTGCTATCATTGGCTTTCGCCAAGAGTGTCGGAAAAGATTGAGCAAATCGTTCAAAATTCAGCCTTTTCTTTAGTCTTAGGTGCTCTGTGTTAAAGGCGGAGAGGCTGTCATTTGCTCAATTATATTTATTCAGGACAGTCTCATTTCGTTTAGGTTATGGTATTTACTTACATGATAAAAAATGTATGTTATTTCAAATTTCAGAGATTACGGTTGTTATTTTTTACCATTCTCTGCTTTATCGTTATTTTAACTGCATCGTTTCACTTTTGGGAGGACATTAAAGATTTATTAGCGATTTTTTTCAAATCATAGTACATAATATTAACAATTGTGTTAGTTTTCTTTTTGAGAAATGGCATACTTTTCAAAACTTACAATAAAAAGTCTGGAATAAGTTTTGTTTTATAAGTAAAGTTAGTGCTTTCATTTCAAAGTAGTTTGACTTCTACGGAAGGATTTTTAGTAACTTTTTTTTTTTTTTTTTTTTTTAAATGAATGTCTTCTTTTTACCCGCATGAAAGTTTGGAATTTTAATTCTTGTTTCTATAGCTAGCTCATTTCCTACATGCCACCACATTAAAAAATATCTCAATTGAAGATTTTCATCCTTTTTTTTTTCTGGTGAAACTTTTTATAATTGTTCTTTGTTTTGAGAAAAAAAAACTTAATATTAGGAAGAATTTTTTCTAGGTGTAAGTTTTTCTGTTATTGATGAAATGTAGTTAAAAATTTCAACTAGTTCTGAACATGATTAGTTTATCTGTTTGGAAACAAAGGCTAAATTTCATAGTTAAGAATATCATTAAATATATCTCACGGTAAATGTCTTCTCGCAAAATCGGATTTATATATATATATATATATATATATATATATATATATATATATATATATATATATATATATATATATATATATATATATATATATATATATATTTATTTCTAAATTTTTCAAGTGCATAGATGAAATATTCCTTATTATCCAATGTACTTAAATTAACTTCTAAGCAGAGTAAATGAACATTTTTAAGTAAACACATAAAGTTTTAATACAAAACTTGACAGTCGGTAATATTTAGCTTTCTATTGTTAAGAATTTCAGTTTATTTATTACAAGAACTACATTAAGAAATCTTAATCACAAGAACAGTTGTAGATATAATGTACCGATTCTTTGTATCCTAGATGCTGATTGATATTTAAATCCATGATTTTACTTCGATTTTCAGACAATTTTCATAAACAATACGATTCTTATTAGGTCATTCGTATTAATAGTTAAAGAAATCAATGTACTCGTGGTTTTGGGGTTTTAACTGAAGCATAATGTAAATATTTTAATGTATTCCCCCGGTGATATATGAGGGGTATATACTCTTTTTAGTCACTTAGATTAAAAACACAAACTAAGTAATAACTATATTAAACTTTTTTTTCTCTTAATAACGAGATGCAGAATTTAATCATTGTTCAATCATACAGAATAATTAAGAAATTTTTAAGATCTCGTGTTTTGATAGTTCTTTGTTTTGTAAGCAGCCATCATTTTCAGGAAACATTTTCAGAATTTGTATGAACTATCAATATTTATGAAGTAAGAGACTTTCTGTCCAGGATTGTCATCTAAATGCCAAATTATCCTCGTGGGTGAAAACAATGCAATTAAACCTACGAGACTAGAATTTATTTAAGTATAACAGTTCTAATGTAATACCTAAAGTGCAAAATAGATGAGCCGTATATTTAAAATCTCAAGCAACATTACATGGCCAGGTAAATTGACATGTTTATGTAGATGATATCAATATGTAGAAATTATGTAAAAACCGAAGACAATATAAGGAATTTCTTGCATCAAAATGCTATAACTGAATAAACATATTTCTCCGTGATACGTTAAACGTACAGCATAAATCCAAAGGGTTAAATGTTCAATCAAATAATGGATGGTTCTTAGTAATAGAGGTGCTTTATTAGGGTGATAGTTCCCTTCCGAATAATTTCTGAGTTATAGTTTCATAGGGGAGGGGGTGTACTTGAAAGCTTCGTTACTGTATCCAGCTAGGCATAAATCAGTTTGATTTACTGATCAAAATACAAATGTGTCTTAGTCAGGTTCATAAGTTTGGTTTATTTTATGTACACAATCAGATATTGGACCATTAACCATAGAACGTAATATTTGTCTTGGAGACGTTCTGCATTTAAAATAATAAACTTAAAAGCTAAAAGAAACTTTAATATAAATTGAATAATTTTTTAAATGAAAATGTACTTATCACTTGCCTAACCTTACTTTAAAATAAACTTTGATTAAAAATGTTGTCTTGCAGATGTAAATATAATAACAAACTTCAATAAGAACGGGGTAGCATTCTACGGTTAAACAGATAGTACACTTTCACTTCCGTACAACTAAATGTTTATAAAATATTTTGTAATTTCTGAATATTTATTTGAAATTTTAATTAAGAGATTTCATTCAGAGATCGTAAAGTTGTTACAGAATAATGAGGTATTTAGTATATAGAATTTAATATGGAAAATTGATAAATTTTTAGATTTTTGTGAAATTTGAATTTCAAGAATACATTTTGTTATGTTTTCAACACTGTATAACATGACAAAATGTAATGAAGTAAGAAGGAAGGAAGTAAGTGACTATGTTGAAACACTTGCATAGTTTTTGACAAGAATAATGAAAACTGTGGAAAGAGAAGGTTTTTGAGGAGATCGAAAATTATATTAGTGTAACTGCTTTAGCAAAATGTCAAGTTTGGGTTCATTGAATGCACTTATTTACGAACATAAAATTATTCATGGAATACATATGGCAGCTGATTCAGTTATTTCAGAAGGATGTTGTCTAATCTAAAATATGATTTAGAACAGAGTTACTTACACTGTGTCGCACTGAGCACGCTGTATAAAAAGGCGCTAAAAAAAGGGTAGGACATGTTAAAATTAAAATTATTTTTATAAAAAAATATTTTAAAGTTTAAAATTAAGAATATTTTTCACGAACAAAAGGGAACAAATATTTTAATTTAATAATGTGAAAGTATGAAAGTAAAAATCTGTAACAAATGTAATAAAACTAGATTAATGAAATAGCAAATTGTGGATCAGTAATATTTGCCCTACAGTTATTTTCAATATTTTTGTGTGTTTGTTTTCTCTTTGCTCTGGAAAATTAGAGCAGGAATGAAATTAAACAGTGAAATCTTATGTCCCTCAATTTTAAATGATCAAACTACTTTATATCGTTAATGCTATATTTTCATTATATTTACTAAAAAAATATATAGTTGTGAGATATAGTTCAGTGTTCCACTTTGAATTTCCCATCTCAAAGCTGTTCTGAAAAAGTTTGTTCCTCTGATCTAGAGATTGCTTCAACTATTTCATGCCAAACATACTACAAAATATTTTCCTTGTGTTTTGATTATGTTTAACTCTGGTTATCCCTTACAAATCAGAAGAATTTTTGCTTAGTAGTAGTAAAATTAATTAATATTACTCTCAAAAACTTGCAATTAAAACTCTAGAAAAGAAAATTAGACTATTTTCTAAAGGATGAATGAAAATTTGTATTCTTTTCTGTTTTTAATTGGTTACAACTTTATACCAAAATTAATTAATAGCTATTAGGTAATAATGCTTCACCACAGCGTGGGTTGTATTTTCAAAGCTTAATTACCGTTAAATCAGACAGCCATCTTGCTCCTCACTAAAATTTGAAATTCTCCAGCAACCGAAGACAATATAAGGAATTTCTTGCATCAAAATGCTATAACTGAATAAACATATTTCTCCGTGTTACGTTAAACGTACAGCATAAATCCAAAGGGTTAAATGTTCAATCAAATAATGGATGGTTCTTAGTAATAGAGGTGCTTTATTAGGGTGATAGTTCCCTTCCGAATAATTTCTGAGTTATAGTTTCATAGGGGAGGGGGTGTACTTGAAAGCTTCGTTACTGTATCCAGCTAGGCATAAATCAGTTTGATTTACTGATCAAAATACAAATGTGTCTTAGTCAGGTTCATAAATTTGGTTTATTTTATGTACACAATCAGATATTGGACCATTAACCATAGAACGTAATATTTGTCTTGGAGACGTTCTGCATTTAAAATAATAAACTTAAAAGCTAAAAGAAACTTTAATATAAATTGAATAATTTTTTAAATGAAAATGTACTTATCACTTGCCTAACCTTACTTTAAAATAAACTTTGATTAAAAATGTTGTCTTGCAGATGTAAATATAATAACAAACTTCAATAAGAACGGGGTTAGCATTCTACGGTTAAACAGATAGTACACTTTCACTTCCGTACAACTAAATGTTTATAAAATATTTTGTAATTTCTGAATATTTATTTGAAATTTTAATTAAGAGATTTCATTCAGAGATCGTAAAGTTGTTACAGAATAATGAGGTATTTAGTATATAGAATTTAATATGGAAAATTGATAAATTTTTAGATTTTTGTGAAATTTGAATTTCAAGAATACATTTTGTTATGTTTTCAACACTGTATAACATGACAAAATGTAATGAAGTAAGAAGGAAGGAAGTAAGTGACTATGTTGAAACACTTGCATAGTTTTTGACAAGAATAATGAAAAGTGTGGAAAGAGAAGGTTTTTGAGGAGATCGAAAATTATATTAGTGTAACTGCTTTAGCAAAATGTCAAGTTTGGGTTCATTGAATGCACGTTATTTACGAACATAAAATTATTCATGTAATACATATGGCAGCTGATTCAGTTATTTCAGAAGGATGTTGTCTAATCTAAAATATGATTTAGAACAGAGTTACTTACACTGTGTTGCACTGAGCACGCTGTATAAAAAGGCGCTAAAAAAAAGATAGGACATGTTAAAATTAAAATTATTTTTATAAAAAAATATTTTAATTTTTTTTAAATTAATTTTAATTTTAATTTTTAAGTTTAAAATTAAGAATATTTTTCACGAACAAAAGGGAACAAATATTTTAATTTAATAATGTGAAAGTATGAAAGTAAAAATCTGTAACAAATGTGATAAAACTAGATTAATGAAATAGCAAATTGCGGATCAGTAATATTTGCCCTACAGTTATTTTCAATATTTTTGTGTGTTTGTTTTCTCTTTGCTCTGGAAAATTAGAGCAGGAATGAAATTAAACAGTGAAATCTTATGTCCCTCAATTTTAAATGATCAAACTACTTTATATCGTTAATGCTATATTTTCATTATATTTACTAAAAAAATATATAGTTGTGAGATATAGTTCAGTGTTCCACTTTGAATTTCCCATCTCAAAGCTGTTCTGAAAAAGTTTGTTCCTCTGATCTAGAGATTGCTTCAACTATTTCATGCCAAACATACTACAAAATATTTTCCTTGTGTTTTGATTATGTTTAACTCTGGTTATCCCTTACAAATCAGAAGAATTTTTGCTTAGTAGTAGTAAAATTAATTAATATTACTCTCAAAAACTTGCAATTAAAACTCTAGAAAAGAAAATTAGACTATTTTCTAAAGGATGAATGAAAATTTGTATTCTTTTCTGTTTTTAATTGGTTACAACTTTATACCAAAATTAATTAATAGCTATTAGGTAATAATGCTTCACCACAGCGTGGGTTGTATTTTCAAAGCTTAATTACCGTTAAATCAGACAGCCATCTTGCTCCTCACTAAAATTTGAAATTCTCCAGCAGTCATGAAAATTTTCTGTCATTGTTATTTCAATATAAATTCCTAATTTACTTTTGAACTTCAATTTCCTTTCGGGAATCTCTGAATTCTTTCAGAAAGAACTGGCAAAGGCTGAAAAAATTTTCCCATGACATTTGTCAGCCACGTATAACCAGTGAATCTTGCACGCAACGATAGATCCTGCTACGACGACCTGTCAACGATAGAAATACTGTCAGGTTCGGACTGCAACACGAAATAACGTTTACGCGTCTCGCTTACACAACAGGATAGAGTCCGAAAGGGTCTCTGCGCCGTATTAACGTCAAAGGTTAGGTTCCACAACCTTGAGCATGCTATGTCCCCAAAATGTGACCACCTGCTTTAGTTTGTGCACACACCTGCATAATCAGAACATTTTACTTTCCTGTGAAAATAATTCATTGCTCGTAAGCGTGAATATGGGGAATAGAATAGACATTCTGCAATACTTTTTTTGTATGTAAAGTTCCCACTCTTTTTAATGACTTCTCCCCCCCCCCTTTTCTATTCTTTTTTATGTCTTCAGGTGTTGTCGTTACGCATTCTTGATAGGTGAGTGAATAATAATGGACATAGCTGTTCGCTCTCAAAGCCGAAACTTTAGTTTTGACTCGAATGATGCGATTGCTACACAGCCTTTCATTTTAGACAGACTTCATTAAGGCCTTTTACATAACTGCTTAAAACTCGCTTTCTGAATTATAATATAAATCGGTGTATTTTGTTGAAATCAAGTTTTTAATTTACCTTTGTTTTTATTTCCCTTATTTATTTTACGGTTATTTTTACTTCGGAATAATGCAAGAATTAGGGTAACATTTAAAAATGGATTTAAGTAAAAATATATACATACATTGTTTGACTGACGTCCTCATTTGACTTGCTATTTCGGGAAACCCCAAGATGTGTTATATTAAAGTATTAGTACTTCACTCTTCTCTAAAACTGATTTCACCATTTTATAAAAAATATCAGTTTGCTTAATTTTATATTGGTAAGACATTTAGCTCTTTTGAAATCAAATGAATTGAAATTTTGGTTGCAAAACTCTTTGTTTTTGTTAACAGGAATTAACTTTTGTTAAACTCATTTCTCAATGCAAAGTTTTTTTTCCACTTAATTTTAAAAATTTCGTTATAAAGGTAAAATACTTTTTTAAAGAGCTGCCTTGCTTATTGGAGTTGTCTTACTAGTGTACGAAATATATTTCGTCAGACCCAATTAATTGGTAAAGTAATATAAAATGTAACTTAAATATATAATTTGATATCGTTCAAGGTAAAATCATTTAAGGAACAATTTTTAAAATTTTCTTTGTGATATATTGAAAATTTGTGTCTCTGGTTCCAATAAAAAAACCCTGTGAAAACTTTATTAGAATATTTTTATAATTGCGATAAAAATCGTGTATTTGATTTGGTATTTTCATGTTTATACTTTGAGAACAATATTTAAGGATTTGTAGTTCACAATCTAAAACATGAAAATTATAAATTAGTAAACTAATAAAATCAATTAGCATTACCCGAACATCACCTTTTCTTTCTATAATTTCAGACCCGTTAAAAATTAGCTACAAAATTATTTCAATCTGTCAGATTTTAACTTTTAATTTTAATAACTGTATAATTAAAAAATTTAAAATGAGTCTTTTATAATGGGAAGAGAAAAGTGTTTCCACGGTGTTATGTTTTATTTTTAAAATCTTCCCATGATCTGCACTATTCTGATGGACACACTGTCAAAAGATTGCAAATATTTTTAATTAGATATAAATGAAACACCTATTCACTCTCTGTGTGGCTTAGATTGGGTTGAAATGTCAATATGAGCGTTATGCCGTATTCACTCATGTATAGAGCAGTTTTCCATACAAGTGCGTTTTCCGATTGTAAACAAATTGCCACAAGTATTCAGTAAGTGAGACGCCCTTCCAAAGATAACGCCATTCTGAAGTCTTTCGCGCTTGCTTTCGTTTGTTTGAGTTTATTGTAACAGTTGGAGCCATTATGAAATGACCTTGGGACTAATTTTGAAGATCTCGTTCTCTCCATTTCTGATTTATGGGATGATATACGCATAATTCTATTTTCTTTATCCCACTTTATTCTACAAAAAGTTTTGTTAAAACGTGTCAGTAAGTGAAGAAAAATCTAGTTATACTGCTTCATTTATGAGCTTAGCGCAGTGCAATATGCAGCAAAAATGGAAGCTGTGCTTCAAATCGGAAATTCTGCTTTTAAAGTAAATAATTGGTATTATAACACTGTTACATAAAGGAAGTGAAATAAGAATGGAATATAAAAGTACCTTTTTATTTTCATCTTTAGATACCTATATTTTTATATCATGTGATTACGGGAAACAGTATTATTCCGCGTTTAACACGCACCCTGATATTTTCCCTAAATTTTTACTAAAATTTTCCCAGTATAAGGAATAAATACGATAAAAATCTTGAAACAGTTTTAAAAATTTGATAAAAATGACTTATTTTTATATATTAATATGCTTTAGTTTAATCATAGAGCTATAAATGTATTTGGAATTTGAAGTATTTGTTAAGTTAGGCGGCTATCAATGGTTTCCAATGGCTATCGCATGAAGTCTAATTTATTGAGAATAGAAAGCTAGATATATTTGAAGGTGAAGATTGATGAAATAAACTTATGAAGTATTTTAGGCTAGGCCCAAGAACAATTATTCTAACCGAGATTAGTACTAAATCATTTTAATGCATCTAATTAATTAGCATCAAACGGGATTCTTGACCTTGTACCCGTGGTCGAGCATGTACGTATGGCAGAGTGTTGAGATTGTGGAATGAAATTCAACATTAAAAGTTTAATTTTTATAACCTTGTTTGGGAGAAATTCACTAAACTGGCTGCCTCTCGCTTATTATAATGACTATCAGTCTTGGTTGTTGTAGTATGATGTTGCTTGTCACCGCGTTCTGTTGTAAATCCGTACTATTGCCATCCCACGCTATCAATGTGTTGTTTTTTGTACTAATTCGACTGTACTGTAACATATATTACATATGTTGCAAATGTATAATATTATATAAAGGACATGATATTTTTATTCAATTATTTTTAATCAAACCCAATTGCGCTCGGCTGTAATTTTTGAAATCTCAAATGCGTCAGGACCATAAAAATGTTCAGAAACCTTGGTACAAGATATAGCTCTCATTGGTGAGATGTTGTCTATTAAATGCCCTGCCGTGTGCTAAGAAAAATAAAGCGCGTGTTTATATCCACTCGTTAATGTCCACCAGCTATCATCCAGAAAGACAAAGAATAAAAATCATGGTGTAGCCCACAAATGCGATTTGACCGGAACAGCTACTGGACAATAATGGTTCATCTCTAAATCATTTTCTTCCAGGTAGTATCATCAATTATAATCTATTGATGATATAAAACTAAAGTGAGATATATTTGAAACTGGAGATTTTTTATTAAGCTTATGAAGTGTTTAAGGCCAAAGTAGAGTAATTCTCCCTAACGGGATTGATTCTAAATCCATTTTAAGAGCATCTGGGCAATTGGTGGAAATTAAAGCTCTTATTTGAGAGATGAGTTCTATTAAATGTCCTGCCGTGCGCCAGGAAAAATAAAGGTGCATCTGTTTATATCCACCCCCACTCGTTAGTGTGCACCAGCTTTCATCCAGAAAGGCAAAGAATAACAATGCACGGTGTAGCCCGCAAATGCGAAGCGACCGGGACAGCTGCCGGACATAGTGGTCTATCACTGAATCGTTTTCTTCTAGGTAGGATCACGGACTTCCGTTAATCCAGTGAAGCGGCCTTGCGGAAGAGTACAAAACAGTTTGAAGTACGGTCGCGTGGAGGGATTTGTGTAGTATCGGCTTTTCCGCTCCGCTGAGGACCTAATAGTAAAGAGGGTTAACTCCAGGTGCTTAGGTTTTATTGGTGCATAATCAAAGAAGAATAATAGGGGGGAGTTTTTAATTATGACACTGGAGCCAGCTGGGGATCTGTATACAAAGCTATTATTCTGGGCCATTTTACATTAACAAAAATTTACTAACTGCCATTTAATAGTCATTAATCATTCGTTTAAAGACAATTTCACTTCAGTGACACTTGAAATAGTGGTATAGTGGAATTTTTAATGCAAAAATGTTGTTGTCTTTTACCTTTTGGCCTTTTAAACAATACTAATTACTTAAAACTCAAAACTGTAATTACCATGTACAAAGTAATGTATATTTGTAATAAACATTTTTATTGACTTAAATAAATCGAAAACCCATTTTAATAATAGAGCCTTTACATGTAATTATTGCTCCAAAAATTACTGATGTATTTTACCTTTATGGTATTTATTCATGGGAATTTCAGTAGATACACTTAGCTGTCAAGGTGACTTTCCTCAAATTTCTTATTATTTAATAGTAATAACTGTACTTACAGGTTCTCAATCTATTCATTTCGTTCTCCTGCTCTTCCGATTATTTCTCTAAAAACTGACTGGAAAAATTTTGAAGTTAGAATATGTGTTGACAATAGTGCTGCAGCTAAAAGTATATGTAAATCATGCTTTCTGTACAAAATATACAAGATTTGAAACCAAATTAAAATAAACCCAGGTGAGACTTTAGTAATGTTTTAAATAGGATGGTGAAGCTGTTGCAGTGCTTGAATAAATCCTAAAAAACGATGTATAAAAAGACAGCTTACTTCCTTTCTCCCATCCAAAACTATATGTATCGATTCACACTTGCATTCATTGTAACTCTCCAGGCACATGATATATATTGCATGAACAGATTATTACTTTGTAATAATTTCGTTACATTATGTAAACAATTGAATACTTTATGCCTGTAATTTTATCGTATTAATTTTTATGTATCCAACTAGTTTAATACTATTTGTTTCTAAATGTTTTAATATTCACTTTAAAACTTTGCTTAATAAAGTTTTCCATGTTTCATAAGATTACCCGACATCTGAGCCCAATTTCTTATTCCGCTTATCACTTTCCAATGAGTAGTTGTCTGTCTCGCCTATTACGATGTACTTAATTTTGCAAATACCTTAAAACATATGAATTGATTCTTACATATTCTACATTTCCATTACAGAATAATTTACATTATAAAATGGGGTAGGTTTTTCATTTCTGAAAACCACAGAAATATTTGTTTTGATAAATGTTGCTCTTACATATGGCCAACTGGAACTTAATCCATTCAGGCCACTCACCCAATAAATAGAAAACACAAATAAATCAAATCAATTTACCGTATACTACAATATACCTTTAAAAGAAACAACCAGATAAATTTCAAAACTATTTTAAAATGGTATTAAAATTCAAGAGTAAAAATTTTATAAAGCTAGAAGTATAAAGAATGAAGACCATGTGATGATGATTTAAGCTCACTAGCATTCCAATAAAGAGTACTCAAATTACCTTTCTGTTATAAATCTAATTTCAAACAGACAAATAAGTAAGCTCTTTTCATTTTCTAGTCCCCTATATAATAATAGCTTAAGTTATATGTCCGTCTGTCCTGGAATTTATGTAGCGGTTGGGCCTGGAATGGATAGATTTGGTTTGCTTTGGAGCTCTACGGTCTACTGTTTTGCACATGAGAGCTAATGAGACCGGGACCTACTGCTTAAAGCCGATTCCGAACGGCTACGAACACCCATGCCATAGTGGGATTCGAACCCACGAACTCCGGTACCGACAATCAGCGCCTTAACCAATCAGCCAGCGTCCAGCTCTGGAATGGATAGAGGCATCCATATTGAATTTTTGTTGAGTTAGGGTTAGCAACGTTCGAAATCCACCCTTTCCACATTTTTCCAGCCTTAAATGACATTATTTCAAACTTCCCCGGTTAAGAGTAGGCAATTAAATTTATCAATTTATCACATAATAAATAGGTAAAAATAACATTTTGTTCTAGCATTATGACGTAACCATTTCATTTAATCTTTTCTTATTTTAAATTATCTAAATATCGTCTGCATTGTTTTTATACGTTTTATCCCTGAATTTAGATGTTACGCCAATAATTTTCTTTTATATTTGGCTTAAATAATAGATTAGGTACATATGTGATGATTTTAAATTTAATCATCGATTATTTTTTGTTGCAATGAAAATTTTATCACCGGTATTAACAACAAATTGTATCTACCTCCAGGATGTAATGAAAATGATAGTTTCATTCCTTTACTTCCATTAATTACCCTGGAAAAAAATTGGGAAGAACTTAACGATAATTTTGACTTAACTAAAACAAAACTTTGAATTATCTTTCTAAATGAATTCAACGTGATTCTAAATTGCATTCACAGTATCGGGAGACTTTAGACGAGTATGAAGATAAACAAATTATTGAGCGTGTACCAGATAATTCTCAGCCATAAAACAAACCATTTTTTTTACATGTCTCATAGGGTACTTTACAATTCTGGAAAATTAAAAAATTTACTTATCCCGTCATATGACGGGCTAAATGCTAGTATTACATAGTTTTTTATATAAATAAAATTATTCGTGCTTGCACTCAGTTCAGTTGCATAAAAGCTCTCGTAGCAGAATAAAATCATTTTGCGTAAATCGGGATGCCAGCTTTACTAAAGTAACTTCTAAAAAGAATATTTCTTTTACTAGCCTATATTCTTAAATCCGGAAAGTCATTTTTCAAATTGCTTAAAAAAAAAATTGAAATGGAATTTCGATATCGAAATGTCTGAAATTTAGGTTTCCGCTTTTGAGAGATAAGCTCTTGCCACTGACGTCGGAACTTCGCTTCACGTTTGTCAGGTGTTTCAACATATCGAAGGTCGTAGTTTTAAGGAAATGTTTGCTCTTTTTGTTTTTGTTTTTTCGTCCAAGATTCTCTCTCATATTCTCTCTTTCATATTCGAGCGACAACTATTTAATCGGTAGCATTTTGTGTGCAACGAAATGAACTTACCTTAGATATTTTAGGAAGAAATAATATTGAAATAGTTCGTTTTAATAATAGACTATTTAGTACCTGTAACTCCATTTCGCAATTTCTTTTCCTATTACGATCGCTGAAATCCATGCTTTTCGTTCTGATATGTCATCTTTTAAAAGCGAGAGCGTACAAATTATTTTAGCGTAAAAATTAATTGCAACAACTGAAAATATTTATGAAATATGTGATTAACCTCTCTCATATTCTCTCTTTCATATTCGAGCGACAACTATTTAATCGGTAGCATTTTGTGTGCAACGAAATGAACTTACCTTAGATATTTTAGGAAGAAATAATATTGAAATAGTTCGTTTTAATAATAGACTATTTAGTACCTGTAACTCCATTTCGCAATTTCTTTTTCCTATTACGATCAGCTGAAATCCATGCTTTTCGTTCTGATATGTCATCTTTTAAAAGCGAGAGCGTACAAATTATTTTAGCGTAAAAATTAATTGCAACAACTGAAAATATTTATGAAATATGTGATTAACCTTTATTGGAGATTCTCTCTTTCATATTCGAGCGAAAACTATTTAATCGGTAGCATTTTGTGTGCTACGAAATGAACTTGCCTTACATATTTTGGGGAGAAATGATACTGAAATTGTTCGTTTTAATAACAGACTATTTAGTACCTGCAACTCCATTTCGCAATTTCTTTTTCCTATTACGATCAGCTAAAATCGACGCTTTTCTCTCTGATATGTCATCTTTTAAAAGCTAGACCGTACAAATTATTTTAGCGTAAAATTGTGACAGCCAAAACTATTTATGAAATAGGTGGTTAATCTGTATTGGAGAGGTCACGGACTGTAATCCAAACAAGGATAGCGTTGTACGTTCTACTTAAGACGTTTTTGTACCCTTCCCATATAAGTTTCTCCCAATGTGTAGTCAAAAATAATTCTACCTATGTGTTTAGCAGCCATCTATTATCGTTTGACAATAAAAAGTACTTCAAATCATCTCTTTTTTTAATTTGATCTGTCTATGATTAAAAAAAGGTGATCAAAATCAAAGTATCTCTTCCAATTAACAAATTTAGAACCAAAGTTGGTATGATTTTAAGGTAAAACCTGTATACTAAATTCTACCCATTCAGCTTGTTGCATTTTGAGTGGATTTCTCATCTGTAGTAAGACTTAATTTCAAAAGGATATTCTGCTAAGGGAAGATCTAAAAATTAAATCGCAAAGTCATTTATAAAGAAATTGCTTATTACATGCAATATTTTGTATATCCTTCTGTACGAGAAAGGAAAAAAATGAAACTATCATGGAGCTTTTATCAGAAAAGAATAATAAAAACAGAAAAGCGAAAGTGATAAGAAGTTTACATACGCTAGTTTTTCTCAAAAATGAAAAACATCAAGATTAGTTGAAAGAGAATGAATCAAAACCGGTACAATTTTAGAGAGCAATTAAGGAATAAACAAAAATAATGAAATTGATGAAGGAAGGAAATAAGTTATATTAGGCGATTATGTTTAAATAATACTAAGTGCAAATATTTTTCAAGGTAAGTTTTATTATTTATTTGAAGTTATATAAATTTAGCTGTAACATTGAATTTGATAAATTGAAACAAAGTTGGTAAATTAAAAATTAGAAAATTTTAAAATCTAGATAAGTTAAGTTTTCCATGTATTTCGAAAAAGGTAATACAGAGTTGTTTATTTTTAAGGTATCAGCATAAAAAGCTTTATAAAAATGTTTTAAAACTATTTTGACTTACAACCAAAATATATATACAAATGAAACTTTTATAACTTTTAAGAAAACTTTGTCTAAATATTTTTAACGATAAAGATGAGTTTTTAACATTTATGAGCATTTCCATTGAATTTTTTAAAGAACTTACTGAAAAACAGCTATCAAATTAGTGTTTAATGTTACATTGTAAGATTACTGAAATAGGAAAATGAGATTGCTGAAATAAAAACTTACCTTCAAAGAAAAATGTTCATTATTCAAAAAGGTTTTGAGAAATCTGAAACAGCTTTTATAATTTGATTAACAGACATTCTTAAATATTATCAAAATGTAAAGTAATAAAAGTAATCTTAAAGTTATTAAATAAGTGTGAACGAACATTAAAAAGTATTTTACATATCATTTGTATTTTCTATTTTACATAGCACTTCCTAAGGCGTTAACATGAGGTTTTTAACAGTAGTACTTACTAAATTATCTTTAATTGTTCTTAAACTTATCAGTATTTTATTGCTTTATGAAGCCTTTTTTTAACTATGAATATTTTTAATTCTCTAAGTAAGCTCTTGACTAGAATAGAAAATTACGAGTTTTAATCGATTCCCTTTCATTATAAGTGTTTTGATTAAAATATAAGGATGCTTAAAATTTATCTATCTCTCCTCAAAAATAAATTTTATTTTAAAATGTGTTTCCGTTTTTCAAGCATGTAAGGTTGACCAGGAGTAAAAATCAATGATCTACTTATAAGGCGGGTTTTTAAGTACAAAAGTTATGAACATAGTTAAATATATTAAATTCTAATTTTGCAAAATTATTCTGTTTAAAAAGCTTTGCGTAATATTTTGAGAAAACAGAATCCGACGTTTATACTTTCCTTTACATTATTAGCTCAAATTGTTTTAAAGCCTGACATTTTTTCCTGTAGAAGTGTATTGGCACAACCACTGTAAGTAGAAGTAAATTTCAAACCTATATCGCATCTCATTAATGATTTACCCTCTAATTTCGAGTTCTTATCTTATTAACTATCAAGAAAGCAATCGAAAAATTGACCGCTATTGTGAAATTATGCTAAGTTACAGTAATATTAATAAGTCCATTGGCTTACTTCAACTTGTGACTTTTCTGCACTCGTTAAACTTTTCAAAACATCCAATATTTATTTGAATAATTTTCCAGCTATAGCCGAATGGTAGGGCCTTGCTCTTCGGTACTGGAGTTTGTAGGTTCAAACGCTTCTGGCAGGGATGTTCGCAGCCTTTCGGAAACGGCTTTAAGCAGTAGACTCCAGTCTCATTAGCCTTCGTGTAGCAAAAACAGTAGACCGTAGTGCTCCAAACGAAACGAAACCATTTGGATAACTTCTGTCTGAAATTTGTAGCGTTTTCAAATGAAACAGGAAATGCCTCATGTATACGATTTTCTATAGCATGTAGAGTTACATATGTTTCTGTCGTATAGTCACCTTTATTAAACATGTGACATTATAGTACTTTCATACTTTTACAACTTCGTTGCTTGCTTCACACGCTAAATCCCAGACAGTATGTGCTACTTATATTTTTCCGGGTAGTGAACTTTCTTAAATCTTACCGGCTACAAACGCCGTAGAACTTGCATAAAAGAAAGCACAAGAAAGTTCCTCCCGAGCAATTAAGGATCCCATCTTCCCCCCAAAATAGACTTTCCCATCCCTTGGAACTTTCGCAAAATCAAGTCACTGTAAATCTCATTGTGCTATCGACGTGCTGATACACTGATTATCTGTGGCTTCTTTGCCAAATGAGCTTTGCGGTAGAGTAACGAGTCACTTAGCAACCAATTATCCAGCTGATTTCTAGATTTAATCCAATCGACCGGAAAAAAGTCAGTTTTTTCGGGAAAGGAGAGTTCTTTACATGTTGATTTAGAAATTCTGCTATTTTCGTAATAAACTAATTGATATTAAGATTAAAATTAGAGAAAAATAGAAACAAGTACTGTACAAGCGGTAGAGTAATAGACTTAATTTTCTGAAATTTAAATAAATTAATAAAATTACAAACTTTAACCCATTTTATAAAGTTCTGGACTACTCATAATCAAATTTCTTTAGATTGTCTAGAACCCTAAATTCAAAAACGATCCAGAATATTTGTACTATAAGCAAGGACTACCTTAAGGCACATATTTTAGTGTTTTTGAAGCTGATGAATAATTTAATATAGATATTAATGGATTTTAATGAAGAGGACTTAGAAACTATACTACCTATTTAACACATGAAGGCTCCTGTGTTTCTTAAATAATGATCAGAATGTTTACATAAGGTTATTCTTAGTTTTTTTATATATACATTTCATGTTTGAAACTCTTGATATATCACCTTTATCGCCAATAAATAGCATGTATAGGTTGCAATTTTTCTTTTTTTTTAATTTGAATTAATTAATTGAAGGTGCTAAACTAAAGTTTTTTAGTATGATGTAATGCACAGAGGAAATCCTAATTTAATAACTTCAAGTGTTTATGAGACAAAAATTGTCTTTTCTGTCAATCTTAATTTCGTGAAAACCAAAACTCCCATAGTAGCGTGCATTAGTCAAAAAATGATTTAAAATGTAACCGGAAATACACATGTTCTGTCATCTGTACATGTTTTATGATTTTTGTCCTAAGCAGAAATTGATTTCTTGTGTGCAGGAGTGTTTTTCAAAAGAGAACTCTTTTATGGAATTGCTGTATAAAAAAAAACTGAATATTCATTGAAAATTCTACGGATTAACTATTTGACCATTTAATACTGTTTTTGTGATGTAATATAAAATATACTAGGAAATAACCTGTTATAGTAAGGTGGGTGCAAATTGCTTCTTTATTAGAGAGATTTTCTATCAAATTCGACGTGTTTGAATGCATATGTGAAAGAATTGTTTAACATTGATTGAAAACAAAATAAAAATGTTTTATGACAGGAAATATTTATATATATATATATATATATATCTGTGTATATATATGTGTGTATGTGTATATGTGTATATATTTGTGTATATATATATGTGTATATATATATGTGTATATATATATGTGTATATATATATATGTGTGTATATGTATATATATGTGTATATATATATATATGTGTGTGTATATATATATGTGTATATGTGTATATATATATGTGTATATATATATGTGTATATGTATATGTGTATATATATATATATGTGTATATGTGTGTATATATGTGTGTATATGTGTGTATATATGTGTGTATATGTGTGTGTATATGTGTGTATATATGTATATATATAAATGTATATATGTATATATATATATGTGTATATATATGTATATATATATATATGTGTATATATATGTATATATATATATATATATATATATATATATATATATATATAATGTAATGTATCAAAGTTATTTAACTTTAATATTTCAGTAAAAACCTCCTCTATCCCATTCTAATTCCTTAAAAAAAATTTCCCAACCTCTAAATATCTTAATCAAAAGAGCGTCCTCAACTTAAAATTCTTTCGATACAATTCCCAATTAAAATTCTTTTCTTTTGTCTGTCGTTGACTATGTCGTTGTCCATTTTAGAAGCCCTGAAATAAAGTTTTAATTAGACTTGTGCCGTTCTCTTCAATGTGGCCAGATTGCATCGTCCGTTATTACTGTTAGCTGGATTAGCTTTCTCCTTGCCCAGTAGCCCGGGCAAGTAAAAATAATAAGGGCTATCATGTGTCCAGCAGTTTTACGATTATTGGATTACACACATATATATATTTCTTTATTCAAATGACCTCTCGGTAAATGGCATTCCGTAAAATTGGTTAGAAGAGGAATTGTTCTTAGTACGTTGGTATGCTAGTACTGCAATGGTATTCATCCAAGGAATGACTCATTTTTAAGCTTCCAATGACTTTAACCGGGATATTACTTTTAGGGAATGTACAATATAAATAAAATGTGTTTTGATTCGTGTTTGTAACATCAAATGATATGCGAAGTGCGGTCTATATTTAGAAGCTCTAAATTATTCATCACGCAGTTAAATATCATATAAACGGAAACATATCAGTTTTTGTTATTGGACCACATGAGTTAAAAATATTTTTTGCATTTACCGAATCATTACCAACCTTAGGTTAAACCCCCGTTGAATTCCAATATTAACAAAAGTCGAAAATTTCCAGCTCTAATTTGTTTACAAAGCGTTTGTCATATAAATAAAAACTTAAATCAATTTTTATTATTGGGTATTATTAGATTAATACATTAATGAAGGTGTGATTACCTGGAAATAATACCAGGTGAGAGATATGGGCTATTATATTAGAAATACATATTTTCCACCCTAATAGAGATTTAAAAAAATTATAAATTCTACAAATGTTGCGACTATCGCCAATTTCTGACTGACCAGTATTTAACATAAATACGAGATATGCCCCAGAATAAAAATTGTATTATTGAAGTTAGAACATATCTTCTCCGGAAGTCTTTCAAAGGGACTTAATTTGGGAAGATGATGTTGAGGCATAGGGGAATTCCAGATATCCCCTTTTTTGGGGAATAGGGGAAAAATAAGATTGCTAGAAAAAATATTAGTGAATAGCGAGAATTTATATGCAACACTCGAATGGAGAAAAATAGATCGATCGGTCTTAACTAAACGGTGATATTTATTAATTTGTATTTGTAATTTCAATTAAAAATACTTCCAGTATTTGAAAATGATATATTCAAAATAATTGAAATATTAATAAAAATAATAAATTTAATACTAGGATAAGTATTTTAAGAATATCCTTGTAAATTTGAGACTTGCCTAAAAAATTTAGAATGGTATGTGGCTTAACCCTCCGAATGGAAACACATCGAGGAAAATATCTCCAAAAATTACGCTAAAGGTTTACTGTGTCAGTAGCCAAAGCGTTCTATGATTTTTTCCTTCGCCCTTTGTCGACTAGAATGGAATACGGGAAACACACCCTCTTTATTGTCCCTTTACTTCCGGTTATATATAGATATATAAATAGATATCATAGATTGTTAATTTTTAATACACATAAAGCTCATCAAGTCTGGAATATTATCCCATACGAAAAAAGGGATTCTAAAAGTACAAATAAAAATATTCTTTGAGAGACTTTTATTTTTTTTACGAAAGTCATCCAAGATATTTAAGTGGTGCAATTAGAGATGCGTCTGTTACGTCAAACGAAATACTTCGAAATAGAGATTTACAAAGCCATGAAAAGCTATCAGCGTTTTTGTGCCTCAGGGGGGTAGGGGTGCATCCCTCAAGAAATGTCAGTCAAAGAGGGGTGCAGTTCCTAAACAATAAAGCTGACCCCCTCCCTACCTCAATACTCCATGAGGGAAAGCACTGCCAAAAATGTACATTACATCCATTTTCGGGGTGTTTTTGGAGGTCGAAAATTGTACGTTTTGAAGTCATCATCGATTTGGCGGAATTGTACGTGCGAACCGCTTAGAGGGTTAAATGAAATTTTTTTTATGCGTTGCTTATAGGCAGATAGTATTTTAAGCGCTATTTAAACGTAAAGAGTTTTTGCTGGTTTAGTTGTAAGTCCAGCAAGATGGAAAATTTGTTATTTAACCAAGAATTTTTAGGATTTTTTTAATATACCTCTTACATTGTGATAGGAAAAGCGTGTTGATTATTGAATTATGCGGAAGAAATTTTCAGCACATAAACAATCAATATTTTAAAACTTATACCGAATGATACAGTTTAAACATGTTTAATATTTAGTGATTGATTTCGTAATTATACAGAAACCAACTAGAGTAACCGCCTTTTAAAGGAACTTTTAATATTCTATTTTTCTATTTTAAATATGGTAGAATGTTCGGGAAGTTTTTAAATTCATCTTGTAAAAATAAAAATTATCTGCGTTTTATACCATTTGAATCTGTAGATATTATAGGAACAAATGGAAATTTTTAACACAAAGATTTAATTATTTATTCCAGATTTTAATAAATCATGTTTCTGAAAATGTGGTCATTTGGTTTATTTATCTATAAACAATACACCATATGTGACATTCTAAAAAACAAATTCGAAGTTCATAATAGACCAGAGGAATTTCACTTCATGCGTTTCCATATGGAGTGTCAAATGATTGTATATATAGCACGCTATGGGTGCGTGACAGATTAATCGTGAACTATAGAGGTCTTGGGATTTGTCCTATGATAAATTTCCCTGTTTTACTTCCTGACTGTTCTTAACAGATTGCGACCTCATGGGAAAATTGGTTTAAATGCTTTTTATGGGATTACATGATCTATTTCATTTCAAGAGTGATCTTGTATCCTTCTCTTCAATACGATACGATATGAAATGTTTAAACAGCTTTGCGATGCATTGCATGCCTCTCTCTGTGTGTGTGTGAATAATAACAGTCATATTTTTTCACACGGCTTCGAATCGTTATGCTTTCTGTTGTACGAAAAGAACTTTCAAAATATTTGTGTGTGATTCTTTTTTGGTACATATCAACAATGTAATTATGCTCATGAAATTGTTATAAAATTTGTCAGCAGATTTGTGATAACTATTTGCCATAAAATATGTAATGCGCTGGCTCTTATCTCCCTCTTATCTACATTCTTATCTTCCTCGTTTTTAAAGTTTATGTATTCACATGTTTTAATTCCAAAACGTCATATTTATTTTTAACTGTATTGAAAATATTTGAGATATGCCATCGTAGCTGTGTTTTAGGGATTTATAACACTTATATTACTATATGATTAGACAAGAGGTAAAACCAGTAGATTAATTAAAGTTGTTTATGAAAAGCGGTATAATTTCATTTGCGGTGAAGTGTTTATTCTAGGGTTCGTTATCATTTTCAGAATTTGTTTACATTATTGATTGATCGGGTGTTTATACTTTCCTGAAACAATTTAAAATAGCAATAAAATATAAAGAAACTTCTAATAATTGTGCTATATTTGCATAGATATTTTTGAAACTTTCGATACCAGTGTTTGTGGTAGAGAATGTTTTTGAAGTATTAAAAAAACACTAGATACGATAATAAAAAGTTACAGTAACTTAACACAGCTAATTAAACTTTTCAGAAATGGAAATTAATTTAAAGGAATTAAAACTATTTATAGATAATATGCACATGCTTGTAACTATTTTCAAATCCCGTCATTTCTATTATCTCGGGCTGGACGATGGCCGATGGGTTGCGGTGTTGGCCTTCGGTAACGGAGTTCGTGGGTTCGAATTCCAATGTGGCATGGGTGTTCGTAGCCGTTCGGAATCGGCTTTAAGCTGTAGGTTCCGGTCTCATTAGCCCTCGTGTTACAAAAAGTAGACCGTAGCACTCCATACCAAACCTGAATCTAACCGAACGCTGGCCGATTGGTTAGGGCGCTGATCGTCGGTACCGGAGTTCGTGGATTCGAGTCCCACTATGACATGGATGTTCGTAGCAGTTCGGAATCGGCTTTAAGCAGTAGGTCCCGGTCTCATTAGCCCTCGTGTGCAAAACAGTAGACCGTAGCGCTCCAAACCAAACCAAACCAAGCCGAACCAAACCTGAATCTATTATCTCGGTCCATAATAGTACTTGATTCAAAATTATTTATCACAAGGGCGTAACGGGAAATTTTCATGTTTTGGGGGTGGGTGGGGGAGGGTATACCATTTCAACTCATGATAAAATACACCAATCTTTAGGCATATAACAGGGGTGGCTATCCTGCGGCTCTTTGAAGGATTATTTGTGGCTCTGGATAAATGTACCCGAGTTCCCTTTTCATTTTTGTGTTATATTTTTAAAAAATATTACAACTGATGGATCTCCGGCAATGCTGTGTAAAAAAAAAATCGGTCTTATTGGGCTTTTAAGCGATGATTCTCAAATTGCCCAATTCATACCGATTCACTGCATAATTCACAGAGAACATCTCGTAACAAAACCCATTAGTTGTAATATTTTTTAAAAATATTACAACTGATGGATCTCCGGCAATGCTGGGTAAAAAAATCGGTCTTATTGGGCTTTTAAGCGATGATTCTCAAATTGCCCAATTCATACCGATTCACTGCATAATTCACAGAGAACATCTCGTAACAAAACCCATTAGTTGTAATATTTTTAAAAAATATTACAACTGATGGATCTCCGGCAATGCTGGGTAAAAAAATCGGTCTTATTGGGCTCTCAAATTGCCCAATTCATACTGATTCACTGCATAATTCACAGAGAACATCTCGTAACAAAATATTTCAAATATCCTGATGTTATGAAAACAGTGTAACACATTGTAAATTACATTCGCACCAGTTCGAAACATCTTCGACAATTTAAATATTTCCTTGAAAATAGACGGACGAAGAGCTTCCAAATGACATTTAATAAATATAATTTCTGTAAAAAAATTTTTTAATACTTTTTTTGCATACTTTTTAAACACTTATTTAATTGCGGCTCCCGAAAAATTTCAAGTTTTGAAAAATGGCTTGGACTATTAAGGAGCTTGGCCACCCCTGTCATATAATATATTCATACAACAATCCTTATGAGGGGGGTAACCCTTTTGCTACGCCACTGGAATATATAAATTTATTTTAAATCCAATTTGTACATCACGTAAAGAGTGTTTCTTTAATTTTTTCTTATTTTAGTCTTAATTTTTGTATTACAATTATCCTTGTCTCGTGTAAAATAAGTTGTTAATTGTATTTATATTATTATATTTATTTCAATATAGTTAAGTTCCTATTATGTAATCCAATCGGCTTTAAGCTGTAGGTCCCGGTTTCATTAGCCCTCGTGTTGCAAAATGTAGACCTTAGCACTCCAAATTAAACCAAACCTATTATATAATGTTTAATTTTCCGTTACATGAAATTTATAATTCTTTGTATTGTGTAAAATATTTTGCTGTAAATCGGGGAAGAAGTTTATAAATTATTATGTATATTTATAAATTTCCCATTTAAAAAAATTTAGAGACAATTTTAGACTGGTAAAAAAAATTTCATTAGAAGCTTTTGTAAACCGCTGAAAAAGAGAACAGCGTATCTTAAAAATGGTTCAACATCCTACTTTTCTTTGTTAAGGTAGTTTAAAAAAATTCGCTTCATTGAAAAGTTGCGTGAAGAGTTATATTTTTTAATCTACTAATCCGGAAAAATACAAGAAATGGAATTACTGAGATCTGGAAAGTTGTATCCCCCCCCCCCCTCAAATCCAATTCTATGTGGGGTTGCAATTACCCTCTTCTCAATGGCGAAATTCAATTTCCGCTTCATATAGGCTTTACCTTACCATTATTTCTTTGTAGATTGGTTTTAATGCTGCAAAATCTCAAAGAAGTGGTTCCATTTCACTTAGGAAAGTCAATCCAATATCCCGTTATATCTGCTGGGTTACAAGGCAAAATGATATTTGTTTGCGTATTCTCTAATGACATATGACCACTTCCCAACATAAAAATATGATGAGATTGTATAAGATGGGATCAGAGTAGGACGCTCCCCAAAATTGATTTTGATAAAGACAGATGAAAAAGAAAATATTGCGGGCTGTATCACGAACGATGCGAATTTGTCATGGTCTGAGACAATTGAGTTATTATCTTATTCCTTTCTCCGGCTGGAGGAGCGGAGTGAATTTATTTATTCCAGTATATAGATTGTAACATTATAGAGATAAAATTATTCGGTCAATGAACATTGGTGCACGCAGACTTTCTCATGAAAAGAGTTTGAAACTCTGGACTAAATAAAATTTTAAATTATAAATTTTTCAATTAGTTATTTTATTGAAAAGCTTTTATCCTTTTAATGTCTAAGCTATAGGAGCGTAGGTTATTTACGGGAGTATCAGAAAATATTTGGTTAAAATTTTAAAATGAGTAAATGGGACTGAAATAAGCATTTTTATCGAGGAATATGTGTCTGGAAAGGACGCGTTCATGCACTGGTCGTAAAGCAAATACAAATATGTAAAAGAAACGCAGGTTAGTGGAAATTTAAGAACAAAATATAAAGCGCTGATGTACAGCAGATGCCCAAACAGGGCTACCTACGCGCTATACACCATACCAACGGAACAAACTGAAGTGGTTTAAGCTGGACTTCCTGGGACTTGCCCTCTAGTCCAGGTATTCCTATCAATGGAAACGGTTAAACACTCATGGAACAATGTAAAGATTTTAAGAATTACGATAAATTAAATAAAATAAAATGGCGTAGGGTGTACGAGTTTATATGGAGTAAATGATGAATTATAGTCGTACAAATGATGCTTTTAATTCCAAATGACATGGACAGCCATAACCTGTACTGTGTACTTATGTTTAACCCCTTAATTGTGTCATTTATATCAATAATGGAAATTTTTTTATTGTTAATTTGCAGCCTTGTATCACTAAGATGGTTTCAAAATAACTATTATTAGACATTTTTAATGAATGGAATAATTACTATATTTGATATTTTAACATACATGTCAGAAACTAATGGAATTTTTAAAATAATAAACTCAGTTTGGCCTTCACGGAATTCAAATTTTTTCTCCAGCTCGAAGTCACTTCCGGCATCACAAATGTTACATATTTAAGCTGCCCGAACAAGATTTGGGTGACACTAGAAAGGGTTTAAACACTTACTTAGCTTGGTCCCTTCTAACCCCTTTTCTTTTAACTACAGATATTGTCTGAGCACCATTTAACCAGTTTATTGATTCTAACATTTTAAAGTAATCCAGTCAATGGAAATTAGTTGCAAGCAGATTTCTTCAGGTAAGCTATTTAAAATTCTGGACTAAATAGAATATATAATTATAAAATTTCAATTACTTCTTTCATTAAAACTTTTTCCAATTTTCAACTTGAAGAGCGTAGTGAATTTATTTCAGTATATAAGTTGTAATATTATATATAAAATTATTCAGTTGGTGAATTTTGGTAGCCTGTAAACCTCTTCGTGGAAATAATTTAAAACTCTCGACTAAATATACAAAGTTAAAAATTTTAGTTAGATGTTTTATGAAAGATCTTATAATATCTATCCATATGATTATTTAGTCCCTTTGATTTAGATTTAAAAATGGTAGCATTTAATAATGCAGATAACGTTATGTTGTAAAATTTTCATATTTCCAAAAATTTGATACCCAAGATGGCTTGTTTTTAAAAATAAAATTTACGGAGTCATACTATTGATTATAATCCAGTTATTTTATGTTTTAAAAGCAAAGCCATTTCAGGACATAAAATGAAGGCAGAAAAAAAATTGCTGGGGAGTTCTTTGAAATGAAGATTAATCTTATTTTAAATTCAGTTTTAACTTGAGCGAATGGATGAATGGTTTCAAAAACAGATTATTTATGATATCACATTTAGTGACATTTTCCAGAACAAACTTCAGACCAAAAGTACATTTAAGTATTGGAACCGAGATAAGGAAATTTTGCTTACTTCCTGTGACAAATGTTATGTTTTTGTAGAAATATTTCTATATTTAAAGTTCATTATTGAGAGTAAATTCTAGAACATTTTGAAAAAAATTCTCTAAAAAGAAATTAGACTTTAAAATAAAAGTATGTTTTGATACGATATTTTTGCCATGCTTATAGACAATTCTCATAATTTTATCACCTTTTTCAGAATTAAAAAAATGTTTAGGTTTTTAAAATCAGTTTATTATATAAGAAACTATTAAAAAGCAAGTCATCGTTGAACCAGAAAATAAGGAGTCCTGCACTGAATCGAAAGCTTCTGATTAACATGTATACGAAAAAATATATATCCCCCTCTATTTTTTATACTTTAACAACGTGTGCAAAATGTTTTATAAAAATGTTGAGGTGCCATTTTTCCAGAACCAGAGTCAGTCCGAATACCACTACTGTTATAATTCTTGGAAGCCATTCGAATTAGGCTTTAAGTAGTAAGGCCCTATTAGTATTAGTGAAATTCTCCCCTCCGTAACCCCTCTCAAAAATAAGAAACCACAATGCTTCCAGTTAAACGAAACTAAGCCAAATCTATAAAATTTTGACAGAGGAGCAGATAATACTTGTTAATTTATACAACGATTTGGTGAAGGTTGTTAAGTGACTCCAAGACAAAATAACCTGCTCCACTTAAAACATAAAAATTTTAGATATGGCTTTCTAAAATGGTTATTTTAAAACAGAGATATTAGACAAACTGGAATTTAACCCAAGAACTCTATCCTTATTTTTGTCGAACGTTGTTACTATTGTTACGTCTACAAGACATCTGTTTTAAAATGTATTTTAAGGCAAGGAACGACACTTAATACATAATCTTGCATCTTAAAAATGTTTTATTGCACATTAAAACTATTTTCAACTTTTAATAGTTTATTTTAATTTGTAAACATCTCGGAGACGTAAGGGTAGCATTTTTTAGGTTCAAGACTAACGCAGTCTGAAAATTAGCATCTAAATCCGTAATAGAAATTTATTATATGGATTATTTAAATATCTTTAGTGTGTTGTGTGAAAAAAAAAAGCTTCCTTAAAAAAATTTGCTGAGAACCGAAAGATGTTTTCAGTAACTGATATCAGTCTTGTAGATTAAAAACTCTTTTTTCCCCTCTAATGACTAAAAATGTTTTCCCTGTAGACTTTTTTCCCTTTTTATGGAATCTAAGATAAGTATGTGATTACAAATTTAAGTGATGAGTATTAACTATCGCAGGAGTTGGAAGAGTAGTGGTGAGAATGAGCAATGATTTCAATCATTCTAAAAACCATTTCCACTTATATAACATCTGTTACAGCCTTAAATTATTTTAGATTATATTAGTACTCAAGATTTATACCTTAATATAAGCCGTAAACAAATCTTTGAAGAGTAATTTAATCCCTGTCAAGTACACGCTAATTGTCTATAAATAACTCTTCAGATGTCAGCATCCTCTTTGGACAAATTGTACTTGTTTAGTTGGCATTAATCTCGCCTGTAATATTACCCTTCAGAAATGATCGATTTTTATAAATAAAACGTGTTTGCCATATTGCTACACTTATGTAAATAATTAATTTACTTCAAGTGTTTTACGGAAAAATGTTATGCCTATCGTTTATACGTACTGTTTTTAAACGGTTTTGGGGAAAAAATACTTGGCACATTTCTGGATGACTCAAATATCATAAGTAGCCGAGCTCGGGAATTCATATTAAATTTATTATGACCACTAAAGTAAAGATTTCTTAGATAACTTAGTATTTGCAAACTTATAAAATGTTAGTACTTATCTTAATTTATACCTTGTTAAAAATTTATTATATTTAGATCTTAAATTTTTAATAAAGGAGTTTTATATATGATTATGTATTATTTGGTTGGTTGGTTTAGAGCAACCGCTAGGGTCTACATTTTTGCTACACCAGGGTTAATAATCTAATTTGAGCTCACAATTATGTTATTGTGAACTTTCATTAGATTAAGCTCATTTGAGTAGCACATAAAATGTTTCTCTGCATAAAGTTATGAAAATTGTATCCCTTTTGCTACGTTCTTTCACTGTGAACTCTTGTGATAAAATCAGGACTTAAGGATCGGGATTTCTTGATTTGTAGAACTTGGTACTCTACACTTAATAACTTTTCCATTATTTTGATAATATCTGCTATTTAATTCCACACTAATATCTACAAATGATATTTACAGCTATATACTTACAATACACTTCATATACTTACCAATCTTACAATTTTGATAACTTTTATTTCACCTCTCTCGAGTCCCTTAAACGCATACTCTCTAGTCAGGATTAAACTCTCAGTTGATTAATACTCTCTAACATTTTCAACAAAAGTAAAATGAATGCTATTAGATGGCATACAAAAATGTTCAATTCCTCTTTAGGGAAGTTTTGAAAATATACCTGTTTTTTGTATTCCCACCGAGACAGTATGAAGAATTCAAAGTTACATAGAAAGTTTAATATTCGGATAGCTCTTCAAATAAAACAATACCGCTTGTAATTGTTCTGGGTCAGTTTTAACCTAGTGAGATCATATTTAAAAATGATTTATTTTTGACTGATGTTCAAAAATATTTTTTTTAACATAATGATCTGCTTTTAGTTTTAGAGTACATTTAAGAGCCATCTATTAGCTAGGAATTGAACCTCATTCATTTTTGTATAGAGCAGCACGAAAGCTGAACTCCTCATATGATTTATGTACCATAGTACTTTCTTGCGAGTACAGCTCGTAATTCGATTTGGTTGGGTTAACCAAAAGGGTTGTGTTACCGTAGCTCAGAAAGAAACATTTTGATTACAGAGTTATCAACCAGCCTTTGATTTTATACTCTGGCCCAGTAAAAGAATCTTCGCGAAGTGTTGTCAGTAAATTGACTATACAGAGTTTTGATCCCTCTGTTATACATTTTTGCAGCTGTTCGTCACTAGCTTTAAAATGCATATCTTGATACAGTTCATTTCTTTTCGACGAATAGATATATCATGTCCAACTAACTACAAGAAAAGTAAATCTCATACCATGAAAGTCCCTATGATGAATTTTGAGCTTCATAATCATTGTAGTGAATCAAGTAAAAGTAAAGAAGATATCAATGGAGTTGAGAGGGTTAGAATGAACTTCTGACGGGCAAGAATGCCTTTCCAGATAGAACTTATACATTTCATCCTTATAGCAGGTTCAAATAGATGATATATGCGACATCACTCTGTTTGAGGGAAGCTGAAAATCTAAAACTGCAGCTTTAAATATAGTTTAAATTGGTTTTTAAGTTAAAGACAAAGACACTTGAATGTGCAATTTCACTTCTAAATATGTATGTAATTTATCTGTAGGTACATCCATTGATCTTATTTCCTGCTTACAATGATTTTTATCTAGAAAAGTATTAACTCTTTTCACTACTATGAAAAACATTTGTTCTTCCCTTTCAACAACAAAAACTGCACTAAAAGCATTTTAAAAATGTTTTATGAGCCATTTGTTTTCTCAGTGTTTTTTTCCCTTTCATTTAATGCTGCGGTCTACATTAATGAATTTTTCGCGTTACAAACTTCAATAATCCAACCCCCGAGGGGAATTTTCTGATTAATACACCCACATTGGATTCCCTCAAGGAATTTTCGGCCTTATCACACCTAAATGTCAGCATATAGGGAAGGGGGATGTAATTTAGAATCGATATGGGCAGGGGAGAATAATTTGGGAGTTCGAATGAGGGGCATTCTCAAAATAGGACATACATTTCTGTATACACCTCCTGAAGTTAGGGGTGGGTCAGAGCCTGGGAGTTTCTGCATATGATCCACGTGACTGTTGGAAGGACATTAAACAATCGTTTAAGGCTCCAATATGCTCAGATCATACATCAAGCATTTTGTTGATCATAGCCTGATAGCAGCCAGAATGAATAGATATAATAAAGCATTATCAAAATCGAAAATGGTGATTCAATATATAACAGCAAATACATATTTTTAAGAAATTCAAAATTATCTGTAAAAGCCCATATTTTAGCAAGAGCATAGAAAAAAATTCTTTAACTGAAACAATATTGAGGGGAATATCATGCATACTGTAATCATGTACAATAAACTATTTTCTGATAAACATTTTGTATGAGGAATTCAAATTCTATGTATCCTGTTGGTAATTTACTGAAGGTTTTTAAGATAATTCTTATTAGTAGAATATGATTTTTATGTGCATTTCTATTTTAGAGTCTGCCTGTACATCTATATCAATGCACCTGAATCTACGTATATGAATATATAATAATTTTTATAAAAGTTGTAGTGCCATGAAGAAATAGTCATATTGGGATGACATCTACAGGAGATATAGTATATTATCCGCAAAGTATTAGAAATGCAGAAATATTTTATGTACCTCTGTAGTGTAACACACTGTAAGCGATTCATTGAAGAATATAAAAATCTAAGGTTCTCTGCAGACCCCGGCAAGCGTTGTCTTATTGTCTACAATCTGAAATACGTTTTATTAGAATCTCTTTGGAGATATTCATTGTCACAAGGTATCACATAAGACAATTACAAATTTGAATAAGTAAAGACCATCAACCTGTTTCGAAAAGAATTTTCTCTTTCCCTTGTTGCTGCTTTTACGAAGTATAGTTTTACAACAGAGAATGAGTAGAGAAACACTTAAATAAGAAATTGAAGAAGTCTCAGAAGACTAGATCTGATGACTCCGTATTTGATTAGAACTGCAAAAATGACGGAATAAGAGTTAGCTGCTACTATATTGAGTATCGTCATCCTTTATGCCCCTCTAATTAATATACCTTTTCTATCACTCGTTGCAGATGGAATAATGTTGGGTACCATTATTTATAGAAGAACAGGGTTGATTCAAGATGATCATCTTCTCTTACTGTATATAGCTGGTTGTATACAACGAAATCTCTTCAGCCTACTTTAGTCTTAATAAAAAGGTAACTTCCAAACACATGTTGCTCACAATATTCAGGAAGCCTTCACTGCATAACAAGTACTGCTTTTTTTTTCTTTATTCGCTTGCCAGACGTCTCAAGAACAGGTCATGTTTGTAGGTCACTTATCGACTAATCCGTTACTTTCTGCGCACAAAATTTGATACAATGTTTAGAATATCTTATTACCGTTTATAAAGGCCTTTAAAAAGTTACCGATGTAATTAAAGCCGATGATATGGTTTAATTCATTTAAAACTTTAATTATCTGTGTTATTCCAAATTATGAGAGGGAAACGATTTCTTTCTGCTCTTATCGTAGTTTCAAAGCGTTGTAATTTTCTTAAGTATTAGTCTAGGTGATCAAGCACATACATCACTGAAATATGTTAATAAATAAGCATGCATATGCGTAAAATAAGCATGTACACATGTAAAAATATATATTGGTTCAATAATAAAAAAATTAACCATATATTCATAATATTGTGATTCACTGTATTATGTTTGAAATTCTATTTTGTTCGATTTAGGAATATAAATGTATACCTGTATATTGTTAATTTAATATTTGTTGAAATTTATTGCATTTCGATTCATTGAATTTTGCATAAATATTACATTTAGTTCCAAACTCCTCACTCCTACGAAAAGTTTATTTAAAATTTCGCTATAAAGAATCCTTATATATGTCTAGAGGGGAAAAAAATAGAAAATTTCTCATTGATTGTTCGGTATTTGGTTTTATTAAAGATGAAAATCGTTAACATCAGTGAAATATAAAATGAACCCGAAAACTTACTATATAAAGAAAATTGGCTTGTAAGATGTGTAAATTTTAAATGGAAGTTTTAAAAACATCGACATTAAAAATGCCGACACTAAACTATTTAAACATTAAAAAGCAGACAAATATTTCACAAATTAATTTTTTATGACTAATTTTTTTAAACAAATTTGATATCTTATATTGAATTTGTACCATTTGTATGAAAGAAATATTTAAATTTTTAAATAATTTTTTCAGCTTAATGATAATAGGCTATAATTAAAATTTGTCCTTCTCTTTATTCCAAAATTTCCCATTCTCTCACTTCCTCAATGTATGGAAATTGAAGAAAAGATAATTTTGTAAATTCTTATACTTGAAATTGGTATTCTAGATTAGGTGAGGCCGAACGATGGCCGAATGGTTAGGGCACTGACCTTCGGAACCGGAGTTCGTGGGTTCGAGTCCCACTGAGGCATGGATGTTCGTAGCCGTTCGGAATCGGCGTTAAACAGTAGGTCCCGGTCTCATTAGCCCTCGTGTTGCAAAAAGTAGACCGTAGTGCTCCCAGCCAACCAACCAACTAGATTAGGTGGGAAAAAATGTTTAGGTTGATCCTATTAGGTAAAATTCAATGAACTTTAAAAAAGAGATTAGAATGCTCGGGGGAAATTAAACATAATATGCAGAGCATTTAGATAAATTTTAATTAAATTAAAATTGTACCCTGTTGTAAAGGATAGTTAAAATTATTATTAATTCTAACAGACAAAAGTCAAACTTAAAATGTTTTGTTTCTGTGTCCACTTCAATAAATCTACGATATCAACCTTCCAATCTTGCACTATTAGTTGTTATTGAGATCTAAATCAACTATGAGGCTTAAACGTACAAGAGGTGTCACTGAATATAAGAGTTGAAAAATTAGTTTCGATTAATCATCTCTTATATAAATTAAGAACTTAATATGAGGTTCAGGTAAGAGAGAGAATTAAGGGTTGATGAAATATTTCTTGGATTATACTTTCACAAATGTCAGCTTTTTTTAAACCTGATTAGGTTTTCTTGAGATACTTATATTGCACTGCGAATGATATTTATACAATACTGCAAAAAGTAATAAATAACTTTATTAAATACAAAGATAATATAATAACTTTATTTTATACAAAGATAACCTCCCTTTTTAAGCTCTTTTTATTGGTAAAAGCTCTGAAAAATATTTAAGAAATACTTGTTGAGATTCCAGGTAACTCTCTTGAAAACTTCTCTAACCTCTGCATCACATTTTATTAAATTATTCATTAATTCCACTTTTAATATTAAATATTTGGGAGAGTAATAGGTACGTGAAATTTGCATGTGCATATATAGGATTGTGTGCGCATGTGTATGTACCTATATTCGCATATAGTCGGAGTACAAATAAAGTTATCAAATTAAGACCGACTTTGTCAGTTTTGCGACAGGACTTTATTTTTCACTAAATGGAGCTGGTTTGTTTTTCGTGGCGTTATTGCAGTTAGTTTATTAGAATCGGCTTATGTTTTTTTTTTCATTAATATGACTAATAAACCAATGATTTGGGTCAGATATCTCAAAATATAAAATTTCTAACGTGGTCAGTTTTACTTGTATACCGTTGATAAACACAAATTCATCTATGCATGTGATGCAGGTATATACTTATGAAAATATGTGCATGTGTATACTCATATGCATGTGTATTTTGTAGGAACATGATGAGGAAGGGAATCGAATGTACCGTAGGTTAAGGTTGTGCTGGTAGTTGCTCCTTTTAAATGGTTGGCGACAATTCCGAAACCCATAGCAGGGCAATCTGTTCGTTCGCGGTCTTTAACACCTGTGATTGTCGCACTCAGCTGTTTCCGTCGCATAGTGTCTACCGCTACGTCCCAACTTGAGCGTAACACCGGGTATACCACGCAAGAGACGATGGATTCCCCCCTTTTCCTATTTCTCTTTTTCAACATAAACTTCACTGCAACGGCTTCCGCCCGCCCCGGTGTAGATTCCGAGGGGTCGGCGGAGAATACTTGGATCAATTAGGGCTGTCACGTGGCTTTTCCCGAAATTTCAAAGGTTTCCGAATAGTGGAAGCTTGAGCGTAAAGATAAAAATAGAGAGGATTTACTGCGGGAATTTTTTTTTTTTTTTTTTTTTTTTTTTTTTTTCTCGCTCAAGATGGGAGGGTAAATTATGCATACAATTCTCGTCGTGGTTTCATTTAACGCTGATTGAGCAGTTGCTTGTTTGTGGGGGAGAACTTAACGGCTGAATGGAGAAAGGTGCATGGTAGAAATTCTCTTGGCAACGGGAAAGGTGTACAGTTTATTGATAGGGTGCGATTTACAGAAAATAGTCTTTGCTCACGTAGCATTCCAATTAGACAGCAGAAAATGCGCTCAGAACTAGGCAATGTTGGTCTAAGGAAACTAGGACATTAGAGGGCTTAAGTGCCATTCATATCCTTATAAGCAAAGTTTTGATAAAAATAATTTTTATTTATTTGTTGCTGTCAAAGATCACCTGTGGTGATCCCAGTTAACAAATAAACCAAATTTACTTTTTGAGGATACAGTAAATTTTAATCTTTCCCAGAATTCTATATATTTATTATAATAAAATTTGCCCTGATTATACCAGATATCGACGTTTTTCAAGCTATGTGTAAGTTTATTTTTTAATAATTCATTTCATTGCATAAAATAAATTATTAATGTGATAAAGGACCTTCAATACCAATTTTCTTATTTTTTAGTGTTAAACTGAAGTAGGTTAAGAGATGTTATAGTAACATTTTTTTTGCATCACATAAACACTGTTTAGAACTAAAATTTGTAGAAATGGAAGTTACTTTGTAATTTTTTTTCTTCTATCGATCTTAAAAGAATTTAAGAAAAATTCACGGGATTTCCATGTATTAAAAATTTTTACAGATACTTTACATATAACCGAAATTGTGCGTTGTATTTAACGTACATTAAGTTATGCAAAGGGTTTTGATAACATTTCCTGTATTTATCATAGTTTTTCGCCATAATTATGTCAAATATTTAGAATAAAATTTTTGAAACTATCAAACATTAATATTTCAGTGGAACTAAATGACCAAATTTAAATTTTAATAGATTATAAAATCTCAATCTTTAGCTACTTTTTTATTTTAAAACTTAATGTTCATCTGGTATTTTTAAGAGGTTTTTTTTTTTTTAATTTTGGCAGTTTGCAGATATTAAAGGTCACTTTGTCATTATAAGTGTATTGTATAAAGTGTTAAGAAGTATAAATATATTAATAAAATTTTACTGTAGGATCTTGAGTGTGACTTTATATTATATCAAGTTATTTGATTTTAGAATTAAAAAAAATGTTAGCACTGACAGTTTTGACATTTACTTAGTTTCCTAAATTTACACAGTAAACAAGTTTTGATCTGAGGTACCTTTTTGTTTAAATTGCAGTGAAACAAATCATAACAGTAAATTTTTTTATAGGTAAAAATACTTGGAGTTATAAATTTTAGATGCCTTAATTTTTTCATACTACAGGAAAACCCTATCTTAAATGATTAATTCATACTCTAGTCAGAAAACTCAGACTTTTAAAAATTAAAGTACCTTATTATGTTATGAAAATAAAGTGTTATACTCACACCCAATTTTTTGCGCATTTATAAATACAGGTGTAAGCCAATGCAGGTAATATAGAAGCAAGCATTTAAAATACTTATTTACATTATTGTTTATTAAAGCAATTTATACACCTGTGTTGATGCACACAACCTAAGAGTGTATAAACACTAGGTTTTGTAATTGCATAAAATATTAAAGATAATATTAAAATATCTTCAGTCTATAAATTTTTAATATATTAGAGAGTTAAAAAAATTAAGATTTGGGGGAATTTGTAAAGAGAACAATTGTGGCTAAGAGGTTATTCAAACTCTCCAGTTTTCTTAAAATTGAAAATATATCTGACATTATAAAAAAAACAACTGATGGCGAATAAGTTTCATATAATAGATCCGAATGAGAATCACAATTGATATTGTTGAGAACCTGTTTTTTGAATTCGTTCATATTTTTCCAAGTTCAATTATATTAATTTCATTGACCCACTGATTTTCAATACCACGAGATTTCTGAGTCGTCTTCAGAAAATGCCTATTTACAAAGTAATACCATACTTGTCAGGAAATACTTCAAGGAAATACTTCTGAATTTTATCATTGATTTAGTTGTTATAACTTCTTAAAACAATTCCAGACAGATTTCATTACTTTAATAGTAACATATTAATCAGAATTTTGCTAAGGAACTTGGAAAACTAGAACGCCCGTTGTATTCATTTCGACTCAAACGTACACATACTGTTATATACATGTATATACATATGTTATATACATATGTGTGTGTTTGTATATACCACACACACACACATATATATATATATATATATATATATATATATATATATATATATATATATATATATATATTTATGCCATACAAATACTTACATATAAATATATGTAAGCATTTACGTACATAAATTTATCATTTATATATATATATATATATATATATATATATATATATATATATATATATATGTATTATGACATATATGGTAATTAGGACGTAATAATCATATTAATACTTCATTAATGTCTAATAATTTAGAACACTAAAATATAAAAATGAAATACATAACATGTGTGTGTATGTGTGTATATAATTTTACCGGTCGACATTCTTGACAGTAGTAGCAAGGTTCCGGTTGTTAAAGTGTCAATTAGGATTCGCAAAATTTTCAATAATGCAGTAAAATAAATTATGCAAATATTTTTCTAGATGATCTAATTATTTTAAACTCTTTAATAGTCACTGATGTTCTATCTCGTGTAAGTGAGATATAACTAGCAATTATCCGTTGTAACATTTTCCTCTTACTATTTTAACTATTTTAACACGCGTCTTCGAAATGTAATAATGTTCTAATCTTACGGAAGTTTCTACCTTTGTGTGCGTGTGTTTGAAAAGGGGGAAAGGTAAATCTTGCATCACGGGAAAGGCAAAAAAGTGCTCTTTACAATCAACACTTGCCTTTTCTTTGGCACCACGCTCCTTTTAAAGATTTCCTAAATCTTGTGCAGGATGTTCGGTTCCCTCTCCTTTCACCTCCTCTCAAAGAAACTCCCTTCTTTGAGTAGACCTTTT
>CM063502.1:143221770-143224270 GCA_032207245.1 Pardosa pseudoannulata
GTTATAAATAAAAACAGTGGCAGTAAAAACACACCTACATAAACTTTTCATCGGATTACATTTTTTAAATATTCTTCTTGTGAATACAAAAGTCAGGAATAGAATTTCATCATCTTAATATTTCCTTACGTTTATTAGTCATGTTTCAAAATGTTTGAAAAATCAACATTTTTTTCTCTATATTCATTAAAACTAAAGTTCTATATTTTTGCCAAATTAATATAGTTCATTTATTGCACCTTATGTCAACTATTAAAGAAAACATACTTTAAAAAAAAGAAAACTTTTTCAGTTTCGGTTTCGATTCCGTCATTTTAAAACTTGTTTCACGTTTAGAAGAAAAACTCCCATAACCACATTCAGTCTAAAATCTATATTTTGTGTTTTATTGTATTTTATTGTAATAAATCTTAAGTATATAGTTTTTCAAATTTATATTATTGCTTTGCGTGAGTTGGTGTACGTTATGAATTTTACAAAAATGAAATACATAGATGATAAAGTTTTATAATCTTGTAAGTTTAATTAATTATAAGATTTTATATTGTTGTATAACTGCTGGAAACGTAACTTTCTTTTCCAAAATCAAATTTATTGACAAAATGGACACAATGTTCTACTTTTTAAAATGAAACACCAAGATTTCTTTTATATCAATAACCTTTATATTCGTATGTTTGTGTAAAAAAGTACTGTAATTTAGATTGGTAGATAAGTTATGGCTTTACTACTTTCATTTTAAAATTAGTGTTAGTGGGTCTAAATAACCATAATAATAAATTTTAAATGCTAAACTAAAACTTTTAATTACAAAAAGGAAATCATTAGCAATTAGTTAGTCCGCCCATTCATTATGTCTGGGGAGATTTGAGAAATGTATTTTTGAGGAGTATAATATATTCCACTTTATAAAATGAACACTCATATATACGCTTGCATATGAACTTAGTTTGTGTGAATTAAGATTCATAAATTAGTTTCTTTTGTATTAAGGAAAAAACTTGAGAGAAATAAAACGGTGAAAGATGTTAATATTTAAATATTTATAGTTTCAAAAAATGTTTGACCAAACCTTAAATTTAATAAGTGAATAGTATATTCGACACATTTGTATAACGCCTTACTTCTTTATTAGAAAGTATAAGTGCAAATTGCAGCTTTCTATTCTTTTTAATACCTTCTGAAACTGAAACCATCTTACCCGGTTCTGGTTTCTGAGTCTTTATCCCCCTTTAAGTTTGCTTCTCATTGCACTTTCGCATTTTCAGAAAAAATGGATTTACAGGTTGGAATGCCCTTTGTTGATTCCCCTCAAGAAGATATTCCCCTGGAATGAGCACTATTTAACGCAAAATACTTTTCTTCTTTTGAATACGTGCCAAGTTTTATCCATTGTTTCTTTGATCGCTACCACTGAACACCTGATCTTACAGAGTATGTTGTCTGTTTGTTTAATACTCTTTCAAACTGATGGATTCTTTCTTACTCAGCAACATAATGCTGAAAGTTCCCTCCCTACGTATGGTTCGTTCGTTGCATTGGGAAATTTTATGACAAAATATTCGTCAAAAACTTGAAATGTGGAAAAATTTGAGAACAAGAGAATAGAAATGATATTCTCTGTGAACTGCATGTTTTTTAAGGGGTAAAGTAGAAATATTTATTAAAGTGTTGCTGAATGCTTGTGCACTAAATATTTTCTAGTAGCTTAAAGAAGTCTCATGTGCTGTCTGTTTATTTAATGCAGTGATGGAATCTTTCTTAGCAACATAATTCTAAAAGCTCCCTCCTTCCGTGCGGTTCGTTTCACAGTTAGTGTCAGTGTACTATCAAAACTGATTTATTTTCTTTTAAACCAATCCGATTGCAAATTTAAGAATTTATTATCACGGCCTGATCATGGTATAGACAAATGTCTATGATCTGCATTTTGGAAGGGTGTGGTGAAGCTGCTATTTTGGAGAAATTTAACATTGACAAACTGCAATTTATAGAGTGTACAAAATAGTATCCACATTTTCAGGTATAGAAATATTATTGCGAATAAATTTAATCTTACCTATATCAAATGCATTGGATAAAAGTTCAATAGGATAATATTATGATGAATTTATGGATAACTTTTCTGATTTAAAGACTATAAAAAGAAATTTCTAAATAAATTTTATTCATATTTATATATTTACTTTTATTACATGTAGTTAAATTTAAATGTTGTTGAATTTATAAACAAACCTTCAAACTTTTCAAGAAAAATTAAAATTTGTTCTGGTATATTAAATATTTTTATTGATAGAAATTTAAATTATTTTATATTCTCACATTTAATTTTGTTTGTTGTTTTATACTTTTTGTGTGTTCTATTTCTTGCGAAAGAGGGAGGGGTCCCAAAGTGGTTTAATGTGGTTATCAATAATAGATTTCGGCAAAAGTTCGTAAAATTTCTAGGTGAGATATTTTAAGGTATTAATTACTAATTGTTTAAAAAGTAGTTTTATCA
>CM063502.1:143229270-143336770 GCA_032207245.1 Pardosa pseudoannulata
TTTATATTTTAATTTTCTCTCCTTTACTGTATTTTTAACAGCAAGTACTGTAGTTAAATGTCTCTACTGCAGCAAATTTGATTAGTACGTAACTCATGTGCATTACAGATTGTATACAGTAGAAAAAAAATCTTTGTGGGCGTTTTTATTTTTTTGTTAACGATTTTCACTCTAAGCCTCCTATTAAATTATTTTAAATATTGCAGGAATGAGCATGTTTACACTTTAAACATTTTTGCTTATGAAAATTAGAATCCAAATAGAAAAGTATAGCTTACAAAAATTAAATGTTATAAAACAAAGACAATTTAATTTTACCAATCTACCTAAATTTTTGTTCTGTTTAATCTTTTTTTTAAAGTATATTTGCACTTGTATCAACGCTTCAAGCGCAATTTGAGTGTTTTAGAGGTAGGGAGGGATCCCATATGACGTACCATCCACAACTTCTTTTAGCCCAAAGCTGCTCGGGAAATATAACATGTGAAGATTAACGCACCCCACCACTCGGAAATTAGGAAGAGACCCTTCAATTTCCTCATAGGGCGCTTCCATGCCACCGATTATCCTCCCCCAAGCACTTTGATAGCAAAATGCATGCAAGTATGCCCTACAGGATTCAATTAATCAACTCGGAAAATTGTAGGATACTCGTTTCAGTGCTTTCCCTTAAAACTTTGATTTCTAGCTCAGTGACCTTTAACTTTCTGCTGTCATATTTTAAAATCTACTACACTTTTTAACCCATTGATTTCCCTCTGTTTCATAATGAATTCCGTACGTTTGGATATGCCTTTTTTGTATGGACGAAAAAAAGTTAATTACTTTGAATGATTCGCATGTAACTAAAAGAGAAAACTAATTATTTATATTTTCTGTAGAAGAGATTTTTTTTTTAATATTTATAAACGTGTGAAAGTTATTCTTTGCTACTTACTTCTGTTATTTGTAGAAAGAAAGTGAGCACTAGTGGCAAAGCGGAATTTATAATTTATTTGCTTGTAATTTATTTTACAGGATATTTTAATCATTTTGGAGATTAAGTTTTTAATTCTGATTCCTACGAAATAATTTACGGTTTTTATCGACGCTTAAATCTGATTTTTTTTGGATCATTTTTCGGCAAGGAGTTTTATATTCTGGAAGTCTGATTCAAAACTTAAAATAACTTTTATTTCAACCTCTTAAAAAAATGTATGACATTGACAAAAATGGGAATGCAATATCTTATTGTTCTTCATTTATTCGTTGGACGTATTTAATAAAATCGATATTTCCTAATTTAATATAAAAGCTTTTAAATTGCACTTTAGTAACTAGTCTCGATAACACTTTTGTAACTCTACATTGCTCACACATAAAATGTTTTACCATATTCAGAGACATGCAAATGCTTTACTCTTCCAAGCAGTCTACTTTTAGGAAACTTGAATCTTGGCGACCGCCCAAAAAGAAACAAAATTCAGTTGATTTCCTTCCATTGCTCTAACTATCAATATAAATGCTATTAAAGGACGAGACTAGATCAGACTATCAGTTCAGTGTTACTCTGAGGATTAGCTAGTTTGCAGTTAATTTTATTATGCGGTTATTTTATAATTTTCTTTTAGAAGTTTAAGATGGAGTGCTCGAATAAAATAATCACTACCTTCTGGATAGATCAATGTTGCTCATGATGTGTTTTAAATAATTCTTACTTTTATCCTTCCATTTTAAGGAAAAAGGTCTGTCCAAGATTCTGAAATTTTCTCTCACTGCAGTATTCCTATTACAACTTTAATATGGCCAACACTAGTATTATAAACTGAATTTAATGAGTACATTTTAAGTTATCTCTTTTTGTTATACCAGCGTTATTCAGTTATTCTCTCTTCACCAGATCTTTCTCTATATCAGCATCATACTGAAGCATACTTGATCATCTGAAAGGAAAATATTTCTCTACAATTTGAGGGCTTTTGTTTGTGATTTGAATGTCCTTCAGTGAAACGATGGACTCAACAAAGCATTTTCAATATGTATCGCAAAATCTTTTCCATCACGACATATTAGACTACTACTCAAAGTATTCGGAGATTAACTGTATCACAAAATTTCACCTTTTCCCCAGCAAGTCAAATTTATGAAAATACATTCATTTATATTGTGGTACTATATAAGGTACGTTCCTAAGTTAACCGTAGATTGTTAGCCTGTGTTCCTTCAAACATTTCGGATTAGGATTGAATCTCTGGGCAAAAAAGAAGGATGGAAAAGATAATTAAAACTTTAACTTTAGTATTACACAGTATATAATAGTGAAAAATCTTGAGTAGGAAATATGGAATACGGCTTTTAGTTTTTGATTTTGGTTTCTAATGGGCATTAAGCTTATTCGAGTTTTATAATGGACTTAAAATTTGAACTTGAGTCTTAAAATTGACTATCAGTTTTAAGGGATGTTTTAAAGTTATTTCCTTATTTTGAGACTTTTTTAATACTTGTATCACAATCTTAATGAAAATTTGTTTTTCTTCTTTGATTTCAGTATTTCAAATCTGCTTAAGTATTACTTCAGTTTAATATCTTTAGAAGATTGTCGTTTTAGCTGTTTACTTTCACACTTCCTTATAATATTAAGAAGGTATCATAAGAAGATTGAAATTTAGGAATATTACAAAGGGGAGTTAATGATTTATTTTCATAAAATTAAGAATATCAAACCATAAATTAAAAAAAGCTATTGACCATTCAGAAATAGAAATTTTATCATGAGGTGCTTTTATGCTGCAATGGATACCGTAGGTATTTATATGTCTAAAAAGTTACACAGTTTATTACACAGGATTGTTTTAAATATTGTATAAAATATAATACATTCTCCTCAGGTACGCAGAATTGAAATTATTTGCATAATCAGGAAAATTAATCGGTCGATGTACAGTGATATCATTGTATCTGAATACAAATAGCTTAGAAGAAAATGTTACTTATATTTAGATTGCAAAGATTAATTGCCTTAAAGTCTGAAATGCTAAATGTGACTGGTCCAAATTTTAAATAGTGAATTTTTAGTATTTAATGAATGTGTTATGGAAAAGTATTTTGAATACTTTTATTCAGTTTTGTTTCTCTTTCTCTCCCTCTGTGTATGCATGTCAAACTTTTTAGATTTTGATATATACTTAATTTTCAAGAGTATTGTTGCTAGTATAAAAATTATCAATAGGAGTTAGTCAATAACTTAAAATTATTCATTTTAAAATGGAGAAAATTCATTACTTACTTATTATTACTCAGTATGAGAGATGTCTGATTTTTAGGGCTTTTTCTAATGACGAATAAACATGAGTTTTAACTAGGAATAAATCTGTTGAAGAACATGTAATAGTTCTTCGTAAACTTGAGAAAGAGAATTTCATCAAATCATAGTGCATTAAACATTTTGAGGAACTAAAATATATAATTCAGTGCTGGTTTGAAGTACTACAATCAATGTTTAGTTACTCGAGAGCTATTTAGACCTACTTCTTAAAACTAACTTCGAACGGTGATAAATATATTTGGCAACAGTGGGACTCGAATTAGGGTTCAAAATTCATTATATTATCCTTCATTAAAGTGTTTCTATTTTTAAATGTTTTATCTTTATTATTTGGATTTCGATACAGTCTTGATTAAATTGTTTCGTTAATAATTTTTTTAAAGAAAGACTCCAAATAAGCCAATTATCAAAATTCTTTTTTTTTTTCCTTTGTTACTTTAAACGAAATTTTAGTTCATATCAGTATAATGAGTGAAATAGCCTTTTTTCTGTGTGAAGTGTGAAATCTAACTTCGAAAGGTGGTAAATATGTCTGGTAACAGTGAGACTCGAATCAGGGTTCTAAATTCATAATATTATCTTTCATTAAAGTGTTTCTATTTTTAAATGTTTTATCTTTATTATTTGGATTTCGATACAGTCTTGATTAAATTGTTTCGTTAATAATTTTTTTAAAGAAAGACTCCAAATAAGCCAATTATCAAAATTCTTTTTTTTTTCCTTTGTTACTTTAAACGAAATTTTAGTTCATATCAGTATAATGAGTGAAATAGCCTTTTTTCTGTGTGAAGTGTGAAATCTAACTTCGAAAGGTGGTAAATATGTCTGGTAACAGTGAGACTCGAATCAGGGTTCTAAATTCATAATTATCTTTCATTAAAGTGTTTCTATTTTTAAATGTTTTATCTTTATTATTTGGATTTCGATACAGTCTTGATTAAATTGTTTCGTTAATAATTTTTTTAAAGAAAGACTCCAAATAAGCCAATTATCAAAATTCTTTTTTTTTTTCCTTTGTTACTTTAAACGAAATTTTAGTTCATATCAGTATAATGAGTGAAATAGCCTTTTTTCTGTGTGAAGTGTGAAATCTAACTTCGAAAGGTGGTAAATATGTCTGGTAACAGTGAGACTCGAATCAGGGTTCTAAATTCATAATATTATCTTTCATTAAAGTGTTTCTATTTTTAAATGTTTTATCTTTATTATTTGGATTTCGATACAGTCTTGATTAAATTGTTTCGTTAATAATTTTTTTAAAGAAAGACTCCAAATAAGCCAATTATCAAAATTCTTTTTTTTTCCTTTGTTACTTTAAACGAAATTTTAGTTCATATCAGTATAATGAGTGAAATAGCCTTTTTTTTCTGTGTGAAGTGTGAAATCTAACTTCGAAAGGTGGTAAATATGTCTGGTAACAGTGAGACTCGAATCAGGGTTCTAAATTCATAATATTATCTTTCATTAAAGTGTTTCTATTTTTAAATGTTTTATCTTTATTATTTGGATTTCGATACAGTCTTGATTAAATTGTTTCGTTAATAATTTTTTTAAAGAAAGACTCCAAATAAGCCAATTATCAAAATTCTTTTTTTTTTCCTTTGTTACTTTAAACGAAATTTTAGTTCATATCAGTATAATGAGTGAAATAGCCTTTTTTCTGTGTGAAGTGTGAAATCTAACTTCGAAAGGTGGTAAATATGTCTGGTAACAGTGAGACTCGAATCAGGGTTCTAAATTCATAATATTATCTTTCATTAAAGTGTTTCTATTTTTAAATGTTTTATCTTTATTATTTGGATTTCGATACAGTCTTGATTAAATTGTTTCGTTAATAATTTTTTTAAAGAAAGACTCCAAATAAGCCAATTATCAAAATTCTTTTTTTTTTCCTTTGTTACTTTAAACGAAATTTTAGTTCATATCAGTATAATGAGTGAAATAGCCTTTTTTCTGTGTGAAGTGTGAAATCTAACTTCGAAAGGTGGTAAATATGTCTGGTAACAGTGAGACTCGAATCAGGGTTCTAAATTCATAATATTATCTTTCATTAAAGTGTTTCTATTTTTAAATGTTTTATCTTTATTATTTGGATTTCGATACAGTCTTGATTAAATTGTTTCGTTAATAATTTTTTTAAAGAAAGACTCCAAATAAGCCAATTATCAAAATTCTTTTTTTTTTCCTTTGTTACTTTAAACGAAATTTTAGTTCATATCAGTATAATGAGTGAAATAGCCTTTTTTCTGTGTGAAGTGTGAAATCTAACTTCGAAAGGTGGTAAATATGTCTGGTAACAGTGAGACTCGAATCAGGGTTCTAAATTCATAATATTATCTTTCATTAAAGTGTTTCTATTTTTAAATGTTTTATCTTTATTATTTGGATTTCGATACAATCTTGATAAAATTGTTTCTTTAATAATTTTTTAAAGAAAGACTCCAAATAAGCCAATTATCAAAATTCTTTTTTTTTTCCTTTGTTACTTTAAACGAAAATTTAGTTCATATCAGTATAATGAGTGAAATAGCCTTTTTTTTCTGTGTGAAGTGTGAAATCTAACTTCGAAAGGTGGTAAATATGTCTGGTAACAGTGAGACTCGAATCAGGGTTCTAAATTCATAATATTATCTTTCATTAAAGTGTTTCTATTTTTAAATGTTTTATCTTTATTATTTGGATTTCGATACAATCTTGATAAAATTGTTTCTTTAATAATTTTTTTAAAGAAAGACTCCAAATAAGCCAATTATCAAAATTCTTTTTTTTTTCCTTTGTTACTTTAAACGAAATTTTAGTTCATATCAGTATAATGAGTGAAATAGCCTTTTTTCTGTGTGAAGTGTGAAATCTAACTTCGAAAGGTGGTAAATATGTCTGGTAACAGTGAGACTCGAATCAGGGTTCTAAATTCATAATATTATCTTTCATTAAAGTGTTTCTATTTTTAAATGTTTTATCTTTATTATTTGGATTTCGATACAGTCTTGATTAAATTGTTTCGTTAATAATTTTTTTAAAGAAAGACTCCAAATAAGCCAATTATCAAAATTCTTTTTTTTCCTTTGTTACTTTAAACGAAATTTTAGTTTGTCTCAGTATAATGAGCGAAATAGCCTTTTTTTCTGTGTAAAGTGCTTCAATCTCTGATCTTTTTATCTTCAGAGGCTGCTACGGAAACAAATCCTTGCTACCACCACTCCTTTCTTGAATTATAAAGTAGTTTCTGCGATTGAGACTAAAATAGAGCTAGAGAAACTCAAGCTGGTCATTTATCTCTAGTTCAGCACATTTGACCCATCTTAGAAATGTAGTAGAGGAGAATAAACAAGAATTTGGAAGATATTTTCCCAATTCTTGTTTGTTTAGCGGGATGCTTTTCACTAAATAGTAAAATTTGAATAGTGTTAAGGAATTCTAAATTCCTTCGAAATTTTTGAGCTAAAAATATTTATTTATTTTTTGTTGTATATCGCTATAACTATTGTTTCATACTTGAGTGAAGTAAAAATTCTGATACCGTAGGAAAAGCCTGTGAAAATTTCCTAAATTTCAGTTACTTATTGGATTTTCAGGAATGTTAATAATAAACAGAATTGTTTAGTAAAGCTCTCTTTAGGTATGTGGCTTGCTACTCATTTTACGAATTTTGATAATTTTATCAAGAGTATGTCCCAAAACTTGTACATGTCAATAAATATCAATAATTACTGCAACACTTTGTTGGCTAGAATTTCGGATTTCTTTCTTTTAACGGAGACCTCTTTTTATTTCATTTGTTAATATTTTTATGTTCTAAGTATTTGCTGACTGTTTGCCACCACAAACATTTAAATATGATATACATCACTGAATATGTGATTTGACAGTTTTGTTTTCCACTAGTATTCTGTAGTAAAGCATGAAGCTTTAAAAAAATCATGCATTTGATGAATTTTTATTTCCGGTAAATTATTTTTATTATGATTTATTTTTCGAGGTAAAATAAATCTTAGAAAATACAACTTGTAAGACAATCCTCTGTAAAAAATTAAAGTGTCCAAAGAAAATGTTTGCAAAATATAACATTTAATAACAGGTTTTTGATGATTCTTTTGAGCAGAGAAAATTCATTATTTTTTTATTAGTTTGTAATAGGGATTTACTTTGGTTAATAATTCTTGAACTTGTTTTTAGTTAAATTTAACATATATACACAGAAAATCAGCATACTTTATCCCTTTCTGTGAAAAAATAATTAATAGAGGTAAGACATTAAGTGTTACTCTAATTCTAGTTTTTACAGTATGTTTCTATTAACAAAGCATTGAAATAAATTCTTCCGTAACATTTTAAAAATTTACTATATAATATACTATTTTTATAATATATTTTTCATTTAAAATTTAATGTATAATGTACTATACTATTTTTAACATATATTTTTCATTGAATTACGTAGAAAACTGAAACTTTGGAATGGTACTTTATAACATAATTTTTGTAATTACTCTAAAGTAAGGCAACATATATATATATATATATATATATATATATATATAATGTGTGTGTCAGGGTCATAACCCTAAGATATGTTTGACGTAGTTCATATTAAATTTCGCTTTATTTAACTTATCACTAACATATCGCATTTGGCGCTTAAACTTACATAACAAAGAACAGCATTCTAACGTGGAGTCAGCCGAACGATGGCCGATTGGTTAGAGTGCTGGCCCTCGGTACCGGAGTTCGTGGGTTCGAATCCCACAGTGGCATGGATGTTCGTAGCCATTCGGAATCGGCTTTAAGCTGTAGGTCCCGGTCTCATTAGCCCTCGTGTTGCAAAAAGTAGACCGTAGCACTCCAAACCAAACCAAACCAAACCTAACGTGGAGTCAACCAGCTCAATCTTGCCATGATTATTGCTTCGAAGTTGCCGCTCAAGACATTTATAATAACCAACTCACCCAAAATCAATCCACCCCACGCCACAATGTACTGCACCACATTTATTACCAAATTTACTCCAAATTCCAATTCCGTGTTTCAAAACATGACATATGTCTATGAAAATCCTATATTTTTGGACATGTAATTCCTGGAATAGAATAACCCCGGGTTAGCTTGCCGGCTAGACTCGCCAGTTAATTGCAATCTTAATCCTTCATTAAATTCAGCACATACACACAAAACACCTATCGGAGCCAGAAGTTTTCTAAAATCGCATGTTGTTTTATCGCTCTCGGAACTTGGAAGGCGGTCTGCGTGCTTTCGTACAACAACAGATCTGCCGCTGTAGTATCGGGAAAAACTGTCGTCCTCGGGCAAAAAAATATACTTTTCTATGAGATTTGTTTCTAGCTCATAATTTTTTTTATACTAAGATGCCAGATGATCAACACAAGTGGCTGTGTCAGGGTTTAAAGTTCGAATGAATTACTCATCTCTTTAGAACATCAAGGAAAAGTAGAAAGAATTGCAAGCTAACGATTTTTATTCATGGGTAAAAAAAAGGAATTGAGTTCTTAAATTGTGGCTCCTATTTTCATCACGATGACCGATTGGTTAGGGCACTGATCATCGGTACCAGAATTCGAGGGTTTGAATTCCACTGTGGTATGGATGTTCGCAGCCGTTCGGAATCGGCTTTAATCAGTAGGCCCAGGTGTCATTAGCTTTTGTGTTGCATAAAAGTAGACCCTAGCGTTCTAAACCAACCAACCAACTTTTCTTAATCACAATGCAAAATTAAAATTGGAGAAACTAGTTTAATTACTTACTAGGATACAGGGCCGAATTAGTCACCTGCATGATAGTATTCTGTCACCCCTATACGCACTTTCAACAGATTTATACCCAATGCAGAGACACTATTATATTTAGGTGATGAAATTTTATAATTGACTAAGGATAAAAAAAATGAAAATCACATTTGTTTTACGTTTTTTAAAATGGATATCCTAACAAACAAAAATAACACGATTTACTTATAACAACACTCTTCTTACTTACCAATTCGTTAATATTATCTGATAATTCTAAATTTATGCAGAATTTCTTTTGAATTTTCATAACTCTAAAGAGATCTAATGAGATGAAGAGACAATTTAATATAAATAAATGTACATCATAACTTACATTTTACTTATTTTATAAATCTGCTTGGAATTTTTGCACTTCTGAAATTTAAGTAAAAATTCTTTTTAAAACGACTTAATATTTCAAATCAATCTTTTCAAATAACAAAATGGCAGCAATTATTCCCAGACCCGAGGGAGGGGCTAGGAAAAGCCAATATCTTTATATTTTCTTAAATTGTTCCACGGTATATCGAACGGATACCTAGTACTGTTTAACTGCCAAAAATATTGCAAAAAGTAAAGTGACTCATAATTTACTTTTAAAAAATTTAGAATCAAGAAATTCGATTACATGCATTTAAACGCCCTTGGCTTCTGTTTGTACTTTCTTGTCAATTTGGAGTAGGAGTGTACTACTAAAGAATCTTTCAAAACATTTAAGAAACAGTGTATAAGTCATATTTGTGTATCAGTAATTACAAAAACATGCAAAGCCGTCACCAAATGAGATCAGTATTTGAAAAATACATACAAGGATGCTAAAATATACCATAAAGTTAGAAATTCCCAGAATTTCGGAATTTTAGTGTGAGAAAGGAATTGAGTAAGAAAAATATCGAGGATTCACTGGATGTGGGGAAAAATCGGGAGCATTTTTCGCCACATGTATATTTCGTGTTCTATTTGGAGAATATACTACAGATTTAACATACAAAACACATACGAAGTAAATTAAATTGAGAGTTAATTTATGCTGCCTAAGCAGTCAACATAAACCGTATAAATGCATTTTTATATTTTGTAATAATATAACGAGAATAGTTTTGAGTTTATATTCATTTATTTTTTTGTCTATATCATAAAACATTTTTTGTTTTAATTTTTTTTTTTTTTAATAATTAAGTGCAAAGAAGTTTACTGACTGTTAATATAGCGTTAAGTATCTAATAAGTTATATTTTTAAATATGAAGCTTTACGCATACTTTCAAAGTAGCAAAATATTTTCTTTATATCAGAAGCTTTTGTTTTATTACTTAAATAACCATTTTTTCGCATCATATTTTTTATTTAGTGATGTGCTCTTTGATACTGTATTCTAAAATCTTCTACCTAAACGAATGAGCTAATTTATGTAAATGGACTATGATATCAATTAAAGTGCTCCTAATTTTGAAATTCAATCATTTACAAATTAAAATCTTAAATGGCTAACATAATTATCAGTCAAAATTATGATAAAATGCAATCAGATGAAATTTGTGTAGGTACCAAAAGTTATTGCTTTGATAAGTTTGACAGAGGAGAGTTTTAAAAAAAATCTGTATTTTTTAGTAATAAAACTAATTTCTATATAATCAAACCTCAAGTATGTCTAAAACTAGTCTAGAGTGTTGTTCCCATAAGTACGATCACTTTAAATTTTCTTAAAATTTTATTTCTCGAAACTATGCAAATTCTGAGACATGTTATGTCCGTGATTGAAAATAAACATGCAAATATAAGCTAACCTACTTACTGATAATCTCCATTAAATTTGTAATCTCTTCAAAATATATTGACTCTGAATGCATAAATGACTGACCTTTTGTTAAGTATTCTATGTTTTACCTCTTTAATAAGTTGTGTTACGCTTCCTCTGTCGGACTCAATTTTCTAAAACCCGGTGACTTTATGAATTTTAGAATAAATCACAAAGAATAAAGCATTTTAAGTGAGCAAATCTTGATTATATAAATCTTGATTATATTGATAACTCAATAAATGAAGAATGGTACAAATTAGAGGATTACAAGAAGTCTGTTCTGCAATATAATTTCGCATCTTATTTCGATTCATCCTTTAGGTATAGTTTTATATCTTATCAGTTTTCGTTTTCTGGTAAACGTTAGTCACAAGTATACATAGTTGTTGCATTCATAGGTATAATGCTCGATGATACTAATAAAATCTTTGGCATCTAATCTTGTCCTTTTTATTACCTCCTCAAGAGAGCTCTGAATACATTACTATTTAAAAGCGTCATCTATCGGGGGAATATGTAAACTTTCTTCCACCCATTTAGTTTCGCGGCTCATTTCAGAATGATGTATTTAATATGTTTAAGAGCTTATTCTGAAAGATTTAATTTTAAAATGAAGAGTAACTTTTCACAGAACACTCTTCCATGTAGTAATGCATTCTTGAGTGTATTACAGTGGTTTGTGGTTTTTTGTTTGTTTCTTTCAAACTTCGACCCTCCTTGTCTCGATTTTGTTTATAATATTAAAGTATATTTCACAATATTAAATTACTTGCAAGAGGTGAATACATTTGAGGCATGATGGAAGTTGCATTTAATGATATTTTAAAGCACCTGAATACGTATGTAATGTTTTATTGTATGGAATGTCTTTAGTTTCATTTAAAGTAATATAATTTTTCATGTTATAATTAATGTTTCTAAATTTTATATGAAACCTTTTGCAGTTTCAGGATTACATGTTGATTCCAAGCATCAGTTTGATTTAATTGATGGCCTTCGAGTTTATAATAACACATACCGGGGACTTACTGTAGTTGAAGGTATTCATCATCTATCTCCTGCTGTTCTATTGCAAGGTAAATTATTTCTCATAGTAACCATTTATACTATATCTGAATATTAATGAAAAGTTTTTCCATTGTGTTACTAACTTGAATTTTATTATACATGAATCTTATTAATTTTTCTATAAACTAGAATAATTGAAAACTAAGCTAATATGAACCTCGAACAGTTATTGTTATAAAAAATATGCTTATAATTGTGACATAAGTTTTGTTGCTTTGCTTATCATTTTTTAATTAATTTAAATTATCTGAAATATAAATTTTCTAATTTGTAAAAGATTTCTAATAAATCCATACTGTTATACAGTGTTTCAAAGTGAATCTCTTGCATATTGTTTTTTAATTCATTTTTCCTTATCCAGTTTTTGATACCTTTACTTATTTTGGTAGTAATCTTATAATTAATTTTTAATTGTGTCCTTTGAAAATGTAGGTGACAACAGGCACTTGCAGTTGCCGGCAGAAATGTTACAGAAAGTTACTCAGCGTTTGTCTCAGACAAATGAATTTAGCTTCATTGCAACTTTAAAGCAAGATGATAAGAATACGGGAACAATTATTTCCTTCTCACAAGGAAATGACAGGTAAGATTATCTTTTCAAAAAATATATAGCTGTAACTTACCCCATAGTTTTTCCTGTTAAATATTCAGATATTTACTTTTTGAAACTGATTTACAAGAAATTATCAGTTTAATTATAACTTGAACATTATCTTAAAAAGATATTTTTAGATAATTCTTATTTTTAAAGTGTTTTAAGAACATTACCTGTGATATTTTTGCATAATATTTGACAAAAGAAACAAAAGTATACCATCTTTAATTTTTCATTTATTTCATTTTAGGTTCTTAGAACTTCAGAGCAGTGGGCGAAAAGATGAAGTGCGCCTTCATTATACTCATAAAAATAATACTTTTGTCGAAACATTCCCATATCACTTAACAGATAAAAATTGGCATCAAGTAGCCATTAGTGTTAGTGGCAATACTGTGAACTTGTATGTTGATTGTAATCGTATTTATAGAAGAATTATTCATGACATTGACTATAACTTCACTGGTCGGAACATTTCACTTTGGCTTGGACAAAGGAATGCTCATCATTTCTTATATAAGGTAAAATGAGCTAAGAATTTACTTGTTTATTTATATAAGCATTAAAAAATACAGATATGAGTTTTTACTCTAATAGTTTAAATTGTACTGTGTTTGTGTAAGCATTTAGTGATATTGTTCATTAAACTTTATCCTTCATATATTATGGTATTTAAAATATTTTCTGGAAGTATAATAAATTTACCATGAATCTATTTTTCGAAGGTAACAGAAATATCATTATCAAGGATTAATTTAAGGTGATTTGTTTAACTATGTGTTGATTTAAACTATTAGGAAAAATTTTATTCTTTAGTAGATATTATTGGACTTATATAATATTGATATTATAGGGTTATTTGCAAGATGTAAAAATTGCAGCTGAAGCTCATGGTTATGTCATACAGTGTCCAAGTTTAGATACAGGTATACCACATCATATCACTTATTAATCGCTTTTGTTGCACTCTATCGAAATATATATTTATGATCAAGTTTTGTTCAATAACTAATTTTGTATTGTGTCAATTTCTTTTTTAAAAAGAGGTTGTTTTTCCCCAAGAGTTATTTTATATATTTTAACAGAATATGTACCTGTATTTAAATATGTGTGTGTGTATATATATATATATAGTTTTACATAAAATTCTATCCCTCTAATTTATTCTGCTTGTTAAAGAATGCAGTTACATAATTGAATTTTGTTTAAACTAAATTATTTACAGACTGCCCAACATGTGGACAGTTTCAACAGTTGCAGAAATCAGTTCTTCAGCTGGAAAATCATATTAAAGAGCTTACTGAAAGAGTATGTATTTTGTAAGGTTTTGATTATTGTTATTTGAGTGTACTTAAATCAGGCTGCAGAATCAGGAGATTTTTTTAATTGTTTACTTTTTTATTATAAAATTTAAATTACTATTACTTAGTAGTCTAAATATAAAATAATGCATAGCTTTCATATATCTTTTAGAAAAGTGAAATAATATAATTCTCAGTGGTCATTTAATTTATACTTATCCAGTCTATCTTTTAAAGAAATTTTATTATGAAAATTGTTTATTAAATCATTGTTTTTTTCTCTGTTAATAGCTCCAGAATAAAAAGTCCTCCCCATAAATGAAAAAAAAAAAAATCTTAAATTGTTCTGAATCATTTTTTATTCAATACTCATCTTTTATATGTAATTGGAAAAAAGCTATAACTTTTGATTAATAAAATAAACTATGTTAATATATATTATTAGTATAATTTGAAGATTATTTCATTTATTCTTTTATAATGTCTTTTAAAATTATGGAAACATTTATCTGACTTGCAAACAACTACAGTCTTACAGCAGTATAAAAAAAAATGATAAAGAGCTGCATAGAATTATTTTTTTTTTACTCTGAATTTCTCTTCTATATTTAACTGGTTTTAGATTTCAAAGTTTAAGTTATTTATCATTATTTATCTTTTTTATTGTGTGTCCCTTTATAGTAAGTTTTCTCTGTGCTGATTTTTTAATCCTTATAATGCAATATTATATTATAATTAAATGAAGTGATATAAAAGTAGAAAAAATATTTTATGGTTTTAAATTGTATATCTTTAGTTAGCAAATGCTGAGCATCATATTGCAGCATTACAGCAATGTGAATGTCAAAAGAGTTGTGTTGCAAATGGATCAACCCATCCAGATGGTTCAACCTGGAAACAAGGTTGTGACATTTGCTCATGTGTGGTAAGTTTATTTCAACTCTACTTTTTACATACTTTTTGTATTTTTACTTTGAATGTATGATCTTAAATGAATAGAAATGAAAGATGTGGAAACCTAAGCTAAAAATGGTATATGTTATAAATAATTGACATCATGTAATGATATGCTGATCTTTTTTTTTTCTTCTCATAATTATACTTTTAAATCAGCTGACTTTCTTTGTGCATGACTTTTTCCCAGTTATATCAGTTTTTTAATTGTGTTCCGATATTTAGTTTTTTCTTTTGCTCTAATGACAATTAACTTAAGTAATTGATAGAATAATTATAATTTCCTTAAAATTTAGCATGGAGAAGTAAAGTGTTTGCCTGTGTCATGCTCACATGTGCAATGCAAAAATCCTGTATCTGTTCCTGGTGAATGCTGTCCAGTTTGTCTTAGTGAGTATTCTAGTAAAATAGAAATGTGTGTCATATGAAATTAGAATATTAGGCACTAAGTTTATTTAAAATATAATATGTGGTCAGTGGTCAAAATCCCTGTGAATGTAAAGAAATATATAATTTAAATTATTTAGATGAATTAATAGGTAGTGTGCATGTAAATTATTTTTGGAGGTAGATATTTGTCTTAAATAGAATTCTGTATGTACTATTTTGAATGTCTTTTTAATTGGTAGTTTATTACTAATTGTACATGCAATTGATGGATTTTTAAGTCAGCCTGTTATGAATCAGAATATAGAAACTATATTTGTTAGATATCTAATTTTTTTTTCTCCTCAGAACACTATATTTGACATTACTGAAGTTAAGTGTCTGTGGTTTTCTCTGAGGATTTCTATATTCAGCCTTATGCAGTTAGCATATTAAGTTTAATTATTATTCCTTTAAAGTTTATACACTTCTTATTCTTTTATTCACATTCTGTTTCATCATTTAGATATTGTTTTTATTAAATTTATGTATTATTTATGTTTATCATAATTTTTTTAATTGCATGAATTCCCTATAAAACATTATATTTCTCTAATCTGTACTTTCAGAGAAGTGCCTGTTTGAAAATGTTTCTTATGATCATGGTGAGCATATCAGTCCAATCAAATGTGCTACGTGTGAATGTAAAGTAAGTAAAAATTCAAGCTATAAAGATTCAAATATGTTTATATGTTAAGCGTTGATTCTAAGGTATTAATATGTAAATCATCCTTTTTACTAAAATTCAAACATTTTATAAAGTTATTACTTAACAGAGAATTGGGGCATTAAAGAATTCTTTTAGTAAAAGTAGTGTAAAGACTAATTTTACAAAAGTATGTAGATTAACTAATGCATGTAGATTACCCAATAATAACTACATTGGATAATCTACATTATTAAATATAATGATCAAATGATATGTAATATAAAATACTAATTCATACGCAAATGTATTATGAAAAATGTATTTAAAATTAAGTCATATAATTAGTTGCATACGTAGAATATTTGTAGGTTAAAATTTTATAGCTTGTCTTAGCTGATGCATAATATTGATATATAATGAATCTTATTATAAGAATATAGACTGATTATCTTAACTACTCCAACAATACATGTATTTTGCTTAACTTTTGTAATATTTTGAAGATTTTTAAATATTCTGGTTAAACTTTGTAACTGTTTCAAGAATAATATGTGGTATTGCAATTAATTTTAGATATCTTTTTTAAAGTGACTTCAGAAGCTTCTGTCCAAAACATAATTTAAAATTATTTGTCCTTTCTTGGTATCTATTTGAGTAATTAGTACTTAAAATATGTAATTAAATATAAAAGATTATCCTTATGTTTATCCCATAGAAAATTTAAATTTCTAGAAAATAGGGTTTAATCACCCCAAAATCTGTTATAACTTTTTAAAACAACTTACATATTATAAACTACATTGTTTATGGTACAAGTATATCAAATATTAATAGCACTAATTAAACAATTTTCACCTAGAATGGTAGAATGCATTGTCGTCGAATTGATCCTAAGACAAGTTGCCCAGAGCTGAAATGTCCTGTTGAAGAACAGTTCAGTGTTCCTGATGAATGTTGCAACTTCTGTCCAGGTAAACTGTTTAGTAAATTTATATATAATTTGAATGTTTCATGAAAACTTGAGTTCTAATTATTCTGATTCAGTGTTAATTACACAATGCTAGTTTTCTATGATTATTTTCTGTTTTCAATAGGTGTTGATTACTGTGCTAAAGGTCATGAGTGCCATGAGGATGCTACTTGTTTGAATTTGAAAACACAGTATGCATGCCAATGTAACAAAGGTTATGAAGGTGATGGAAAAAATTGTGCAGACATTAATGAATGTGAAAGAGAAGGTGGACATGATGGACACCACTGTCGAGAAAACACTATATGTGTGAATCTTCGTGGTGATTATGTTTGTGAATGCCTTCATGGCTATAAACGCTATGATAAATATAGCTGCATTGGTAAGTCAACTTCTTAAATTTTTTGTGTATTAGACTAATTTGTTACTGTTCTTTATGTCTTTTATTCTCATGAAATATTAACTGAATTGGATCTATGACTTTGTTTTAGAGAATGATGAATGCAGTACTGGAGAGCACAATTGTCATGAAAATGCAATTTGTATAAATACAGCAGGAAGTTACTCATGTCAGTGCCTAGAGGGATATACTGGAGATGGTTATTCTTGTGAACGTAATGATGCTTTTTGATATTTTGTAAATTTTTATCTATTGTTTAACTTAAAATAGTTTACATTTATTAATAAAGTATTTCTTTACTTAATGATATTTATACATATATCAATGTACTTTATATGTTATATTTTAATAATAGTTGTAAAATTACTTACTTTATAAGATTTCTGTAACTTTCACTATACAAATATATAGATTTTTTAAATGAAACATTAGTTTTAAACAATGTATCAGCATGATTTCTTTTCCAGTCATGGTATTCAAATAAAAAAGGAGCTTAGAAAATATCCTCTCTCTCTCTCTCCCCTACCCCCCCCCCCCCCCCCCCCCCCCCCCCCCCCCCCCCCCCCCCCCCCCCCCCCCCCCCCCCCCCCCCCCCCCACCCTCCCCCCCCCCCCCCCCCCCCCCCCCCCACTCCTCCTCTATATAATATATATATATATATATATATATATATATATATATATATATATATATATATATATATATATATATATATATATATATATATATATAAATGCTGTTGAATTGTTCCTTGATAAAGCACATCACATTAGTTGTATTCAAAGAATTTAAATGTGCTTTTTTATTTGTGTAAATTTCTCTAAGAAGATTAAAACCAAAGTTGTTGGCAGTTTTTTTAAATAACCAACAAGTAAATTAAAAAATCAACATTTACTATATTTTATTTGGATATATGAGAGCTATCATTGTTTTACCTGATAAATATTTTTATTTTCTTTCAGCTATTTGTACATACTCATGTTTAAATGGTGGTACATGTGTTGCTCCAGAGACATGCTCTTGCCTGCATGGATATGATGGCATTAACTGTGAAACAGGTACATTAAAGTATTTAAATAGTCTTAAACTTATTTCCCAGTCCATATATTACAAGATTTATAAATTCATTTGCATAGTGCATGTGTTTATGCATTGGTTACTGTCATGTAAATGTATAACTTTTGTAATTGTACTTGAGAAGTTTTTATTCTGTGTTAATTAAAAAAATGTATTATGGCTAAACCAGATATAGTTAAAGTTAGAAGCATCCCTTACCAAAATTAAGCTATTTTAAAATTGTAAAAGTTTCTTTTAGCATATTTAAATTATTTTGTTAATGATTTATCTGCTTGGGGTGTTATAATTTGATTACTTTGCTCCTTTTAATTTCATATTTTTTTCTCAAATTTTTTTTATCACTACATGTTATGCTAACATTCTGAATTTTATTGATTAGATGTTGATGAATGCTCCCTTGGTCTACATATGTGTCATCCCAATTCTCAATGTGTTAACATGCCTGGATGGTATTTCTGCCAGTGTCGTCCAGGCTATCAAAGTCACCCTGAAGACAATCTTGGAGCTTTCTGCCAAGGTATTTTGTTTGAACTTTGTTTTATTTTTATTTCAAGAGTTAAAGGTAGTTAATCTCTTAAGATTATTTTTGAAATGTTAATTCTTATAGTTAATGTTATGAATAATACCAATAAGTTTAATGAAAAATATAATTTAAAAATTTAAGTTTTAAAGTACTCTCTATTCTTTTTTACTCTCTTTTTCATATGCACAACTTCACTTGAAATTAACTGATCATAATCTTTTATAAATTATCTTATTTTCCTGTAGAAATCAAAACTTAATAATCACTGTCAATATATATTCCAGATTTCTTTAATCTTCACATTTGAGATTTTTTAATGTATTGTTTTTCAATGTATCAAAGGCTCTCATAATGAAGTACTATGGAAATTTAAATTTTTGTTTGTTCTGTTCATAGCATGGATTAATAAAATTTCTTTTTACAGAATTTTTTCTATGTGTATTGTTGCTATTTTTAATTGGTATGTCATTTATTTTTCCTCTTCTTGCAGACATCAATGAATGTCAAACAGGCAGCCACACATGTGATCTGTCAGCTTCATGTGTGAATGAAGAAGGCAGCTACCACTGTGAATGCCTCGATAACAGTTCCTGTTCTTTAAGTAAGCAATATTAAATTTTTATTGGGCTTTTAGTATTAGGTTATTTATTGTAAAACATTTATTTTGTTATGTGATATTGATCATAAAGTGTACACTTGAGATATTTTATTTCAGATTTGTTGTACATAATACCTACTTTATGTAACTTTATAAAAATTTCATACAATCTTGAATAATGCCAAAAGTTGGCAGACTTTAATTTTTATGTAAAAGATAAAGAATGTTACCCAGTATAGTATCAGATATTAGGCAAATATGAAAAGTACCTAAAGATGGTTTTTAAATTGATGTCCATTTTATGTAAGCAAAATTTTTGTACTGATCATGTAATTGCTTCAGTCTAATAATTAAATTTTCATGAATTTGTAGCTAAATACAATATATGCAAAAATAAGTTCTCTTTTATCTTTCCTTTTCTTCTAAATTCATATTTAAGACTAATGTTCTCAAAGTAAAAGAAATTACTCAGTAATTTCAGTAAACATAATTTCATTTTAGTGAATATTATTTTCAAATAAAATTATTAAATCATGAAATTTTTTTTACATGTTATAAAAGCTATATTTTATTTTTTTTTAATCTGAATATTTTATATAGATTTATTGTAATGTGTATTTGATTCTAGAGTAGAAATTTGCCTTAAATGTCTTCTATTTATTTAACTATAGATTGCCTGTATGATACAAAAAAACGCCTAAGTGGAGAAATATGGTCCAATGATTCCTGTACAAAGTGTCGTTGCTCTAATGGGGTTGTTTCTTGTCAACCTGTTGAGTGTGATTGCACAAAGCGAAATATAAATTTTGAATGTTGCCCTCACTGTGATCATTCTTCTGTTTGTAAACATCAAGAAGCCCCCAAAACATTTAGAAATGGTGATCAATGGGTTTATCAGTGCCAAACTTGTGAATGCCTAGTAAGTTGAATAAAATATTAAACTTTATCACATTTCTTAAATAAAATTTAATTTCTATTTCAAAATTTGCTTTCTGTTATTAAAGTTGTTTCTGTAAATCATTTATTATTAACAGAAGTATGTATATTTTATGAAAGTTCATAATGTATAGCATTTTATTGGTTATTACAAATTGCACATTTAAGTTTAAATTATTTTAATTTCATTTCTCAATAATCTATATATATATTTCATGGTAATATAAATATCTGAATTGTAGTTTGATACTTTTGTTCTCATATTCCTTGAGCACTTTGCTTTTATACCTACATTTTATTTGTATTATTTGTGCATATTTAAAATAATCTAATTACTTATTAAATTAAAAATATTATGTATTGCATAATTAATGGTTTAAATGAATGTGTAAGTTAGATGATGAACCTTAGGGTAATTTTTTTAAAACTATTGTAATAAATTTTTAACGCTTTATGTATCATCTAAAATATTTTGTCCAATGGATTTAAAAGTAAGAATACTGTATTTTTATTTTAACTTTCCTTTCTGATTTTCTCTAGTAATGAGAATTATAATGTAAAAAAAATTATAATGTTTCTGCATATATACTTCTTTAGTAATATGCATCTGCAATAACTGATAATCTGTAATTCTTTAATTTGTTTTTTGTTTAGCATGGAGAGATTGACTGCTGGGATTTAGAATGCCCTCCTGTTACTTGTGAAAATCCTGTCCAAAGGCCTGGTGACTGTTGTCCTCGTTGTGACACTGATCCATGTTCTATTACTTATAATTCTACCAGTAGTCAATCACAAGGATGTGCTTATAATGGGCTTGTTTATAAGCCTGGGGAAAAAGTCCCCTTAACTCAGGATCCATGTTCTTCATGTCATTGCCAGGTACTAAATTTTACTGTTTTGTTATTTATGTATGTTGTTCTATAAAGTAGAATTATAAGAAAAATAGATAAAGATAAAGAATAGATAAAGTAGAATTAGTTGATTATGTTGCCTGTCTATTCCTTTATTTATTAAGTACAAATTGCAGAATATTCTAATATTTCTATACCAGTCATAAACTGTTATGAGACTGGAGCTTTAGATTATTTCAAGATATTTGTATAATTAAAAATGAGGAAATAAAGTTGACTATTATTTTTTTTAAATTGTCAAAGCATCAAATCATTATTTATAAAACTAGAATTATTTTCACTGTATGAGAATCTATTTGGTTTAAACTTGAATATCATTATTTATATTTTATCAAAAACATGCCATTTAAAAAATTCACTGAGCTAATATTACCATTCTGGTCATCTCTTTCCTTAAATCTACTACATTTGTCTTATTACAATTTTTTTATATAGTTTGTATTACATTCTACTGATGCTTGTAACTGTACAACAGTTTGAAAGAATCTTCTTAAACAATGTCAAAAGTTGGCAAACTTTGATATAGTTACATAAAAGATAAGGCATATGCTGCCCAGTATGGTAACATCCCTTACAGCAATGTATCTACATTACAAATATATATAACTTAATATGTTACATATTTGCAATATGATACATTGTATAATGTATGGGATGGTATATTATCAAGGACAGAGATGAAAATAATATGAAATGTACCTAAATTTAGTTTTCCTTAAGGTAACATTTACTTTAGAAAACAAAATTTGAAATAAATATTATGTTAAATATGTTTTAAATGAGGTATAACTCTTCAAAGATCAAAAATATGACTCATATTAAATTAAAAGAAAAACATTTGTGGTATTAAACATAGGGCTTACTTAGCTTTAACTCCTTGCCAGTGTAACCTGCCAGTTTGTGCAGCTCAAAAGCGGAGGTCAGACTCAGATCAATTCCAAAAAAATTCCAGTCATATTTTACATGTATGTCAAAATATTAAATGTAGAAACTATTCCATTTATTTAAAATTTTGTTATTTATCAAAATAAACATTTTCTAACCTTTTTACTTACATATTACTACAAATTAAATGGGATGAAATTTCCATCTAAGATGCATTTTTCTGAAATAAATGCCTCAGTAAATTGGTTAAATATTTTTTTTTATTCCTATTAACACATGGCAATATATTGTAGTTGGTATTATTTCAATAAAAAGGTTATTTAAATAAGTTTTTAAGGGGGTAATATAACTATCTAGTTAAAAATTCAAGAGAAGTTAAAATTTTTCTTTAATTTACTTTATTGGATATACAGATATCTTAAATGGCAGTAATTATATCTGATAGGAGTTTCTTAAAATATTTGACATCAAGATATCTTTAGCTACTTTATATTTGAAAATTTAAAATAATTTTTGTATTTTATGAGCTTCTCATTATTTTTCAAAATTAATTGAAGTGTTATTTGTAAAATATTAGATTATTCTCAAAGATTATTTCTTAAAGCTTTTTTAGTACTGCTTAAAGAGTAAAAGTATTTCTTTAAAGGATGCAGTCATTTTGAAATATGAATGTATATTTGTTTGGCCGTTGTTCTCCACATGTCATACTTATTTTCCAGTTCAAAATAAAACCAAAATTATTTACATTATTCAATTTAAATGGAGGAAAATAATTCTTCTATAATTAGACCAGATAAGGGACTTAGTCTTAAATTTAATTTAGCTGAAGATAGTACAGTTCTAATAGTCAGCAGATTTTATTTATTGTAATATGTAAAGTTACATTTAATATTTTATTACATTTATTGTTCCTTAAAATATAAAAGTATTATAATTTAATTTTGTCTGAAAATTTAATCTAACAACATCTGCATTTTCAATAAATATTTTGAAGGAACATTATCAACAATTTATCTGTAATTTATATAACCTGCTCTGAGCTGATAATTTCAAATCTGCTTGCTCATATATGCTTGACTGATGCCTCAAAAGACAATTTAATTTTTGCCACAGCCTTTTCCTTTTTGTTATTGCTAAGTCAATACCTGTCAAAAGAGTTAAGTATTTTTATATTATGTACAAGGTTTCTAATGTATTTCTGTCTGGCCAATTTATTGAAAGACTGAAACATGTTTGCCTTCAAGTTTAAGGAGCATTTACTTTATAACAATGATCATTATCTACCTCTAAGAAATTGTGATCTTGCTTTGCTATTAACTGGCTTTAGCATTAGGATTTGATTTTTTTTAACATTCTAAGTTGCATGTTTCCTTTGGACTTATAAAACAAATTTGCACCAGATTTAAAATGCTGCTTTTTCTTTATTTTATAACTGAATATTTTCTTTAAGCGTTAAGATTTGCTGACAAATGTAAACAATGTGCATTATAAATGTATCTTTTGTGTAATTGTTCCAGGGCAGCAAAACAGTTGTCTTCTAAAATATATTTGGTGCAAGTTTGTCTTATTACTTTTGTTAATCTCCTCCTCAGTGTTCTTATGTTATGTACTTTTATTTATATCATTTGTAACTATATATATTGATTAGATTTTCAGTTGTTTTTGTAAAATATAAAAGTTATTCAATACAGACTTCATCATCTACATTTTCAAAACCTCAGCATTTGCTTTACTTTAGAATAAATATTAAAGGGTAAAAATTACTTATTAAATTATTGTGGATGATCTATTTAATTATAAATATTTTTACAGTGTATAGTAATACTGAAAATGACACTATAAGAATAGTCCAGTTTTCTTTTGTATTGATTTATTAATTTATCTTCCTTTTGATATTCTTCTCACATAAAAAATGTAAATTGATTTGTGTAAGGGCAGTATATTGATATTTATCACCTGCTCCATATATAATGAGCATTGAAATTTAAATATTAACATTTTAAATGTCATTATAATACTATTCTCAGAAAATTTTCTTTTGATTGCTTCAAAAGGATAATAGTTTGCATAAAAAGTCATCAAAATTTATAGGGATAGATATAAATGTGTTGAATAAGAACTAATTGGTTTCAGCATGTTCGGAAGGTTTTCCTCAGTTCCTTAGACTGGAATTATGGAATCTTTTATGCAGTTGGAGAATTTCTTGAGAACTGAGGAATATATTCTGCAGTAAAAAATGAAAAGTTGGAAGACTATCTTATTTCTTAATTATTTTAAGTACTTTTAAAAATTAATCTGCTTATTAAAGTCTATACTAACATCTGTAAGACTTTCAAGGTGAATTGGTTCTTCCACAAAATAAGATATTGTACCTATTTTTAAGCTTTTTAAAAAGAAATAAAAGTTTTTGCATTGATTATAATGTATGTTATTATATTTAGTCTTTACGACTCATATCTAAATATGTTAATAATTAGTTTTAAATGTTTAAAACATATCAATTTTATTAATAATAATCTTAGACAGAAAGATTTGTTATGTAATATAAAGTCTAAAAGTGTAGGTTATAGTATAGTTTTTGTAAATAGTATAGGTACATACCAATATGCATCTTAAATGCATAAAAGAAACAATTAGATACCCTTCTTTTTTCTAAGTATTTTTGTATGTAACTAAAATTTTCATATTTCACTTAAAATTAGATGCAATGTGTCATTGTTAAACTATTTTTACTTGGATTATAAATAAATTTCAATAAACGTTGTTGCATTTATCATACATTAATGTGTCCCTGTATTTATTGTATCTGACCCTGAAATCTATATTTCTTCATTAATTGTATAATTTGTGAGGAGGAGATTACTTGAATATTAACAACTAACAAGTTACTAACTGTGCGCATGTTTGTTCTTACTGACACCTATAGTTCCTAACAATCCTATTACAGGTACCATTCTGCCAACATTCAGTCAGCAATATGGCTAATAGTTTCCATCGGTAAACATTTTTAATATTACTGTCTGCCTAGCTGCACAAATCTTCTTAAAATCTTTTTCTGCAAAAGTAGCTGAATTACCTGTTTTTTTTTTTTTTTTTTGGAATAAAAGTTACAATGTAAATTTAAAGTCATTTAAAAAATATTTTCATTCAGCTTATTTTGCAAGTCACCCTTTATGCATTTTTTTAATGCACATTGTTTGCTACAGGTATATTCTAAACATTTGCATTCTTAATTGTCATATAATATAGTATATGTATGTGTTTGTCTTGAATATTAATCAGAATATAAATCGTTTTTGAAAGTAATTTTCTACTAATATATATAATCTTTAGTGGGTTAATCAAAATACCATAAACTGTAGCTTACTCACATTCATTATGGAATAATTAATAGTTTTAAAAAAATTGCACGAAATCTGCTTTGCTTTGCACTAATGCATGTTTTTAGTTTGATGTTTTTATTTTATATTTATTTTATATTTTATTTTGTATTCATTTACTTTTTCCTACTTTAGGATGGACATTTATGCTGCAAATACAATAGTGCTTGTAATGACAGTAATGATGCCATTACTTTTGGGATGTTATTACGAGATAATGATACTGCCAATGACTCTAATACATCTCATTTTGTTATGCTTAAGAACTCTGAGGTGGATCAGAATAGAATTTCCACTCATTCCAATTTATCAATCAACATTTCTTCCAAATCTAAAGAGAAGGACAAAGGACTGTTGTCTGCTATTTTGGCAGCTAAGGACTCCTCTACCATGGAGCCTGAAGAAAACAAATATGACAGGGAGAGGCGTTCTTTAAACAGAAATTTGCCTGTCTTTGGTAATATGAAGCTGACTCCAGTTTTTAAAGGTGCTGTTGTCAAAGGTGCTAGTGTTCCAGGCTCTCCATCTAATACAAGAAAATGAAAGCATCTGATCTCATTGCAGATTCTGAGCTCTAAAGTTCCTTCTGTCTGGTTAATGCTGGCATGGACAATTTGAGAATATCTCCTAAAGGAATCTACACCAACTGATTCTAGTTCATTTCACTAAAAAATAATGATAGTTCCAGGAGTTTCTATTCTGCTACAGCTGTCTATTAGTCTGTATTGCTGAGTCATCTGCAGGGCAGATGATACACAGTGATCAACTCTCTATCTGAAGCTCTGAAAATATCTATACTTTAGATATATTTCACATGCTGGTCGTTTCTCAGTTACTGTTAGTCTCAACATTTTGATACTTCTACAGATGTACTTTTCTTTCAGGGAGTTTTTATATGTTTACAAACTAGCACATATGCAAGAGACTTTTATTAAATGATCATTTGTATATAGAATGTTGACTGCTTGCCTCCATGCAATTTGTTGTGTCCTTAATTTATTTAACATGTAATTTAAATGTAACATAAAATGTGTTGAGTGATAAGACACTGTGAAAATGCTGCAATTTTTTGCACACTGTATGTTATGTACAGGGACCTAGTCCAAAAACAGGTGTGCCTCCTAGGCTTTTTTGCAAATTTTCCAGGCGTGGTCACAGCCTCCACCCTCATAAAATTCAGGAGCTGGACTCTTGAATATATTTTTCTTCATTTATGCATTAACATCTGACATCACCTAAACAGGGGGGTTTGGGACTGTTGTTTCATTATTTGACATTAGGGTGACTAGTCATTTTGTGATCGAATGTTGTTACAACTCTTTGTATATTATCAAGGATGTGTGTAACAAAAATATATGTCTGGGTGAAAGAAAGAGGTGATCCATATTAATTCATTCATGAGTTGTTGATTTACATTCCAATAAATCATTGAGCTCCATATAGATTGAAAAAAAAAATGTATTCAATGGAGTTCTTTACTGGTAGCTGTTATTCCTATTACTCGGTGTTACTGCTCTGACATTCCACAGCTTTGCTTATGACATTGGAGTTAAGAGGGTGGCAGTCCAGTTTGCTTTTCAATAGAATAGCACAAAATAGCTATGCAACTAGGTGTAATGTTCCATATACTTAAAAAGTAGGAGAAGTTGAAAGTAGATCAAATATAACTTCACACTACTGCTTTACCAAATCAGGCCTATGCAATGAGTCTTCCTTCTAAAGGGTATATCCCTTTTAAACTACATTAGAATAGTTCATTTTGGTCTTAATAAATGTTTTATTAAAATGATCTTTGTTGTTTTATCTGTTTTATTCATGATATAGGAACTTGAATATTTAAAATCTTGTAATCTTTAAATATTCTGTCGCCTGCTCACAATCCTCTCTGCTAAATATATCCATAAATACATCTGTAATAGACTTTTGTCGTTGTAATTTAATTGGTTAGACTATGCATATATATAATGCTACTTATGATCATAGTAAATTATGACTTGGGCATTAGGCAGATAAATTGTTCACGGACAATAAACTAATTTAAGTCTTTGATGTCATAACTAGTAGACCTTACAAGAATCTTAGAAAATTCTCTTCAACTGTAAATTTTTTTCTTTTGTTAAATTACATTATTATTCACTGGTTGATGTTTCCTTTCTTTATATTGTCTTTATATGTATATCACATAATGTGTGCTGTGTACTAAATCACAAAGGTTATCACAACTTAAAATGTTTTGAGAAATGTGTCCACTTTTAAAACTGCTACTTATTTATTACAGTCTACAGTAAATTTGTATTGATTCTTAGCTCTGTTAATATTTTAGAGTCACTGTATAGTTAAATATATATATTAATTTTAAATCTATATTTTTAGACAGCAATGGGTATTTTTTTCTGTCAAGCATAACTTTCTTAGAAGCAAAAAATTTAAAAAAAAAAAAAAGGAATAGGGAAATTTTAAAGTATGTGCATATTAAAAGTGGGATACATTCTTAAAATATAGCATCAGTTAAATATGTATTAGTTTTGTTATTTTTTTAATTTATTTTTCCTCATTTATACAAAGTTTTATTTTCTCTGCTATGTATAGTGATTTCTTTATCTGTTTTCTTCTTTACTGAGCAAGAAATTTAGCTGTTTGTATTTTTTCTACACTTAAAAGTTCATCTCCAAAGTATATATATCTTACTATAATAATGCATACTCATTTTTAAAACTTTTTTCCATACATACAAATAGTTCTCTAAATTACTAAAAATAAAACATGGCAATAAAATTTGGAAGCAACAACTGCTTGAACTTTTTTATTAGTTTGGTGCAATTTATTTGATTTATATTAATATTTATACGTATGTATATTGTATGATACAATAAATTGAGGAATTTTCCATAAGGAGCTGTGTGGATGTGAATGTTTAAAAAGATTGAATTTGAATAGGCTAGTCTTTGTGAAAAGTCAATACAATGTTGTACTTAATATATTTTGACAAACAGGAAAACTTACTGTTATCCACAGTCTGTACTTTTACCACTTTGTTATAATCATATTGGGTAACACATTTTTCTTATGGAAACAAAAACTGCGCTAACTGTACTAATAATTTAAAATTGTTGCTTGATGTAAATAAAAGTTCTTGTTTCTTTTTTACATTGTTGGTGTATTTTTACATTGTTTATACTTCTGGTTAATTTTCTTGTCTTACTGGTAGAAAGATAACCTAATTAATGATCAAACACATGAAGGGAAATTTATATTACTGATATTTTTATATAAATCAAATTTTTAAATATGTATAAAAAATTGTCAAATAATCATAAATTTAATTTGCATTGAATAACAGCAGTAGTTTTCATTATTATTTATTTTATTTTTTTGTTTTACAAGTAAGTCGTCACTGATTAGTTAGTGTAAGTGAGAATAAATTAGAGGCATGCATTCACAGCAGTTAAAAATTTTTGTTTTCTCCTTCAGATTTCATTTTAGAGAAAGGGACATTGTCAGTAGAATTGGAATGTTTTGGAACTTTCTTTTAAAAACTATCAACCATATAAAACAACTAGATTCTATTCGTGTTTTTTTTTTAAACTTTTTTTATAATATTGGATGGAATGGCTGATTTATTACAACTAAAGAAAATTTTGTTTTGTGCAACTTTAAAGGGAAATGCACAATAGTAAATGAGTTATTAAAGTTAAACTGCTAACTAAAGGAGCAAGTTGGAAAGAAACATCTGCTATAGGCATTTGTTTACTCCCACAATATGATCAAATGGATTAAATGGATTGTGTCCTATCTTTTGATGAGAAGTTTCAGTTTGATTCCTATTGGCTGCGATAGATGTTTGTAACCAATCAAAATTGTTTTTTAGGTGATATGCTATTTTTGCAATTCGAAAACACTAAAAGTTTGGACTATTTTGTATGTTTTTATATTACTTTATATTAAGAAGGGATTATAATTTTTTCAAGCATTTGTGACTATTTTAATTCTTTTTGATAAAAATGTAATTTATTTTATTACATTATCTCAAACCAGATTCTTTTTTTTCTTGAAACGTTTTACATATCCTTAAATGGGTACATTGTTTTAACAAAACTGTAAATGTACTGACTTTGAAATTTCACATTAAATTCAAAAAGACTGATATTGTAAACCTATTTCCGTAAATGTGTTATTTTTTAAAATATCTTTTTAACCGCTGCGTAAAAGCAATAATACAAATACTATATAATTATAATAAAAAAAAAAGTTCTGGAATTTCATGTTCGCTAGTAGCTAATTTTTTTTATCTACTTAAAATATGAAATTTCAAATTTAATTTTCATAAAGGCTATCATATTATAAATAAAAGGATTGCTAAATCGTTTTGCAGATTTCAAAGCAATTCTTTGCAGGTATAATTACCTTGGTAAATAGTAACATCGAATTTTGCGGAGAAAAGTATGATTTATGTAGTGAAACTCATTTATTCATTCCATAACTCCGTAGATCTAAAGAAAGGCGAAGCAGCCATCAGATGGAGTGTATTGGATTGTATTGACCTTGTGATTTGTAAGCTATGATTTCCAGTTGAGGTTTCGACTCTTACGAGATAACGTCCAACTGGCTCACCTTTATTCTTCTTTGACTCAGCGCTGTTCGGCTTTTGCTCCACCAGTCTTTTCACCAATTCCCCTCATAAACATCTACTAGGACACATTGTTTTAAAAAACGCAGCTCAACTGATTTCATTTCACTGGCACTTATTCACAATTTTGCCCAGTTGCGCTGATCTTCGCCATGCTGGAATCCAATCTGATCTACATCTGGTGGCCGGTTAGCCTTAATGTGAAAATCTATTGATCACATTCTACTGTGAGTCATGCTGTGATACGGTGACACTTACTGCTCATGAACGAGTAACTTGAGTACTATTTTGCGCCCTCTTTCCTCCTTTTTTAGATTTAATACATGGAGAACATATTAGTAAAATTCCTCTCAGTTGTTATTCAGTGAACAGAAATTGGAAGAATTTTACAAGTAAAATGCAGAAATTGTGTACCTTATTGAACCCATTAAAAAAACCTGGTTTATAAATGTGAATCTTTACATAACAATAAATAACTCTTAACTTTAGGTTGAACACAAAACGCGCTTTAGAGTTTTTCTTATGAACTGTTATTGTCAGTAAATGTGTAATAAATTCTCCTTCAAAAAATAAAATAAGAATTCTTACCAGAAAGTTCCCAATATTGTCCGCAAAATTTAGTCTATCTCCTTCGGTATTTAATTCAATACAAAATGCATCGAAAATTCTAGAAGTTTCAGCTACTTTGTCAATTGGTGTCGTTTGTGTAAAATGGCATATCAAAATTACCCCTGGTTTCCTCATGACTTTCTCGTTATCCTACCCGGGTTTTATTAACTCCCGAATACCGAGTTCGTGGGTTCAAATTCCCCTGCTCACATCCATGTTAATAGCCTTCCGGAATCGGCTTTAAATTGTAGGTCCCGATCTCATTAGCAGTCGCAAAGCAAAGTAGTAAACGGTGGTGCTCCGAATCTGGTAAAATCAGCCCGGAATATTACTAATTCTTACATCCCCAGTTATTCATTAATAAGAAAAACATTGGATTTTTTAAAAAATACTCTTAAATCAGATTCCTGGCATGATAGTTGAAAAAAAAAAACCTTTTACTAAGAAGTTCTTTATATTCTGGCTCCCGATATATTGGTTAAATTTGCAAGTCCTCATAACTCAGTTTTTCATATTAAGACCTAATTTCTTGTATCCCAGTTTTCCAGCATTTTGTTTCAATTTGTGTCCTTGCTATGGAAAGGATTGATTTATAAGATCTAGATTCTTTAAAATTCATTCTCTTTTGTATTTGATTGTCATAAATAAGTTTTAAATTTTGAATATTTATACCTTTTTTATTAGACTTGATCATTTTTATTTTATACTGCAAACTTGAGTTTATTTATTATTTTAATATTTTAACTCAATATGAGTACAGTTTCGTACCCAATGGACTATAGTTCTTCTACAGTTCATCTATAGTTCTTCATCAGAAAATTATTGCAGAGCTGCATTCTATTGGCCAAGTCCTTCAACAAAATTAAATACAGAACTGAAAAACATCTAGTTAACTTACAAACTCAAAAGAAATGAGAAAAAATTCCCAGTAAAACTATAACATGGCAACTAATAAATGAATGAATGGGATATAACTGAAGATTTTTTAAAAACAATATATTGCCTCTTTAATTAGAAAAAGACGTGTCATAAACATTGTTTTGTATAGTTTAACTAAAAGAAAAATTTTCTGGGAAAAAGGGGGGCAGAGCCATAGCCAGTCGACCACCTCCCCCAAATTATTGAGTAATGTGATAAAATTTAATGTATTATATTTTAATATTGAAATAAAATAACTTCTTCAAATATAAAACACCCAAAAACTGTATATTTAAACAGAATTTAATTTTTAATAAATAAATATTATAATTTTAAAAAAATTTCAAAATTTTATTTTTGCTCCAAATTGTTTTACACATTTACTAAAGCCTGTTACACAACATTGAACATCTGCTTATTATATATATATATATATATATATATATATATATATATTAAATTTTATTTAATTGTAATGCAATTATTAATATTAAATATTACTATAGGTTTCGTATAATTTTTTTTCTAAATTTTGTTGTTTTAGTTGAAAATAGCAGAATGTCTAGGTGAGAGGGCTCAATATCTTGACCGTGAAGAAGGAAGGGGGATTGAATGACCTCAATATAGGTTTAGTTTGGTTTGGGGAGCTCTTTATAGTCTACTCTTTTGCAACACGATAGCTAGTGAGATCGGGACCTACTGCTTAATACCGATTCCGAACGGCTCCGAGCATCCATGCCGTAGTGGGATTAGAACTCTGGTACCGAAGATTAGCGCTTTTACCATTCGGCTATCTTTCGGTGATCTTTATTCGAAACTCCTTGTTTAGAAGTTAACTTTGATATGAATGTGGAGGTGCTTAGCATCGACTGATATAGGGCCGATTTTTGTTTTAAAAGTCTACTTAAATACAGAACTGAATTTAAGTAGTTTTGGTTTGGTTTTGGAGCGCTACGGTCTACTTTTTGGCAACACGAGGGCTAATGAGACCGGGACCTACTGCTTAAAGCCGATTCCGAACGGCTACAAACATCCATGTCTTAGTGGGATTCGAACCCACGAACTCTGGTTCCGAAAGCCAGCACTCTAACCGTTCGGCACTTAAAAGAGGGATGTCTGCGAAAAGGAAAAAGATTGGAAGTATCCTAGATGATGAATTCTTAAAATTATGGATTATTAATAGAAGATAATAGATTAATATAAAATTAAAATTGGTGTGTTGATTTTCAGAACTGTAGTGTGTAATTAAGGTCGAATCCTAGTGTTGGAATGGATGTTCGTAGAGGTTCAGAATGCCTTTAAGCAATATGCCCTGGTTTTAATCTGTGAGAAGTAGGGAGTGGGTCTTAAAACTGAAGTAAGGATATACATATATGTATATATTTTTCTTCTGTATTTAGGACCTTCGATTTTTGACGATCCATTATAAATTTTAGTATTATTTCGTATGATTTTAATCAGGGCTTCGAACCGTAATTTTTTTGTTCCGGTTTTCGTTCCGGTTCAACTAAAAAATTAATATCGGTTCAGTTCCGGTTTTCGCTCCGCCAAAAATAACTGTTTTCGTTTCAGTTCCAAATGAATAATTTCATTTTATGTATATTCTTATTTGTACTAAAAATATAATTCTATCATAAACAAAAAATGTAATTCTATCAAAATTTAGAAGATTTTATTCTTTTTTTAATTGGTACACTATGTGAATTGATACAAACAGCAGGTACGATAAGAGCGGTGAGCAGAGGACGGCGAGCATTGGCATTGTTATCCATTACATACTACGTCACTTAGGGCCTCTCCTGTCTATTTACTCCTCCCTGATCTAAACAGTCTATACAAACATCCGTGGATGATCGCATGCTGAGATGTGAAAAATAAAATATAACTCGATATTTTTCTTAAAAAATCATCTATACTTCTAGTTTAATCAACTGAATTAAATATGTCTTCTACAAGTAGTTTCATGCGAAACTGAAACAGAAAAATACTAGTGAATATCAAAATAGGAAATCGAGAAGAAGTATACATGTAATGATAATTATAAAGTTGACGTTAAATTAGAAAATATTGATAAGTTGGTAACAGTAACAAGATGACTGAAAGATATATCGAACCGAAATAAACCGATATTTTTTTCGGTTCAGTTCCGGTTTTCGTTCCGACCAAAATAACGGTTTTTTCCGGTTTTCGGTTCAGTTCCGGTTCGAAGCCCTGATTTTAATGCAATTAATTATACTACTACCAATATGTAAGTTTTGCATAATTTTTTTACCATATTTTATGTGTTTTTAGTTTAAAAAAATAGTGAAATATCTGGCAGGGCCGTAACTAGGGCGTGGCAAAGGTAGCATCTGCCACGGGCACATCAGTCATACGGGCATAGCACCGTGATGAAGATGGGGTCCGAAAGAGGATGATTCGTACACCAGTAGAAATTTAGGAAAAGTTGAAAAATCATTTTCTTTTATTATAAAATGCAATGTGTTTAAAAATTATTTTTTTATGAATTTTCTTATTTTTTTTAAATGCTCCTAGAGATTAAACTTCTTATAGATTCTTAGAAAATGTTTACCAAACACGCCTAATATGCCTTAATATAAATCCGGGTATTCATTTTAAATTTTGAATTTATTAAAGTTATTAAAACTAAATTTAAATTTAGAATTAAATTTAAAAATTTAAATTTAGGTATTCATTTTTTTATGAAAATTTAACATTGAAATAAAAAGTATTCCCCCTAAATAAACTGTTCAGTTTATTAGCAAAATAAATTCCTCAGAGTGTTGAAAAATATCTTAAGTTATTTTATATAATAAGTATTTTATAGTTATATAATAAGTAGTGTAGTTTTATATAAGTATATATAGCTATTTTATATAATAAGTATTAATGTGTTAAAAATAGAAGAAAAAATAATAATTAATATACTGGGAACATCTTAATAATTAACAAAATATTTTGTGAGTTAATTTGGGGCATATATTAGAGAAAACAAATATCTATATTTTATATACCAATATATATATACCAAAATATATTTTCTCCCTATATTTGGAGGTAGGGGCACAGACCTATTTTTTGCCACAGGCGTCAAAGGACCTGGTTACGGCCCTGATATCGGGGGCTGACCCCATTTTAAGTCCCCCTCTCCCACTTGAAGCTTGCCCCAAGCGAAACCTCCCACAGAAAAGTTCTGGTTACGACCCTGCATACTTTGATAAATTGATAATTCGGACATTTAATTTCAATTTAGTTTTACGTTCTATGTTTGCCTTAATTTTAATAAACGTAATAAAGAAGAAAACATTTAAAAAGTGTAAATAATGTTTGAATGCTATCGTATTTTAAATAAGTAAGTAGTACAAATAACGTTGCATAGATGGCGCTATAGCACATTTTTTTCTGAGTTTTAATTCAGTGGTTACACTTTTCCGTTTCTCTGTTTATCTGAAAATTATAAAATTTTACCGGCAGTTATAGTTTATTTGGTAATGCTACGCCACTAACAGACAGATAGAAAAGGCAAAATTAATCTTTATTAAGATAATTTATTCTTTTTTTATTTTAAGTTCTGTTTTAGTGTTGATATAATATTTATTGATTTATTTTATCACATTTAACAGTCGTTTGTATAATTTTCAAGAGGCAAAAACAACTGCTTTTATTTACAATTAAAATTTTGTCGTAATTATACTGCAATATCTAGTTTTAAAGCTATTGTGAAAATAAGAATCATTAGTATTCTTACGAAAAATTTACGTTTTATCTCAAAATTAAGCTTGCACTTTTTACGCTCACTATAAATATGTATCTTATTCTTTGCTTAGTTTACATGCAATAATAATTTTATTAATAAGAAAAATCCAAGTTTTTACGACGTGGAAATTCATTAATATCAACATGAACTGTATTATATTACGATTCTTTGTCCTTACCTCAATGTGTAAAAAAGGAGCTGAATAACAAATTCTATCCTATTGCCTAATCTTACACCCAATCTGATTATAAGCATTTTTGCTATGTCAGGATCATGACCATGCTTAACTTAAACGGTATTTGTTTACATACTTTCTTCCTTCAAATCCTTCTATGTCATACACTTATGAAATATTTTTGCTAACGCATGGTTGAATTCGATATTATGTAAGTATTTGGCAATACCTGAATGAGCGGTTTTTGAATCTATGTAAGATAGCATATCATCATTTTCAGGGATTTTTATTCCTCAGCGCAACAGCCCCTAGGGGGCTAGGGCCTATGGTGCCCATCTTCGTTTTTGAGACTAAGGACCATGGGGGGCAAAGCATATGTTCCGGTTAGATGATCAACCTTACTTAGAATCCCCTGTGTTTAGCCCTCTAAGCGGTTCGCACGTAAAATTTCGCCAAACCGATGGTGTTTTCAAAAGGTACAATTTTCGACCTCCGAAAATGGATGTAATTTACATTTCTGCCAATGCTTTCCGACATGGAGTTTTGCGGTAGGATGATCAAGTTGATTGTTTAGGAACTGCACCCCCTCTTTGACTGACATTTATTGAGGGATGCAAACCTACTCCCTGAGGCACAAAGACACTGATATCTTTTCACGGCTTTGTAAATCTTTATTTCGAAGTATTTCGTTTGCGGTAGCAGATGTATCTCTAATTGCATCACTTAAATATCTTGGATGACTTTCGTAAAAAAAATATAAATAAATCTCTCAAAGAATATTTTTATTTGTACTTACAGAATCCATTATTTCTTAAGGGATGATCTTCGAGACTTGACAAGCTTTAAGTGAATTAAAAATTAACAATCTATAATATCTATTTATATATCTATTTATAACCGGAAGTAAAGGGACAATAATGAGGGTGGGTTTCCCGTATTCCATTCTAGTCGACAAAGGGTGAAGGAAAAATTATAGAACGCTTTGGTCATTGACACAGTAAACCTTCAGCTTAGTTTTGGAAACTTTTTTCCGCGATGTGTTTCACTCGGAGGGTTAATTCTCAAGCTTGCTTGGTCCTCAATTTATCTACCCACTGAAGAGATGAAAGACTGAGTCAATCTTGCTCAGGTCGGGGATCGAACAATATTAAGTTTGTATACATTTAAATGGAAATTAAAAAATGATAATTAGAAAAATATTAAATTTAATTATGTAGGGTGATTTTATTTTTGCAGTGTCTGTCAATACTGAGTAATTTTCAAAAATAAAATGTAACTAACTACACTATAATATCCCCACTTCCAAATGTCACTTTATTCTAATTTTCCAACTCGACCAGCGTCTTTGGGTCAGAATGATATATCTCGCAGTTTTAGGAATAAGTGTTTCTTAAACACTTATATTATTAACGTCAAGAAATTTTATTCCATGTTTACAGTAACTTTTTTTTAGAAAAAAAGAAATGAGACTTGACTGGGTTTCCAAATTATCCAATGCCGCGGTTATAGTGTTAAATGTTAGGTAAAGTAGGTATCAAATTGACACATTGTGTGTTGGTACATTTCGCAGCGGAATTGTACCGGGCTCGGGCGTTTTGCTCGTAAATTTAGTTATTCAGTTTAATCTCAATAGATCGAAAATTATTTAATTTTTTAACCAACTTTTCGTATTTTATATTGAAATACATAAACAAATATATACATAACAACCGTAAGATTTTTGTAAACAAAAAATATATTTTTTAGTGGATAAATTTATACTAGTATCGTAAATATGAAAAATCAAATAGAAATAGTAGCATATAGTTTTAATTTTTTTTTTAATTATGTTATATATAAACATTTTTACATTATAAAAAAAATGAAAGACAAGAACATTCGGCTTCGTTTTTCTGTATATACCGTTATTTTTGTACCCACAAACAAACCATGTTGTTACACTAACCCGTACTAGTACGTGTCCTGCGCTCAAGTATCAATCGTCAGAAAACGTACTAGTACGTGTCCCGCGCTCAAGTATCAATCGTCAGAAAACGTACTATTACGTGTCTCGCTCTCAAGTATCAATCGTCAGAATACGCACTAGTACCGTGTCCCGCATACAATGTGTTAAAAGGATGATTAATCGATGGATTGGATTGGATTGCTACGGTCTATTGTTTTGCTACAAGAGAGGTAATGAGTCCGAGACATGCTACTTAAAGCCGATTCTGAACGTCTACGAGCATCTAAGTCTTCAACGGGACTCGAACCCGTGAATACCGATTTCGCAGAGCAGCGCTGTATCCATTCGACAATCGAGTATAAACTCATCAGAATGAAACTGTATTTTAACTTTAAACTAACATTGGTTATTCACATAAGAATAAGATTATTTAACACACGTTAAATTAACGTATGACATTAATTTAAATTCTATCCGTCATTAAACGTACAGAATTTACACGTTTCATCAATTACATTTAAGTCAAAATAACGTTAATCTTAATTAATAAAAGAATCCGACTGATAGGCTTTCGCTTTTAGAGAATTATTTAAAAAAATTGCTTTGCCTATACAATCCTGAGAAGACAACCGAATTTTCTTTTTTATTTGGTCTTATTTTCTTTTTTTAATCTTTAAAATGTTTTATTGTTAATCTGTAAACAAGAGCTTAATTTTTAACATATGTGTCACAATTGTTTGTACTATGATTTGGAAAATTGTTTCATTAACTTTACAATGAAAATATTTTGTTTTGCAGTTTTAAAATAAGAAAAGTACCACTAAAATCCATGGATCAAAATATAAGTTATAAATATTAAGTGTACGATTGCTTTCATCTTCTTTAACGAGTTTCATCATTCTTAAATTGCTTATTATTAGTTAATTAAAATTCCAAGATGAACAATAGTTTTTAAATTTTGCTTTCAACTAATCTTTAAAAGCAATTATTTGGTTTGCTTTAGAGTGACACAGCCAATTGTGTACAACATCAGGGCTGATTTAGATTAGGACCTCTAACTAAACACTAACTATCGGTATGTCTCAAAAATGTTTTGTAATTAAAATAATAAATTGTTAAAAGATGAAAACAACTGTAATGTGCATAAAATACTTTTTTAAAATGTAAGAATGTGTATTAATTGTTTTTAAATGTTTTCAAATAAATTTTTAAAAAGTTCTCTTGCAGGAGTAGCAATGCTCGTTAGCAACTCGAGCGTGCACGTTAAGGGATTAAATAAACTGTTTACTCTTGAAATCTTCTGTCAGTGAGTTTCATTTTCTCCTTCATGTTGTGATTGGTTTGGTTAGGAGCGCTACGGTCTCCTTTTTTTGCAATACGAGGGCTAATGAGACCAGGACCCATTGCTTCCGACCAAACGGCCGGACCGAATGGCTACGAACATCCATGCCACAGTGGGATTCGAATCCACGAACTCTGGTTCCGAAGATCAGCGTCCTAATCGTACGGCGCTTCATTATCTGAAGAACTGACCATTATGCCATAGTTCTTGGTTGTACTCAGATACAAGCTTCTAAGCCGTTTGCCTTACTTGGCGTTGTGTTAGCGTTTGTTGTACAATGGCCTGCCTTAATATATAACTAGGATTCTAAAAAATGGTTCAGAACAGAAAACAGGACTATTTTATTTATTATAACATAAATTATGGGAAAGAAAAATTCTGTTTATTGATTACATGAGTAAATAGTTCGTTAAACACTCATGATGTTATCTGAAAATTAAGACTGTGCTATAAGGGTCATTTCTTTCATGTTCTATGAGTCTTTAATGGAAACGCATACGTAACTATCCAAATTATGCTAAGCGTTAAATTTACCCTAAAAACCTACTTACAATCTTATTGGAAGAGCCTCAAGTACTATATACAAGAATGGAAATCTATTTTTTTCTAAATTTAGAGTTTTTCTCCCTTAATATTTTTTGATGTATGAGAAATTATGGCTTTATTTGGGAGATATCCAAAAGAAACGCATATAATGATGTGAATTCTAAATGATGTGGCTATAGTAGCATCTGAAGAAATAGACCTGTATAATTTTTTGTGTCCTTGTAGTTTTTTTCGTGTACTCGCAAGTCCGATTGGGAAAAATATTCATATTTAATGTATGTTTCTACTGTACCTCCTAATTAAATAGTCATCAAGTTTTATTTCAAATAATAGTGTCACCAATATGAATTAGGTTGGGTAGAATTAAAACCATTAAGACAAAAAACAAATTATTGAACATTGCTTTTTGCTGTTGCCTAACAAATGTTTAATCATGATATCTAAAAGTATAATATTATACCTAAAACACAATATAGATGTATGCAAAACACTATTGCGTAGAAAACAATACACTTTGAATGAATAAAATTCGGCTACTTTTTTTGTAATTTTTAAGAGATAATAACATTTACGTGAATTTCTTTTACATGAATTTTAACTCTAAAATAATCTGGAAATGTTATGTTACATATGATGTTGTCAGTTAGTGAAATTGCATAGCAGCAAGTTCCATGACATCATATACCTTTAGTTTGCATGCTTTTAATTTTTTTTAAATTACTAAATAACAGAATATAGAATCTCAGAAATGGATTATAAAATTGCAACATCAGAGATGCTTTCAGTAATAAACTTTTGAAAATTTATAGGAATTAAAGATTTACGAATTTTTAACTATTTATTTTATTCATTACTATTTGCTAATATTTTAGCCTGTTTTTACAGACTTTTCAACTAGTCTGTAGTTAAGAATGTTTTATGTTCATCCTACTGCGTCTTAGTTGTGGGAAAATTTATGCTAGTTTCACTTTCTAGACGATTTATTGACTTTAACCTTGCAGTTTGTCTTTAGCGGACGTTTGTCGTATGTTCTTTATGCTGCATTTTAACTTCGGTGGCGACAACTTATGCAATGAAGGAAGCCACTTTTCTGTTTCATTATTTAAGCACTTCCTCTCTTAACAGTTAATAATGGTCGGAGGGAAACTTTTAATAGATTCGAAAGACTATTCGCACTTTCTGGAAAATCCAACAGACTGGAACAGCTGTATGAATCAAGAGCGACTTTAGGGTCGGACAAATCGGACTTTTGTCTAGAATGGCACATTTTAAGTGTGGCATGTTGATTCGAATTTGTAAAATGCTGTTTTTACTAGGAAAAAACTGTATTAAATAATTTTTCCAGATATAATTCTTTACAGGTTTTAAGTCTGGAATATTATTATTTTATATTATTTATTAGATTTAATTAAAATGCCAAGTAGTGCAAGCTAAATTTGTAACCTATAAGTATGTGTTACTTATATATGAGTATTACGCTGCTTAGTCACAAAGTGTAGGAAGTGGACAGAGGGGAGTTTCGCAAAATTAAAATTAATAAATAATTTCTTACGCTCCACAACTCTTTAAGAAAGATGTAATGTTTGGGCTCCACTGTTGTTGGACAAAAATTAACTGAACAATTAACTAGAATTTGTAAAATACTGTTTTTACTAGGAAGAAACTGTATTAAATAATATTTCAAGATATAATACTTTACAGCTTTTAAGTCTGGAATATTATTATTTTATATTATTTATTAGATTTAATTTAAATGCCAACTAGTTCAAGTTTAATTTGTAGCATATGAGTATGTGTTACTATAGTGTATGAGAATTGTGCTGCTTAGTCGCAAAGTGTAGGAAGTGGACAGTGAGGAGTTCCTCAAAATTAAAAATAATAAATAATTTCTTACACTTCATAACTCTTCAAGATAGGTGAAATGTTTAGATTCCACTGCTGTTGGATAAGAATTAGCTGAACAATCGACTCGAATTTGTAAAATACTGTTTTTACTAGGAAAAAAACTGTATTAAATAATATTTCAAGATATAATACTTTACAGCTTTTAAGCCTGGAATACTATTATTTTGTATTATTTATTAATTTAATTAAAATGCCAACTAGTGCAATTAAATTTGTAACATATGTGTATGTGTTACTAGTATATGAGTATTTTGCTGCTTATTAGCAAAGTGTAGGAAGTGGACAGAGGGGAGTTTCTCAAAATTAATATTAATAAATAATTTCTTACACTTCATAACTCTTCAAGATAGGTGAAATGTTTAGATTCCACTGCTGTTGGATAAGAATTAGCTGAACAATCGACTCGAATTTGTAAAATACTGTTTTTACTAGGAAAAAAACTGTATTAAATAATATTTCAAGATATAATACTTTACAGCTTTTAAGTGTGGAATATTATTATTTTATATTATTTATTAGATTTAATTTAAATGCCAACTAATGCAAGTTAAATTTGTAACATATGAGTATGTGTTACTAGTATATGAGTATTGCGCTGCTTAGTCGCAAAGCGTAGGAAGTGTACAGAGAGGAGTTTCTCAAAATTAAAATTAATAAATAATTTCTTACGCTTCACAAGTCTTCAAGATAGGTGCAGTGTTTGGGCTCCATTGCTGTTGGACAAGAATTAGCTGAACAAATTGATTTGAAAAAAAATATCCAACCTGTTTGCAGAACTAAAAGTTTGAAAATAGAAATGTTAGAGTTTTTTTTAATTATTAATTGTTTTCTTTCAGTTTTTGCCCTATTTTATTATTTTTTTTAAAATATATGCTTTCTTCTGTTATGCTGTATATTTGTGTTTGCAAGAGTTATTTAAGTTTTACAGGTTTCTATCATAATTTATCTTATTTAATGACAGATTTAAGATGTTGGGGATTTTTACATTTTTCTCCAGAGCTGCAAAACTGTATATTAAAAAAAAAATAAACAAGGCCGAAAAGATAGTATGGCAAAAGGAAAATAATTAGCCAAGGGGAGAATCAGTCGTAAGGGCTCCTCGCCGGGTACAAAATGCTTGCTAAAGGTGTTCAAACGGGATACGAACAAGGATGACTTGCCCTCAAATATGGATAAGGAAAAGTTGAAAATAATTTTTCAAAATTCCGTAAGTCTAGCTAAAGGAGCACAGAAAGACATTAAACTAAAATTATTAAAATGAGGTAAGAAAAAATTACAATTATTAGTATCAGAATAAGTTTCAATAATCCAAAAACTATGAGAGTCTTAACAATTTTTTAGATGGAATTCATCATCTAGAACTAGAGAATATATATATTCAAATTTAGTAACTGCATTGAGAATCTTTCAACGTCAACTTGTAAGGACAGTATCGTATAAACCTTTATTCAGCAAACTGAAACTAATAAAATCATATTTATGCTCCTGGTTGGGACATGAACGACTTGAACTAGTAAAATTATGGTTTAACTATAACAAGTGGCACACTGGACAAATGAAAATAATATGTCCAGTGTGCCACTTGTTATAGTTCTTTTAAAAATCATCTTTAAAACCCTATAATCTACATAAAAAGGTATAATTTTAAAAACTATTCTATTTGTCATTCTGTGTGTCATCTTATCCCAATGTGAGAATCCATGCTCTAATATAAAGGTTTTAAGCGACATTTAATTAAAAATTCAGCATTTAGTATGGTATGGAAGTCCCTTATCTTGTGACCGTTTTAAACTGTTCTGTTTAAAAAATCAAATTAATCAATAAAGGAGATGATAGCTTTCACCGGTGGTCTCGTTCTCAAAAACTGAACGATGGCCGAATGGTAAAGCATTGTTCTTCAGAACCGGAGTTCGAGGGTTCGAATCCTGCTTCTGGCATAAATATTCGTAGCCGTTCGGAATCGTCTTTAAGCCCGGCCTGCTTAGCCCTGGTGAGCAAAACAGTAGACCATAACGCTCCTAACCAACCCATTCTCAAAAAATCCTCCTCCCATATCTCGAAATATCTGTTTTGTTGTAAATTAACTTTATATTAAATTATAAGAAACCAAACCCCACACTATGGCATAACTTTGTCATAATTTACAATTTAGTTTGGGTTCTACCTTTATAACTCAACCCACTCACGTACTTTCTTAAGAAAGCCTCAGGGTTGACTACAGGAACTTCCATGGTGAAAGGGGCATTAGTCACCCTTCTACTCTGCTAAAATATCACATTGACGTTCATGCTCGTACTCGTTTCTGTAACTGCCTTTGACGGCTGCTAGTCTTGGAGGGTTTTTTTATGTTGTTTTCAGCGAATGTAAGTTAATAAAAATAATTTCATATGTTCATGTCAAGGGTCACTGAAATATTTGTCTCGTGCTATCTAGTGCCACTCATGCAGTAAGTTCACCATCTCTGGTCTATAGGGCCTGGTGGGGTTACCCTCACCAGGAAGGGTAGAAAAAGCGGGATTTCTCATTCAGTATTCTTTTTCATTTAAAAAAAACTATAAAGAAGCAATTTTTTTAGCATGCATTCATGCAATGGGTTCATTACCATCATTGTTAAAATAGTTTTATACATTTTCTTAAATTGCAAATGTATTATTTTTACTTCTTTTTTATACCCTAAAATGCTATTAATTATGCAAAATTTAATTAAAATTTTCTTTTTTAGCTACAAACACATTTATATGTGATATAATTACAATTTATATTGGAAAACTGTAATGGCCACGGTTATTAAGTTGAGCTACGTTCTGCTACATCAGAAACAGTCATCACTTCTCCGGCCTTAGTTTGTATCCAGGTTAAGGAATGTCGCTTTGGACACTTTTTGAAGACGTCTCAGCGTGTACCACATCTTCGAGATTTTTCTCCAGGTACACTTCATAGTGGCAAATACTTCGACATCCAAAGGTTGCAGGGCATGGCTTGAGTTTGATAGAAGGCAGTGAATGGAGATTCTTCTATCCATCGCTTGTTTTACTGTCTTATTACTCATATTTTTATGCTCACAAGCTCAATTTTACTATTGTTGTATTAATTTACTCTATACAACAGCAAATAAATTTTAAAAATTACTATGTAGTATTATTTACATTAAAATTGAAGGGCTGGTTTAAATCATTACATCTAAAAATTTAGAACTTTATAATAAATTTTTAAGCCTAACCAATACCCATATCCCCCCCTCATACAAAAATAACCCTTAAACATAAAATATTTAATAAATTTATTTCCTGTTTTTGAAAAACTGTTATTCATAAACCTTTGCAGTTGATTATTAAAAAATATTGACGATAAAAGAAATAAAATATTACTTTTTTGAAAGTTTTTAAGATCTTAGTAAAGGAGAATGTATTGCTGACTTGCAAACAAGGCAATCTATGTTGACAGACGCAAAATATAAAACTTCTTAAAGAAAATAAATGTTGCCAACAAATGTCTAAAAATATATTACAAAGCTAAAATATAACTGTTAAAAGTTATGATGTGTCTATTAAGTAAATTATAAAAAATACCCATTTTACCCCACCTAACCCCACTGTGCACTGAAAAAGAAACCGGAAAGAGCTTTACAACGACAAAGTCCTCGATTAATTCGCATAAGCTAAATTTAGGAAAGTAATGTTATAAATATCTTTTCTTTTTATATAATACATAAGTATAAAATTGTTAGTTTTCCATTTGCAAGTTGTCAGTTCATTCTGAATATATGACATAAAAAGAAACCTGTTTATGTATTTTTCCCTTTATATTTGGTGGTAGGAGCACAAGTTAGTTTTTTGCCCCGGGCTCCAAAGAATCTGAAATTAAATAAAAGAAGCATTTCATTTAGATAGTAAATTTATACTTAAAGCAATATATTGCATTGTTATAAATTATGTTTTGAAATATATTATTGGAAAAATTTTAAAATTCAATCAAAATAAAATATTTTATTTCTATATTACTTTCTTCAACAAATCTGAGACATCAAATTTTTCAGTTCTGTTCTGCCAGCTGTTATCGAGAATAAAATCAAATTTGAAGTAACATATGAGGCTTAGATATGTAAAAGGTGTAACTTAAGGTAAAAGTATGTTGAAAAATAATTTTAAATTGTTTTTTAAATTTTAATTAAGATCTTTATATGAGGTTCAGCTGAGAGAGAAGGTTAATAGTCGAAAGGAATAGTAACTGCAGGAAAAGAATGTATGTAGGCAAATTTAACCATTTAAGTTGGTAAGAATCTAAAAAGTAACAAACATAAAATAACCATAGAATTGTACTATATATTTGATTATCAACACACTACGTAATCAGAAAGTTAGTTACTATATGAGCTATGAAGATATCATCAGGTGCGAGTAATAACACTGACGAAAGAAACTTGCTGTAAAATTATTTAAAATTACATTTTTATTACTTAAATCAATAACCTTATATAAATTCAGGTTAGTGAAAGGGTTAAGGTATAATGTTTGAAACAGCGACAGAAGGAGTGTGTATTTACTGAAGATCAACCATTTAGATTATTTAGAATCTAAACTATTAACAACCATTAAGCAATCATAGACGTGCGTTTTTTACTTCCTATAAGTATCAACGCTTCCCCTAATATGAAATCTAGTTGCTATGTGCACTATAAAAATGTCATCAGGTGCGAATGATAACATTGATGAAGTGAGAAGAAAAAGAATTATCTCTGAAAGAAAAGATGTGCCAAAAAACCTCTATTATCTAAGTGGCTGAAATTTGTTTTCATCGCTAAGTATCTGAAGCATTTTTAACAGACGCGTGCCATTGGCAATCGCAGTTAGATCTGTAGTAAATAGCTCCAGTTACACTGAGTCAGGGTATTCCATTGTTATCAATGTAACTATTATTACCTAAAATATCTACTTGTGTCTCAAATATGATATTTTAGGTGAGCATTAGATGCCATTACATACCGTGTTAATAAAGACCGGTCTTGAAATTAAAAAACAAAATTCCAGTGTAACTTACCCCTTAGTCTTCACGACAAACGATCCAAGGTTAGAATTGTGAAGTTACACTGTGATGGACTCCTCTCTTTAATAGAATTAATTTCCAAAATCAAAAGAGTATAAATAATATGTTACTTATGAAGTTAAATTGGTTATGTAAAACATCTTTGTAAAATATATTTATACTCATATTATCATTATCTATATTTCAATCTGATATAAGCTTGCAATCTTTAAAATGTTTAAAACTAGCATTGACTACTCTTACACGTATTTTGCAGAATTAGATAAATTTAAATAATTTTTAACCTTTGAAAATGTAATATTTTGCAGAATTAGATAAATTTAAATAATTTTTAACCTTTAAAAACGTAAAATTTCCTCTCGAATTTTGAGATCAGCTTATATGTTGAACATGCTTATAATTATCGAAAATTTTTATTATTTATCTCACATAACAATTAATAGAAGTATTCAAAGATTATTTAAAACTATGTTCGGGAAGTATTCCATAATTAAAATAATCATTATGAAAATTTTTAAAATCAAGAAAAATGATGAACTAAAATGAATTTTAAATGCAAAAACTGCTTTCATTACAAAGAAAAACGACAGAACAATAAAGCGGGAATTATATCTACTCGAGTATATTTTAAGGTTTAGCTTCTTATGATCGACACATCTTGTCAGTCTTTTGTACAGTATGTGGTGTTTGATTCTAGTTTTATCATATTAACTTTAAAAAATTATCAGTCTAAATAAAGCTACATTGGTTGTACAAGTCATTGGCAAGATCAATAAACAATGAATAATCAGGTTAGGATCAATTAGTGACACTTGAAAGAAATATCTTGAGTAGAATCTTTTTGAGCAGTAAGAAAATCGGAATTTGGAGAATAAGATATAATACTGGAATGCAACAACATTTTAGAGAACCAAGTATAGTAAAAATAATTAAAGCCTCACAACTTAAAGAGCTTAAACATATAAAAAGGTGTGGAGATGAAAACCCATTGAAGAAAACAACTTTCTAAATACCAGAGGAAAGTAGAAGAGGCATGCCACGTACTAGATGGCTGGACAACGTAAAAAGTTGTTAAAGAAAGTCAGTGGCGTAAGCAGAATTTTTTCAAGGCGAGGGGGGGGGGTTCATAATTTTCTGAAACTATTAAAAGAAATTCGAGTATGTAATAAAGCACTAATATTTCCCTAATTTAGATAGTTAGACAATTTTGACTTTTTTATTTAGACGACATTGTTTGGTTAAATTTTGATTTGATTTTTTAAGTTTAAGAACATAATTTTTTTATAATAAGAGGTAAAATATTTCGTATTTTATTAAAAAGTATGAATCAATGAAGCTAGAAAAAATTACTCATATTGTAACATCTACCTAAATAATAATCGTATAAATGTGAATATTCTATAGAAAACCAATGCATTTGACCAAAAAATAAGAAAAATTAACTTACCAACAAATAAGTTATTACCCGTTGAATTGCATAAATAAATCTTTAAACGGCTTAAAGTCGAAAAGGATCTGTCGTTTGCGCTCGTTGAAACAGGTAGAACGACCAATATTTCTAAGATTTTGAAAATGTTTGGTGTTACATTTTTTTTTCTACATTCCAAGAGCATCCGCCGCAGTTTTTAGAACACTATCTCCTTCTTCACTAATTCTTTTTAATCTTTTATACCAGAGTTTTAGTTCAGACTTAAGGTTTTCTTTACTTGTATCCAAATCTTGAGCGTAAAATTCCTTTAGTGCTTCAAAAGTATTTATGTCTGAAGGTTGACAAATGATCGGCAGGAAGAAGGCACTGAAATGCTTTCAAAATAACACGATGCGATACAAATCTAAGTCTAATTGTGTTATAAAATTTTCTATAAATGGAATAAATACACTAACTCTGAAATATGCTTTGGGTGTCGTGAGCAAGAGGGGGATTTAAACCCCTACCCCCCCCCCTTGCTTACGCCCCTGAAGAAAGTTCATATCAATAGATGGAGAACAGTAGCGTCAGATAGGTCAAACTGGTGGACGCTGATTGAGATGGCCGTGGACGGGAATCAGCTGTAGAGCTTAAGAAGAAATCTACATTTAAAATTTACTGCTAAATATGCCCCTAAATAGATAAAAATTGATAATATCCAATATTCTATTACATTTACTAAATCTATTGTAAAACTACTTAATATAGAAATAGTTTTTTTATCACAAAAGTATTTGTTGTTGACTCTAATGACATAGAATCAACCCTAGAACACTATCCTGTTTTTGTTGAAAGTTGTTACTATTGTTATGTCTGCAAGGCAATATTTTATAAAACTTTTTTTAAAACAAGGAAAGGCAATTAATACATACGCTTTCACTAAAAAATGTATTTATTGCACATTGAAGTTGCTTTTAGCTTTTAAAAGCTTATTAATTATAAAACATCTCCGAGACTTCAGGATAGCGTTCTAGTGTTTAATACATAAGGCATTTCTTGTGTGCACAAATACCCTGGGCTTTGTAAAGGCTCTATCTTTCCGTACCAGAATTCGCGGGTTCTAATCTTATTACTGGCATGGATGTTCTAGCCTCTGGAAATTAGCTTCAAGCAGTAGGTCTGATCTCATTAACTAAAAATTTTAAAAAAATTAAAGCAGACTATAATGCTCTAAACCAAACTAAATTCATTTATCTAAATGAAAAATATTAAACTACAAAAAATAAAATGGAATTCGAGGAACATTTTAAATTTAACAAATATAGTATTTTCAATATAACATTATAAATGTGTTGTTTAATTGTTTAAACCATGCTTTGTTTTAACCTCAAAGGATAAAAAATATCTCTCTAAATAGTAAAATAGAACTGTACAAAACTTTTTGGAAACAAAATTTTCTTATAGCAGTATAGTACGATTCATATTATACGGAAATAAATTTACTTACCAATAATATCGTCGAAAATATAAAAGAATACAACAATAATATCTGCCTTTTGAAAAACTTTCTGAAATAGTATGGATAAACACTACAAGAAAGATAGCATATTAATGGTTTTAGGCTAATAACTTATGTGCCAAATACTTGATATTTCTACAGATCAAATAATTAATAATATGCAAAATGTTATCAACATTGTATTAAGTTTGAACTTGAAATACATATTTTTTTTTCAAATAATCAGGCTCTCGTTTTAATAAATATATTCTCTTATAAATGGCTTGATAAAATATTGCATTGCACTGAAATTTAATTCAATTTTACTTGACAGCTTCCTACAAACTGGACTATGTTTTTTTTATATAAAAATAAGTAATGATTATTAGTTGAATGTTTTATGTAGAGCTCATATAAAAAAATTAGTGATCATTTTTTTAAATTTAATTTTTGTCATAAAATTTGAGGTAAAGTATTAATTTATCATCAAAAACTTTGATGAGTTTTGATTAGTATTTCATACATATGCTTGATTCAAGTTATATATTGTTATTGTGGTTCTCTCGAAAATAAATTAAAAATCTTATAAATTGAAGCCATGTAACAACCATCTCATAGTTTCATTGTTTTATTTCCAACTTTATCGACATGTTACCTGAAACATTTTACCGTCAAGCATTATTAACTAAACTATATATAGATCCAAGCCTGGCAACATACTTTTAACTTGGATTCCAAACCTCTGGTGCTTCTATATATAAACATATCTACTCTTCTAAAAATCAGATTCGATATTTATCTTAGTAGATGGATCAATTTTAGGTTGTTTACTGCACTTTGTACTTCGAGCAGATACTTAGTGTTCAAAAATACCATTAGACCTAGAGAAGGGAAAATTTCATTTTTTTATACATATTATGCATTAATTACGTCCAAAATATTACATGGTTTATGAAATCTGTGATAAAACTTTCTGTCGCTGAGGCAGCGTATGAACCCCAGATATAGTCGATCTTCGGACGTAAAAGGTCAAGGCGTTTGTAAACGACTTTCAGCATCACGCATCAGGCTCATGTACGCATTAATTGTAAATCTTTAAGATCGCTTTCAGATTGAGACGATGACTTCTAGTTTAAATAAGGAAAAAATTTCTTCTTTTCTAAACTTGGAAGTACATTTTTATCAGTTCTCAAGTATTAAAATTCCTGATATGGCTTACGATGATTATTTCGGTTTATCTAATAATTTATCGGTTTAAAGTAGCTGAGAGATACTAAAAATTGACGTCATAAGTTTTCTAAATATTTAGATTCGTCGAATAAATGAAAAATATTACACTGGACTAAAATAGTTTCTGGAAATGTACCTTTTACTTTTTATTTCTACTCTAGGTTATCCTGTGAATAATTTGGAGGTTCAACGTGAAATTTCCTGTTTTAGAGACTGGACAGGGAAACTCTTTAAGCTATTAGATTTCGACATTCTGTTATTCTTTATGGTGAAAAGTGTATATACTGACTAGGCATATGAGCATATAAGCCCATGATGTCCAGATATGATTATGCCTGTTAAAAACATAGGTTAACATTTTAGATATGTTCAATTCTAAGTATAATGAATTACTTAATTTTAAGACATTGACTAGGAATTAAAATCTGTTCCCTTATCCCCGAAAAGAGATAAGGATTGCAGATACCTTCCTTATATTTGACTCCGAGAGCACCAAACGGGCTGTATTTACACCATTTAAAAAAGAAAAGTTCAGAGCATAAATCTCCTTAATCTTAGAAACGAATATTATTTTTCGACCTAATAAACTTTTCTAACCATTTAATATTAAATGCAACACTTTAATGTTATTTTAATATTTTTTCTCTCATTTTTCTGTACTCAGTTCTATTTCTATTTATTAAATATGTTATAGCTATTGTTTTAAAGAATAAAAACATTTCATGCATGTCTCCAGTCATATTTGTAGAAAACAGTATGACTAAAGGTATACATGAACCTTTTCATGTGATAAAAAATGGAAAGAGGCCTAAATTTACAAATTGATTCTGTATAATATCTTTAAGAGAAAATAGCGAATAAGTCTAATATTAAATTATGTCTGTTCACAATTTGCACGTTTTTTCTCACAAATTTCTTGCACCAAATTATCCAAGAATTTTCGTGAACAATAAAACCTGATTTATAATGGAGTCAGGTTATAATGCCAATGTTATTATCCTGTATTTAATTCATAGAAATGTTTGATGTGTCATGTTGCATCATACTGAACTATTTAAGGGGACAAGAGACGTTAAATTTCAATTTTTAAAATTTTCAATTTTTAAAGATATTTTTTATAATGAGAATATATAAGGCTATTAAATGAAGCATATACTGCACAAAAATATGTTAGTAAAGAATTTTAGGGGAAAATTCGAGACTAATTGATAAAAATTGGGTCATTCAACAATATTCCTTAAAAATGTTCCTTGCGCATAGTATGCTAACCAAATGTTTTTATATTTTTCATTTTATCTTTAGAATTTATATAGAAACAAAATTGGGTATCGATTTTCACTTATGTTAAACACAACTTATAAATATAACATTATGCAATGTTTTAGTAACTTTTTTCTCCGTTTTACGATATTAAATCCTCTGTAACTCGAGAAAGTAGTTTCCGGTTTTAAAAGGTATACTCAGTTTATTAAAGTGAATCTCCAAAATTTTGAATATGAAATTTGTAAAAGTGATTAACCCGGAACATTTCAAAATTACTAAATCAATACAAAAATCGTCAAACTGAAAAAGTTAACTTTAAAAGGATAAAATAACCGTATATCCCAAAAAATAGGTTTCAGTACAGTAAAATAGTTAAGTTATTTATAAAATGTATTTTGATGATAATAACTTGTTTATTTCAGAACAATAATTCATTTCATATTTTTGGTCAAAATCTGTCATTTAGAAGGTCCTTCGTCCACTTAACATCTATATTGAAAATATCAAACATTTTAGAAACAATGGTTTCAATAGCGCTTCAAGCTCGTTGCAGTTTACATGACTAATCGTTCGACCTTCACAACTAAAGATTTCTTTTGCTCGCCATACAAGTTCATATTATTTTGCTTACGCCACCACATTTCTACGGACGTTCAGGGTTACATTCTTCTCCTATTTTTCCTCCCACGCTTCAGGTGTACAAAATTCCTGTCTAATAATAAAGGAAAAGTAGTGCTTTTTAAAAGATTGGTCTGTTTCTAGAAAACTATTGTACAAATTTAAAGCATTGTTATTACTTTATAGGCTGCTCACTATTGATCCATTCAAAACCGTTCCTAGTTTTTCGAAAAATACAAAGAAAATCATTTTGGCCAGTTCAGAAAATATAATTAATTTATATTTAAAATTAAAGCATAAAAATCACACAAAACATTAATTCATACGTAAAATACACAGAAAAATATTTTTTTTAAATGAAGAAATTAATGTACGGTTTGTACACTATCATTCTTAAAGTGGTTAACTAAATCCAGAACTTTATTATAATGTCAAAACTGATGAATTTTATTAGGTTAAACCAACCTCATAAAATTTACAATTAACAGTTTACTAGCAATAAACCATTGCCAGTAAAATATTGATTGTAAATGTAGTGAAATACACAGTAATACTTTAAAGTTTTATTTATAATTGCATTTTTATTAAATAATTGTTTTAAACATTTTTACTCATAATAGACACGATATATAGAATCCAAACCCAATTTATTGCCTTTTTAAAAAATTATCTGTTCATTTTTATATTGCCTGGTCTTCCCGGAACCTCTCGAGAGAAGTAAAGGGTTAACATGCGTGAAAGATTATTATGTGGAGAAAGAAAAGCTCAACTAAAAAAAGAATTCATATGAAAATAAATATGCATGAGCTCATTTTAACCTCAAAGCATTGTTTAACACGATGATACACCGCCTCTTTCTGGGTTTACAAACTTTAAATCTTATATAAGTCTCCTTCTTACTATTCTTGCACACATTAAATATCCTCAATCCCCTTATAGCTCGTGAGACAACTCAAAAGATTTTTTTTCACAGTTTCTCCTCTGGTTTTCGATTCCAACAATGGCCCTTTCGTCCTGAAGTTTTCTCTTGGTCCAATTCTTTCAGTATTTACTTTCGTATTTAATTCTAGAACGCTATTCGGTTTTTTTCAGACGTATCAGTAGTAATAGTATTCATTATATCAACTTATTTAAAATTTAGTTTAAAGAAACAAAAAGCAAGAAATACATATACTTTCATCTTCAGAAATGATTTATTGTATATTAAAATTATTTCCAGCTTAGAACAGTTTATTGTTTTAAGTACAAAATGAGTAGCGTTCTAGGGTTCAGTGCCAACTGGTCTTTTTAAAACATTCCAAACGATATTGTACAGTCCATTAAAATATTTAAGCCATTTGGTTAATTTAGTACTTTTCTTTCTTGTGTAAAAATAACTAAACAAAAATTGTTACTTAACAAAATCTTGCATTTTTCACATTTTTCACATTTTCTGATTTATTTATTTATTTATTTGTCATTTTAAAAATAATTTTGTAATTAGCATAGTACAATAAATAACAATTTCCAAAAAAAAAAGTCCTCTTACTAAATAGAGAGAAGTTTCTTTTGTTTTTGATTATCATTCTTCAGAAAATTTAAATGATATTTATAAAGTTGCCGTAATTAATTATTAATAAAGGTAGATGATAATTAATCTAGCAGAACTAGAAAAGTTGATGTTCTGAATGAAAAACATGGATATCACCAAATATTTCATAATTGTTGCCTAAGATTAGTTTGTAAAAGATACCCTTTATTTATTTAAGTAAATGAAATATTAAAAGGGATAGCATAATTTTATTCAAAGAGTGTATATGTGCATTATCTATATATGTATGTATGCATCTACCTATATAAGTTACACCGTGAAATAAGCGACGTTCCTCGACGGCAAAAAATCAATCTTCGACGGTCTCACAAAGTTTCGGTAATCATCTAAAATAACTTGAAATTTAACCAAAAAAATCCTAAATTTGGTTTTCTGGGGCTAAGCTCAACAAATTCATGCAATGAGTAACCAAGTTCTTTAACACATTATCTTATTGCTATTAAAAATTAGAAAATAAAGCAGCTCTGATTTTTAAGTTTTCCAGCTAAGTCGGTTGGCAGAAAACTGATAAAAACTCTACTCCCTCAAGCGAGACGGATGCGCATATTCTCAGCAAATTAATTCAGAATTCCTGGGGCTTCTTAAAAAGCCACTTGGTCATTCAAAATTACAAAATTAGCTGTCAGGAACCGAAATGCGCAAGGATCTGAATTATGCGAGATTGAAAATGAACAAAGGAGTAAGAATTGCAAGTTAAGATTTTACTCATGAAAAAATGGAAAAGATTGTGCAAATTTATTAGGATTCTTTTCTTCATAACGAAATGGATTAAAAATTAGGAAAAATAATTGAGATGCGTTTATGTAAATTTTTTAATATTGTGTACACACAAAAAATACATATATACACGTAAAATATGCATCCATAAGTAACTATACGCACAGAGATTAAGCTATCGATATCACATACTTGTAGATTTCAATTATGTAACATTCTGTAAGAAATATTTTGTATCTGTATCAGATGGCAAACGAGACAGGGACTATTGCCTCCATTAATTTATATATTTTACATTAAGTTTTGGACAGTCAATAAATCATGACAATCAGCTCCATTTATTTTTGATACTTTCCTATACAGTGTGAATATTAATGGTTTTTTTTCTTTCTCTAAATGTTGCATTTAGACACTTATCGACGAGTCCGGACTACAGATTAAAGTTTTATTACATAATGAAGGTCGATTGCATAACGTTTTTATCTAAGCTATAACGTTGTTATATAAAGAAAGCTATCTGTATCTTTTATATTGAGCTTGAAGAATACATTTAAATATTCTTACTAAGATTTTAGAATTCCGATTTCAAAATGCCTTTAATAGTATACCATCTCTATATGCTCCAAACAAAATTATCTTTGTGTTTTAATCTACATGATATTACAGAACATCAATTAAATTTTTAATTACGTAATTTAATTAGTAAAAATCTAGTATATTGGTACATTTATATCCCACTTTACTACATTACCTGATGATATGGTATCTGAGAAACTTAACCACATCGCTGTCATCAAGGTCATATATGGACAGTTTTCCTGTGTCCTATTCTCAACATGCAGCATGACAATTTAATAATATTAATAAGGTTGTAGATACCCAAGAAGTCAATGAAAACTGTATTCCAATTATTCATAATGTAAAAAGCCTCACTATACTTATGCGGTAACCTCTTTCTGGAGTCTCAATTACATGACCTAGAGTAGTTCTGAAAATGAAAATTCCGTGTAAATCATGACATCTATTACTAATAATTAAGTTTTCTTTTAAGATATTATGCAATATTTTCTCCAATTCGGCGACATCATTTCATGACAAACTGCTAAGATGAACAATATTCTTACAGAATTAACAAGCAAATCTGACATTTTAAAATTTTCTTTACAAAACTCTAATCATATAATCAGTAAAATTGTTGCATTTTTTATTGTTAAATAAAATTAAGTTTCTTAACTACTAAGAAAAAAAATAATCACTTTGAACATTGTTAAGCTTTGGTTTACCATATATCATACTGATATTTTATTTTCATAAGAGCCGAACCACTTGCATCTGAGAGCTGCGCTATGGTCACCCTTCCTATAGACATATATTTATTGATATCATATCTTTCTTTCTCTCTCTCTCTCTCTCTGAAACCAGCTGTATAATTAGGTTGTTATATCAAGGAAAGATATTGAGAGTTTTATGCTTCGGATCATTTTCCTTTATAGATACAACATTAATAGATAATCTCTTAGAATCAGAAATGGCGTGTTTATACCTCTCCCCCCTCCAAACCATTAATGAATCTCAAACCGTACTTGATTGTAAGTTAAAGGTTTCCCACCTCGAATCCGTTATGTGGTGTTCTCTACATCTAGCTTCTATGCTTTTTTGCCCATGGACCTTTTCTCACAGTAAACATCTTGTCATGAATCTCCAAGTGAACAACTATATATATCTATCAGGGCCGAAACTACGGAGTGGCAAAAGGGGTGTGTACCAAAGACGCTTCAATCTTAGGGGCGCCTTGCCATGCGTAAAATGCTTGCAAAATAAAAGGCGCTCAAACGAAATCCGTATGAAGATGATTCTATTTCGAATAGTAATAAGGTAAAGTTGAAATAATTTTTTTCAAAATTTATTTAAAGTGTAGGGTTAAAAGAAGTTAAATTAGAACTATCAAAATAATGATTAAGAGAATACAAGAAAAAAGGACTTTGATTTTTCAAACACTTTCGAACTTTGATATATTCAAAGCTCCAAGTCTGAGTTTGATTCTAGCTCTACAACTTTCTTTCATCATACCCCTACTATATTACAATTACATCAACCACGTAGTACTTTAACCCTCTAAGCGGTTCGCACGTACAATTCCGCCAAACTGATGATGTCTTCAAATCGGTTGTCAGTACAATTTTCGACCTCCAAAAACGCTCCGAAAATGGATGTAATGTACATTTCTGCCAGTACTTTTCCCCATGAAATTTTGCGGTAGGAGGATCAAGTCGATTGTTTAGGAGATGCACCCCTCTCTGACTAATATTTATTGAGGGATACACCCTCCTGAGGAACAAAGACGCTGACGGCCTTTCATGGCTTTGTAAATTTCTATTTCGAAGTATTTCGTTTGCTCTACCAGATGTATTTCTAATTGCCCCACTTAAATATCTTGGAAGGCTTTCGTAAAAAATATAAATAAGTCTCTCAAAGAATAATTTTATCTGTACTTTTAGAATCTATTATTTCTTATGGGATGATCTGCGAGATCTGATGAACTTTATGTGAATTAAAAATTAACAATCTATTTATAACCTGAAGTAAAGGGTCAATAACGAGGGTGGGTTTCCCGTATTCTATTCTAGTCGACTAAAGGTGAAATAATAAAACATAGAACGCTTTCGCCATTAACACAGTAAACATTTAGCATATATTCTGGAGACTTTTTTTCCCCGATGTCTTCCACTCGGAGGGTTAAAACTTTTTTGGAATTTATTTCTTTTTAAAGAGTAGGACAAAGAAACAGAGGACTTTGAATTTTTTTTCTGACTTCGATTTTTCAAAAACGTTAGAATTAAAAAAATATTTACTTTACCAAGTTACTGCGAACGATAGCCGAATGGTACAGTGTTGCTTTTTGATACCGGAGTTCATGTGTTCAAATCCCGCTGCTCAGCAGAGATGTTCGTAGCTGTTCGGAATCGGCTTTGAGCAGTAGGTCTCGGTCTCATTAACCCTCGTGTAGCAAAACAGTAGACCGTAGCGCCCAAACTCAATCTTACTAAATTGCAACTTAAAACTGTCTTGGGAATTTGTTTCATTTTCTGGCACTATGATGCACGTTTTCATACTTGAGAAAAAATGACAATTTAGTTTCTGTATGTCTTTATTCCTTCTGAATACATATAATAAATAAACAGGTAGATGTTAGTTATTTTCTCTTTATATGCAAAGATTGTTTTTCGTATTTTCTTTTTTTTAAGTTATTTAAACAAGTGAGCATTTTACGACGAAAGCTGAGGCACGACTCCATTTGTCGACGAGGGAAATTTTTATTTTTTTAAATTTCGAATAATTTAAAAAACACCACCACTAAGATTCGATTCCATTTCAGTTTGTAAACTAGTACTTTAATTTTTTTATCTTTTGGTAACTAAGACTTCTCAGACATAACATTCATCCGAAAATCTTTCAAATTTCACTCTAAATTCGTTTCCAAGATGTAAATAAAACACGTCAATTTGGTGAAAATGACAGTATAAAAAACAATAGTATTTTTCCAAAGTATTCATAAAGAATGGGAAAAAAATGTTTAGAAAACCGTCTGTGGTGATATTCATTTTTCCAAAGTTTTTGTAGCAATGTTCCGTAAGAAATATTGAATGGAATTTTTTTTTCTGCTACATTTCGAGCAACTTGACTACATTTCGAGAAACTTGACTGGGTTAGTGTAACAACATGGTTTGTTTGTGGGTACAAAAATAACGATATATATGGGAAAACGAAGCCGAATGTTCTTGTCTACTATATAGTTTCTGGAAAAATTTAGACAAATAAAAACTAGTTTTTACATTAGTCGATGAGGAACCACAGACCAGGAAGGTTGATTAAAAAATCAATTTAGATTTAAAATTAACTTTTTATTTATCCTTGCGAAAATATTATTATATATATGTATTTATATATATATATATATATATATATATATATATATATATATATATATATATATATATATATATTTGTAATTATATATATCTGTTTATTTGTCTATTTATATATTTGTTTATATATTTCAATTTAAAATACAAAAAGTTGGTTACATAATTTTCGATCTATTGAGATTTAACGGAATAACTAAATTGACGCGCAAAACGCCCGCTCCCGGTACAATTCCGCTGCGAAATGTACCCGCACACAAAGTGTTAATACCTAACGTCCCTTTATAGGGACAGATAAGAAATAGTTTCATGTTTTATATGTTGAAAGTTTTAGAATTTTTATGTTTTCACGTAACGAGTTTTCTTTTACACAAGAGGTAAAGAGCAATCCTATGAACTTTCTAACATTTTTTGAGTATCCTCTATTATGTATAACAGATTTTATACGGCAATTAAAAGCGCTTTAAAACTTTTCGAAACGAAAAAATGTAAAACTTCTTTAAAATTAGTCATAAAATGTTGAAATCTTGATTTTCTGACTCTTTCAATATCTTGTTTACTTTATCCTCTATTTATCGTATTCTGCACTGTATATAACGATACAATTTCAATATAACGTTCAATATAGAATTTTTAAAAAATATATTTTGGTATTTAATAACTAGTAAATATACCTTAAAAATTCTACAGTAGAATTAATTAGGTTTAAGATAAATAGACAGACCGTTACTTTTATCTAGTTTTAAAGACTTTCTTAACAAGATCAAATACATTTTTGATTAACTCTCTCTCTCTCTCTCTCACATATATATATATATATATATATATATATATATATATATATATATATATGTGTTGTGTTGTGTGTGTGTGTGTGAGTGTGAAGGTGTATGTATATATATGTGTGTGTGTAATATATATATATATATATATATATATATATAATATGTGTGTGTGACAAGCATTAATTTCTATTTTGAGTCTGATTTTCAAAGTTAATTTTAATATTTACATAATACTAGACGTGAGATCCTGGCAGTGAACTTATTTCATACAGTTCAAGGCTTCTGGACCTTGAACGATCATCGTGGAATTGTAGAAGATGACCTTGTAAGCGTGTCTAGAGAATAACTAACGAATAGAACTTGCTAGACCACACGTCTTAATTTTTTTAAGGCATGATGTGTGTCTCGCAACCTTTCAATGTCATGTCTGACTAAAAATGATAGTCTAAAAATGGTATAGTAGTAACTAAAATTACTGCTTTCTATACTATGCTTCACATTAACGTTTAAACTGCTTGTGTCTCTAAACAAATGACCTAGAAATTCCTTTGTTAAGCGTATTAAGACGGTACTGCAGTTTTATTGTTGTATCAGACTGTTTATACCTGCAAAATAGGAAAGTCATAAGGGATTGACAAAACAAAAGTCCATTGATTCAACAATTGTTTTAATTTTTTGCATAAATTTTCTTCCCATTAGATTTTGTTATACAAAATAAGTTAAAATAGTTGGTAGTTTCATATTATTATTTCCTACTGAATTTCCAATAACAACTTTCTCTAAGCCAATCAGCTGTCAGCATACATTGAAACTGGACTGTAAGGCAAGCATATAAACATATATACATATGTGAATTCTTTTTTATTTACGGTCAAAGTAAAACTTATACACTAGGATTTTTCTGTCTAATTTGAGATTTTAAAAGTGATTGAGATTTTAAACACGAAAATTCGACAAATCTCTTACTTAAATAACAAATAAAACTATTAATAAATATTTTTACTTTAATCTTTATACAGCATTTAAGTAACGTGGCACAAATTTAAACGAATATAGAAATAAAACGGGATCAAAGTAACACTCGTTCTCTAAACAATTTCAGAAAACTTAAAAGCATGATATTTTCAATTTAGTACTTCGTTGGATATCCTTTATATCTCCTCACTTGTTCCAAACATATTGGCATAAATCTAATGAGAATTTCGTAACAATATTGCGTGATTTTATCCTATTCGTCTCACAGTCTTTCTTAAATTATTTTTCTTAACACTAAACATATCATAACCGGTAAAATGACCGTAATGTATATGTAAAAAATGCGATGGATAATGAATTAAAAATTCTTATTCTTTGTGTTTGTAATACATAAAAATGGACAATATACAATATTCTTTAACTATAATAAAGTTTATTCGTTTATTTCCGTCCCAATATCCATATTTCATACATTTAATCAGGAAACATAAAGTCCGGTTATTTGACCGACTATGGTAGTAATAGGTATGTATTAAGTGTTGGTATGTTTATAATTTCTTTTCCCAACTTCTGATGCCATAAACTTTCTATAACGTTCAAATATGGTCAGTGGGGTATTAGTTACAATTGTATAGTAACCACAAGTCGAATCGACATCCCAATGTTTCGGATCACCATTCTCATAGTATTGAAAAATTGTAGAATTTGTCAACGAATACGGATAAACGATGCAGTTTGCACCAATCGAATAGAAATTAACCCAATTTTATTTGTAACTAAAGCAAAAAGAAAAAAAAATTTTTGATTAGTTGTTTTAGAGACGGAAAGGTGACGCTTTAGTTATTTTATTTCTTTGTAGCAAGTGACTTACTAGTTAAAAGTTGTTGCCTTTTAAGTATTGAATATGCCTTATGTCATACAGTAGCATAGCTTTGAGAGAAGGCATGACATCGTTTACAGCTTTAAGCAACTATCTCGATATGACAAATTTAAGTTAACGTGGCACAAATTTAAACGAATATAGAAATAAAACGGGATCAAAGTAACACTCGTTCTCTAAACAATTTCAGAAAACTTAAAAGCATGATATTTTCAATTTAGTACTTCGTTGGATATCCTTTATATCTCCTCACTTGTTCCAAACATATTGGCATAAATCTAATGAGAATTTCGTAACAATATTGCGTGATTTTATCCTATTCGTCTCACAGTCTTTCTTAAATTATTTTTCTTAACACTAAACATATCATAACCGGTAAAATGACCGTAATGTATATGTAAAAAATGCGATGGATAATGAATTAAAAATTCTTATTCTTTGTGTTTGTAATACATAAAAATAGTCAATATACAATTTTGTTTAATTATACTAAAGTTCATTTGTTTATTTCCTTCCCAATATCCATGTTTCATACATTTAATCAGGAAACATAAAGTCCGATCATTTGACCGACTATGGTAGAAATAGGTATGTATTCAGTGTTGATATGGTTTATAATTTCTTTTCCCAACTTCTGATGCCATAAACTTTCTATAACGTTCAAATATGGTCAGTGAGGTATTAGTTACAATTGTATAGTAACCACAAGTGGAATCGACATCCCAATGTTTCGGATCACCATCCTCATAGTATTGAAAAATTGTAGAATTTGTCAACGAATATGGATAAACGATGAAGTTTGTACCAATCGAATAGAAATTAACCCAATTTTATTTGTAACTAAAGCAAAAAGAAAAAAAAATGTTTGATTAGTTGTTTTAGTGGCGGAAAGGTGACGCTATAGTTATTTTATTTCTTTGTAGCAAGTGACTAACTAGTTAAAAGTTGTTGCCTTTTAAGTATTGAATATGTCTTACGTCATACAGTAGCATAGCTTTGGGAGAAGGCATGACATCGTTCACAGCTTTAAACAACTATCTCGATATGACAAACACATTTGGTTCAGGGACGTCTGCTTCCCACCAAAGACTGTGCAAATATTAAATGCCCCACTGCGATATACATATATATATATATATATATATATATATATATATATATATATATATATATATATACATACATAAGTACAAAACAAAACTTTCAAATGGTTGTAACTATATAGGTTGCAACATGACTAAATAACAAAAATAATGAAGTTGCAATTCATAGGTTTCATTCCGTTTAAATGCCTTTAAAGGTTGTTCGGAATCGGCTTTCAGCTTTAGGTCCCGGTCTCATTACCCCTTGTGTTGCAACAAAATAGACCGTTGCACTCCAAACCAAACCAAAAGCCTTTAAAATTATGCATCGACAGTTTGTAGAATAAACACCTTTTAAGGCTTGTGTAAATGAAAACATATAACGTTTTATTGCAAATATTTGAAAACATGTAGAACAGTATTTTCCTTATTTTCACATTCACATACTTTAAAGTTATGCCAAGAAAATTAATATTTTTTTTTAATTTGCCCTACAGAGGAGAACAACAGTTAAAAGACTATTGCTTTAGCGTTGTCAGAAAATCTCATAACATTTCAGGAAACGATCTTAAATGATATAGTCAGATATCCGAAAATTGTGTAACCTCAGAATCGATTATTGATTTAAAAAATGTTTATTTCTGCTTGCTTCCTGGATTTTTAATACTGTTATTCCTCAATAATTGGCTACATTTTACTAACTGTAAAAATAATTTTTAAAAACTTTTAAAATCGATGCCCTAAATCAATACTTATTTACAATGTTATTGTAATCATAAGCTATGCATTTAAATTTTTTAAACCATCAATATATATACAGGATTAGCATGAAATAAGTTCCCCACTTTTGAGGACTCTAGAATACGTTCTATTTGCCCAAATGAGATACATTGGAACTACAGATAGTTCAAATGATGCGCTTGACATATATTACAAAAACAAATTTAGTACAAAAATCAGCCATTAGGTGGAGCCATAGCACATATGGTATTTATTTAGTTTTATTAAGTTAAGTCAGGCATTAGTTTCTTGTCTGCAAGTCATGCCTCCTTTCTAAGAAAAAGTTCTATTGGTAAAACTGTTTTACCAGAACCAGCAGGGTTCCAGTTCCAGTTCACTCCGTTGCAGTTCTAAAAGAATTCCGTCGTATGAAGCAGGTAAGAGGAGATCCAATGTCTGCACGTGCCTTACGCAAGATAATCGTTCGCCAGATATCACCCATTTGGTTGTGGTTTGGTTGGATTTGGTTGTGGGGATTCATGAAGGACAAAATATATCGTCAAATGCCAGCATCTGTGCCAGATCTGCAGGCCAGCATACGGTGCCGTGTTCTGGATATTCCGGCAGACTCAATCCGGTCAGCTGTAAAAATTATTGTTCTGCGATTACAGCATATTGTTGAACATGAAGGGGGACTATTGAACACTATAATAGTACTTTTTAATATTAGTTATCATTTAGAAAGCATATTACATGACTTATATGTATCACAGTGCCAACTATAGACCGATTTTTGTGTTAAAATTTTTTATGTGATAAATGTCAAGCGCATCATTTGAATATCTGTAATTCCAATTGTATCGCATTTGGACCAATAAAACATATTCTAGAGTTCTCTGAAGTGGGGAACTTATTTCTTGCTAACCCTGTATATATATATATATATATATATATATATATATATATATATATATATATGTGTGTGTGTGTGTGTGTGTGTGTGTGTGTGTGTGTGTGTGTGTGTGTGTAATTAACGGGGAGAAACCACCCCAAATTTTTACACTTGAAAACTTCTTTTGAAATTGCCCCTATTATTTTCCTCAGCCCGGGCATTGTGGGCTGCCAAGAGTCCCGCTAAAAGTCTATCAAAAAGAAACGCATCAGTCGTCGTGGCCGAACATAACTTTTATTTCATCCGATCCAAATAGCACAGAATCCAGAGGCATCTGAACCGGACGGTGTCAGAACGCCCTCTCTAATTACATGGGGCAACGGCAACCTTTAGCGAGAGACGACTAAATACCATGTGTGGTTTTGTGTCGTGGGAAAATGCTGAGGCAACAGTCATTTGCTTATAGAAAGTAACCTTTGATTAGAGACATCTGCCAAAATGTGGCGTTTCAGATGAGCATTATTGCTGATCGTTATAGATTTTCCTGGGAGAGTTATTGCTTTCTAATTAAAATGCCAGCCATATCACTTTTTGCTTTGAGAATCAAAGAAATAATTTCAGTGTTGGGCTGAAGGAATGAAAACATCCTCGTTTAAATTGGATGGCTGGGAAATATGGTTAATATAAAGATAAGAATTTAAGATCTAGAATAATGAATGGGGAAAAGGGATAATTTTGGGTAGAATTTAGAGCTTAGATATTGATATTGATATTATTACATATATATGTATATGAGTGCGTGTGTGTGTAAAGATGCACAACTTTTTGAAGACACTATATTGTAGAAAACAGAAAATGTTCAAAGAGAATTTTAGGTTTAGATTTAGATAAATTTATTCATTTTTCAGACACAAGATATAAATTTGAAGACGCACAATATTGAATAGATGAACAGTTGAGTATCACAACAAAAACTTTTTTCTCCTGAAAATAAGTTAGTTTTAATTTATAACAGAAACGATGCAATTATCACGATATCACATAGTAGCGATCATCACATAGTAGCGACAATCATCACATAGTAGCGAATCAAGTAAAAAGAAAGGTAAAAACTCACAGCTTCCAAAATTAAAGAATCTGCTGACCACACAGATAAACCTGAACAGTTCCCTCTGGTGTGATCTCTCGGGTAATGCAAGATTTGCGCTTTCTGTCCTTGATTCAAATACATTCGCTGAATTAATTATTGCGTGTTTTTCTATCATTAAACTCACACACACATACATATATAGATTCCCATATTATTTTCATATTTCCCTAATAAGAAAGTAAAATTTATTTATTCAAAATAATTCCCATTTAATGACAATTTACTGTATCAAAATTCCCTACATTGTACTAGTATATAGCCCATCATAATACGGGATTAGTAAAACTTTTAATTTTCCAGAATTGTAAAGTACCCTATGAGGAAGGTAAAAAAATGGTTTGTTTATTGGCTGAGAATTATTTAGTACAAGCTTAATAATTTGCTTATCTTTACTGACCGTCTGTTAGTTGCCAACTTTAATTTATCTTGTCATATTACGTGATAGAATGAACAGCAGAGGTTTTAATATTGATAGTGATTATTTGGCGGTATATATGAATGATGCCCAAAATTTAGCAAATCGATTTCAAATCGCGTGGTTATGTATAAAAAACAAACACACAAATGAACAAACTTCTTAATTCTCAAAAATATATAACTTAAACGCTAGACATTTATTAGTCCTTGAAATAGACTCCTAGACTGTTATGAAAAGAATGTGTTGTTAATACCGGTAATAAAATTTTCATTGCAACAAAATATAATCGATGATTTAACTTAAAATATTATCACATATGTACCTAATCTTTTATTTAAGCCATATATAAAAGAAAATTATTTAAGTAGTATCTAATTCAGTGATAAAACGTATGAAAATAATGTAGACGACATTTAAATAATTTAAAATAAGAAATTATTAAATGAGATGTTTAAAGGAATGTCGTCATAATGCTAGAAAAAATATTATTTTTTACCTATTTATTATGTGATAAATTGATACATTTAATCGCGTGCTTTTAACATGGGAAAATAGGGCTTGAAATATTGGCATTAAACTCTCGAAAAGGGGAGAAGGGGTGGATTCTAAACGTTTAAAGGTGACAGTATTTTTCACTGTTATATGAAGCATATTTATACCAATTTATTTTGGAATCGGATCGATAGTTTAGAAAAAGATAAACTTTACTCGCTTTGAATTTTGCTAACCCTAACTCATTAAGAATATGGATGCCTCTATCCATTCCAGGTCCAACCGCTTCATAAATTCGAGGACAGATAACTTAGGCTATTATTATGTAGGGGATGTAATCAAACTGGAAAAACTTTTATACCAGTTTTCAAACTGAATAATTGTACCCAATATAAAATCTATTTCGACAATTCGCTGCGTGCTTATATTAATAATGATATTTTAAAAAAGAGAAAAAAAATTAAAATGGAGATCTTTGCATTTGAGGTAATAAGAGGAGGGTCTGCAACATTATAGAAAGCGTAACGTGATTTCATATCTTTATGATTGTGTTTGTAACAACACAGGATATTACAAGATGTTACAATATCCTCTATTTGAATTACGTGTACTGATACGTGGAATACTTTTATTTGTTACGTAGTGATTGCAATTATACGGATTATCCAATTAAATATAAAAGGAGAAACAGCTTAACTTCTTTTCTAAAATGTATTTAACTAAAGATAATGAATTCTGCATTTCATTTTCTGTAATATAACTTTTTTTTTTATTTTAGAGGAATGAGAAGTTTTCTAAAAGATTCTGGCCCAAAGCTATTTCTTTTTTTTTTCGTGTGATTTACAACTTCATTTACAAAAAGAATAGGAATGTTTTATTAAAACTACTGAATTTGAAGTGCTTTAGATATAATTTAGGTATAAATATATTTAAGTGTGTTTTACGCTGACCCATCCGAAGACATACAGCAGCAACTATTGATGACCGTGCCGGAACAGTGTCCCATAAATGACTACCAAGCCATCGCTGACCTACGAGAGGCCCGTCATGGTCCGATTTTAATGTGGTCCAACCCGGTAAGAAGCAAACACTACAGAGTGTAACGATTCGTTACATGACCCTAAAGAGAAAGGAGAGGAAGGTGACCTTTCGCAGCGGACAATTACGGTTAGCGGCAGGTAGAAACGGGTGGCTAACAATACCCGTTGTGTACTAGGTCCCGGACTTAATTGAAAACTGTCCGTGTGCTGGAGCCAGCGCGTCTGAGACTTTGTGAGACTGTTGAGTGAAAAGATTCGGTGAAATGATTGTGAATAATTACAGTGCAACATATGTGCCCATTAGCGGTAGCGAAAAAGGCAATTAAGTTGTTTGGGGTCGGCTGGTTTAAAGACGGCTTTTCGGCCACACATGGAAACGAAGCAGCTTATTCAGGTGGGAAGTGACCTCAAGATTGCATCATCCTGCTTCTGGAAGTTTCCCGAAGAATCGCGTAAGGGGAACCGGGATCGCTATAAAAGAAGAGTGGCGGTGCCAAGAGGGGGATTTTTCTTCTTGAGAGTTACTTTTGGAGCTGTTCTGTGGATCTTGAGAGGAGTCCACACGTCCCTCCGATTTCTGGAGTCTGCTAGTTTAGAGACCGCTAGCGTCTCTGTTTGCTAAGAAGTCGACCTTCGACTTGGGAATCAAATTCCCATTATTTTACTATTTTTTTTCTACTTCGTGCATAGAGGTAGGTAGCCGAGAGTGACCCTTGCTTTCATTTTGGATCGTCTTGCATCCCGAGTTTCCTTCCCGAACCCCAGCGTGATACGCACTCTGAGATTTCGAACCTTGGTGTGAAAGCCGACTGTACTAATAGTCAGCCCGGAGGTGATAGTGTCAGCGTTTATTACCGGCACTACTTAGTGAACAATTCCAGTGATTTAGAAGCCCTAGCCACACTGTACCTAGTATCCACGCATCCTTATTGTGTGAATGTCATCTCAACACGAGATCCCAGAATATTTAGAACTCTACTGTATCTGTACATAGCTGTACATAATTTATTCACCTGAATAAAATATTTAGTCTATATTAAACAGTTTTTTAGCCTGTTTCATTGACTGCTTCGCCTACCATATCTCCAGTACGTTACAAGAGGTAAGCTCGTGACTACCAGGAAGAACGCTAGAGAAAGATCACTCAGGTACCCCGGGATCGTGAACCCCGTACACACCTAAAGGAGGTGTGCCCCTGGGGGCTATAAATAAATATATTTAAGAAAAATTAGCACTAATTTACTTTAATACCCCTATTTTATCTACATTTTAATAGCCCTCTAATATTTTGATATATCTGTTAACTCTTCATTTTCTGACTGATTTTCTGTATTCCATTTTCTTATTTTCTGCGTTATTGTAATTCAAAAGCCCATTCTTATAAAAGTGTTGATTGCCTAGTAAAATTAAACTCGAACTGATCGTTTGTATCTGTGTTAGGAACATGCTTAGAAGTCGCAATGAGACAAAGGCACGGGTTCAGAAATATTCAATAGAAGAGCATGGGGGTGTTCAAGAAAACAATATTTCCATTTCACAACATAAACAAACATTTATTAAATATAAAAAATGATACCCGTATTATTAGGCCTGGAATGCCTTCAATAAATGTGACATATGCACGTTAACATGTTTCAAGCAAAGGTTCAGTGACATCACACAGTTACAGAAAAAGTTAGTATACTTACAATAGAAAACAGCGCCCTCTCAAGGCTTTTCATACGCGTGAGGAGTAAAATCCGCTACACATGCATCTTCCTATTTAATTCCAGAACACCTTCCTTACATCTGGGCTTGGTTAGCCCTTTCGTGGGCCATTTATTTCTGACTCCACTTTTCCAAACTTTCAAAACAGAGCTGCTAAATTTATTCAATCGATCGAACTATTGATGACAGCACAAAACCGAAGCTGGAATCAGTCTCCCTGTCGTTTCAATAACAAGACCAATATATCAGAATGGGTTTTTTAGCGCTTCTCACAGGTGTATTTTGTAAGATCGTGTAGCTGGGAAGTAATCTTCTCACGACCCAAGAAAGTGTTAAGAGAGCTACGGTTTTGCTATACGAGGGATAATAAGACCTGGACTGCTTAAAACCAATTCCGAACGACTACGAACTTCCATGCCCTCAGCGAGATTCGAACGCGCGAACTCCGGTACTGAAGCGCAGCGTTCTACCATTCAACCTTGCATTCTGCTCCTTGTGTTTAGGAGACGTTTGTTAATAAAATAAGTTGTTAAAAGCTGGAAATTACTTCAATATGCAATAAATATTTAATAGTTTTTTAAATGAAAGCGTGTGCATTACTTGTCTTTCATAGCTTTAAAAAATTTTTAAAGGTTATCTTACAGATATAACATTAGAAACAATGTCCGTCAATACAGGATAGCATCCTAGGTTTCATCTATAAGTTACCATTTTAGTGATTTTTACAGTATGCGTTTATAACTTGTGATATAATTTTTTTAGATATTTTGCAAATTACAAAATACAGTGTGCATTTTTATGTAACGAGTGCATACACCAGGAATGTTATAATAAATAATAATCTGTTTTTTCTGAGGACCATCAAAAATTTTTCACTGACTATTAGTGGTCCGTAGAACACCATTTAGTTGCTGTGTTATACTACATCTCGTGAAACATAAAAAACTTTTGAAAGTATGCAAAACATTCCTGATGTATGCACTGGTTATATACTATTTTTTCTTTTTTTACAGATTCAAGTAAAATAAATAAAAAACCATAATGAATGAGAAAAAACAAGTAGATATTATTATGTATTTCTTTAGTAAATATAAGGATAAAGTCACTAATGAAAATAGTAATATATTTACTTGGTGAGCTGATTAATGAATCCTATAATTGGTGGTCTTCCAAATAATAAAAATTATATATGTAGTGGTCTTTGAAATTCTAAAGTTTGCCGACCGCTGGTCTAACATGTTTAACTGGGTGTAGAGTTAACTTACATTTATTAGAAACCCAATACATTACTTTGAAATGGTAAGGTAAAGTAAGGCAAATGCGTTAATTGACCATATTTTTTCTGCTATTTTGTTACTTCCATTACCACCTGTGTGATGTGGTGAAAACTGCATACACAAATCTACCAGAGCGCTCTAGTGCTAAATTAAACGCCACTGGGAGGTTTTTACAGTCACAAGAGTTGTTTCAACACTACAGTAAGTTGAAGGATATTGACATAATAAAATTTTATCCCCTTTGAAAGCTATTTTTTTAATAAACTATCAAGGTAAGTTATTTATTCTGTAGCGGTAATTTATGCACACAGTTAAAAAATCATTTTATCTTTTGCTCTGAATAAGTTAATCTATAACGCTGAAATATTTTAACAAAAGGTAAGTGCATTATAAAGATAAAAGTTATTTTTTATTTGTATTCCACATGTTATTGTATTTCTTATTTTTTCATTTAATAAAAACGTTACATTAGTATTAATAAAATGAATTTAGAACTTTCTTTTGTACGTTATTATTTAACTTTTTTATACAGATTTGTATTGGATGTACAAATATGAATAAAAACTGGATGTTATGCAATTTTTTCTGATTTTGAATTTGAAGGAGCAAAACTAAAATCAGTTTTAAGGAATCGAATTTAAGCAGTAAGTACTAGTCTAATCGATCTTTGAATTGTAAAAAGGGGATTACAGTGTTCACTACCAAACAGTCGTCACCTAAATATGCCAATTATATTGTTCGTTACTGCAAAGTTCTTTTTCGTATATATTGCATAACATTCATATCAAAAATGCATATATTCACCTCTCTCGACTAAAAGGGATTGTAACCGTCCAGAATCGGGTTTAACCCTTGGCCTTCCAATGTTGAATTTAACTCAACATCACCAATGTTTTGCAGAAAATACCATGTCGAATGTGGCTCGACACAGATTTTAAATTCAAGAATTACTGCTCTCTTTTGTTTAATTCAATTAAAATGGCTAGATCCTCCAATGAATTGATGTAACTCGAACAGTAATTCGGACCAAAATAATGATAATGAAGAAAAAATATTTAGAGAGTGCAAAGTTAATGCAAAGTACTTGGTCTCGATCTCATTAAACCTTGTATAGTAAAAATATAGACCGCAGCTCATGAAAGTCAAACCAAACTTCACAAAAGAAAAGACTATTATGTAATTTGCGGTTGAGGGGTATATTTACACGATAGTTATTAGACGTTTTGCTCCTTTATAAAAATCTCTTTTACTCCTTGTTATCGTTTATGCAACAATCAGGATCACCTAATGATAGGGCAGCACAACATGGTTGATCTGCTGTCCTATCATAAGTTGATAAACATGATGAATTTATCATTGTGAGGTCGAGAATTAAACAAATACCCCTAATCAGAGAAAGGCTTGTATAAGTAATAGATAGTTCTGTTGATAAAATAAAAGAAACTAAACAAGGAGATGAAATAAAAACTACTCAATTAAAAAAAAATTGAAATCGAAAATAACTAGAGTATTGGTTGAGAAAGATGAAATTAAAGGGAACTGAAATTCTCATAAAGGAGTTGGGAACAGAACATAAATTAGAAGTCAAGATAGGAACAACCGAAGAGGAAACTGCTGTATCTGGGGAAAAAAATTCATTAGTTTTTAGTGTTAGACAAGACCTCGTGTTTATCCTTCAAAACCCAACTACTATTCAAACGAGACAGACTTCTTGGATCAAAATCAAAACATACTTCAGTATTGTCTACCGTGAAAAGCTTTCGAACTACTAACTAAGGGATGCCAAATATGTGAACTTTTCATGGTCAAGCTGCAAAATTTTTAAAAACTGGTGTAAAAAGCAACATAAATGCAATGACCTTAAGCTTCAGCGAGAGGACTGCCGGATCTCGTTTTAGAAGCTGGTAGTTAGTAGACCCCACTAAACCTTAATTATAAACTCGAATACAAAAACCCGGAAGAATATTCTAGAGCTAACAAACGAATCAAAGAATGTAAACTAGACTCTGAGTATAAAGGAAGGGGAAATTTAATACCGAGGGATATTTTCAACTGAGAATTTTAAAAAGAAGTTATTATAGATTCCAAGGAAATGAAAGAAATAAATAAATGAATGTGATCCAAAATTCTGGTCTGAGTCAAAGAACTTTTATTCTTTAAAAGTTCTTTGTTACGTAAACATGTATGCGTGGAAGAGTTAAAACTGATTACATAAATCCTAAATTCTAAATTTATCTTCTAAGGAAATGTGTAGTCTTTGTTATATCATGCAGCAACTGAAATATATGACTTCAATAAATGTACCAAAGCACTAGATTAATCTAACATGTGTTGAAGTTGAATTGTATATAGAGGTTTGCATAATTCATCTAAATGATCTTGCATTCGATTGCGTAAAAATGGTAATTTGGGGTCAAGATTAAGGCTGTGGACTCAATCACTGGAGCGAGTCAGTAGTATTTGGCAGTATTCCATTTCGTTGAAGCAGGTAACAACTTTCACGTGCACCCTTCAAATGAGAATCTGGCGCACATGTCTAGAAAGCGATTGCATCAGACTAACGCGAGTATTTCATTCAGAAATTAGATTTTAACATGTTGTGTTCCAATGCAATGGCAGGTAATATTCAGCATGCTTTAATTTTATTTTTAAAGTTAATAATTTTGTATCTTTACTTTATCTTTTTGCATTTGTTTACCATTCATTATTCATTTTTACTAAACTGTTACAAAATATGATGGACTTTTTTCATTATTTTATCCATTTCTTAAAAACAGATAAAAAAATATATAACAACACTAACAAATAGAAATTAATAATACAAATTTCATCACATTTCATAGGCTTTATGTGTGAATTTTCGTTTAACCTGTTTTTATGCCAATTTTTATTGCATCCATACAGTACTGCATTAACTAATTTAAATACATAACCCCATAAAATTTACATAATCCCATTTATGTGAAAAAAAATTTATGAATCAAACTTTTCTTAATCGCTTTCTACCTAGCTTTAAAAATGGCTCAAGAACTTTCTGGAAGTCCATACTCTCAATTCATAAAGTTATTATCGGTTTTTTGCTCTCGATGATTAAAACTCGTCAGTTGTTTTAAATTCAGGTGTGACCAGTGGACAAATATTCTTGTTAAAACATAAAAAAATACCGGTTTATTATACTTAATAAAAATAAGAGGAAACGTGTTTTAAAGCAAAAAGTATAATACGTTTATAGACTATGGAGGCTTTCCAACAAACTTCAAATTCGAATTTGAAACATTTAAGAATTTCCCATCAGAATCAAAATACGTATAAATCAGGAAATCAAGAAACATTATAGCATATTTTTCGTTTAGGAGCAACATACAAACCTAAAATTTGAAAGGTCTGGCACCTTTTAACCCTTCAGAACACGTACAAAGAAATGGAACACTCGCACAATGGCCGACTCAATTTGACCCTAATTATTACGTTAATTACGCCTTAACATATCACATCTGATATCAAACAATTATACCAGACATACTGTTTTAAGGATTTTAGATGCAAAACAAGCTTAAGTAAAAATCAGATTTTAAGCATAAAAAATTTACAGGATCTTCACTATCCGTAAGAAAAGTCAAAATTCTCATCTGGTCTTCGCCTGGGGGTTTATGCGGCTAACACTCAGATCCAGAGACTTCTAACAATACAAAACAAAACGTTAAGTTCTATTCGAAAAGCACACAGGTATATCTCTACTGAAACAATTTACAAAGACTTCAACCCGGTTCGGAAGGAGATAGTTACCACTGCAACTAAATTTTTTATCAACATATACTCCATTAACCCTTAATTTGGCTAACTCCGCTACAACGAACAATCAAATAAATAAAATCTGGTGGATTTATGAAAACTTCTATACGGCTTAAATATCTAACAAAAACTTTAAAATATATTTCTATTGCTGTAAAAAAATGGGTCTTTTTTGTTTATTTTACAGAGATCCTAATGTCTATACAGACATGGGAAAATAACAGAAATTAAAAAATATTTGAAAAAACATCTTGTCAAATTAAGGGTTAATAACGAAGAAATTTTTAATACTGCGAACTACGATCCGGGCGTAACACCGTAGGCGCACGCGGGCATTTACTGTGCTTCACACGGGTATTCGTTCTGCTTTCTAGCTAACTTTAAATTAACTTTTATTCTCTTCTTTTCATGTTAAGTACTAGTGACTTAATTTCTTCCAATTGCTTTTAAATGTAAATTATCTACCCTTAAATTTTAATTAGTAATGATCTCAGTTTTTGTTATCCTTAACTCTTGTTAAATTTTTTTTTCATTATGTTTCGATGACTCAGTTGACAATAGCAAAAGTAATGTCCACTACCTCTAATGTTCAATACCGGAGATATAATCTTCGCAAGGCCGTAGGCAGGGGGAGGGATTTCAGGGATTGCCCCCCCCCGAAATTTTGAAAAACTATTTTGTAGATAGATAATGACCTATGTCTCTGTGTGCGTGCTATCTACCTAGCTGTTCATGAACATGGACAGTTATTCTCTTAGAAAAAAAACCGCTCAGACCATAAAAGTCTTGCTGGGCCACTGGTCGGAAATACAGTGCTTTCCCTTTCGTCAATTGAAGTATCATTCACAAATAAAGATGTCTTTCTTCCTTGGTCCCCCTCCCCCGGAATAATTTCTGGCTACGGCCTTGTCTCTTGGGACCATCGGCGTCCCAAAATCTCAGATGGTCTTAGCCCTCCGTCGTGATTACTATGTGTGATAAGTAGTGGCACACATAAACTTATTTTACGGGCGAAGAACATTTAGTCAAATGCGATACAGATAATTTTTTGTTTATGACATCCCCGGCTATTTTGTAAGATATAATATAATGCAAGTATGTATAATATTAAAATTAAAAAAAAATGTAATAAAAGTATCAAAATATAACACAAGACATAATCTTTCTTTTCAAACTTAAAAAAATTAAGAACTTTTTGTTTGTCTATTTGTCAAGGAGGAGGATTAAGGTTTGACTCTCAACTCTCTTTAGCACACGCTCCGAGTGATTTTGACTCTGCTATTAAGGTACCCGTCTACGTTGGAAACGTAATTTTTTACCAAAAATCATATTTTTTTTATTTCTCTATTGTATAATTTCAACTTTTAGGCTTCTAAATTTGTTTTTGTTTTGTCTCTACGGCATTTTAAAGAAAAATTACAGCTGTTAAACATTAGGGACAGCTGTCAAAACAAAACGGAAGTAGCGACTTTGGAACCAGAAGTTGTGAATTTAAAGCCTTTTAAAGCGCATTTTATGGACAAAACTTTTTTAATTTTCATAAAGATTGTCTATTATACATTTTTCTAGTATTTTTAATAATTAGCAACTTGGCAAATAGAAAGTTTTGAAATGTGTGGAAAGAAAGTGTGTGGAATTTTAAACATGTATTTTAATTTTTTAATAGTTAAAGTTGCTTTCATAAACTTAAAATGTGTTTTTCTCAGAACGGTATTTTTAATAAAATGTTGAAACCTGAAATGTGATTTCTCAAAAAGTTCTTAAAATATTTTGTTGAAAATTATTATGAACGCTTTTGATAGTATTTACTAGTGAATGACCTAAAAGCTTTAAATTTGGATGATTAAAGGATGTTACACTGATAGTTAGATATAAAGGTAATGAAAATTCGTTAAAAATTCAATGAGTATGCTTTTAAAGGACCAAAATATTTTGCCAAATATAAATTAAGCAAATATTTTAGGTGATTCACTAGTCCAGTGTATAAGAAATATGTGGCATCAAAAAATATTGAAATAATTTATTTTATTAAAAAATTAGACCTTTTGAAAAAACCCTATTTTTTACTAAATTTTCTTTATTTATTAGAAATTTTATAAAAAACTTCTATAGGAATAAATTTTTTTAGTGCAATTCTCTATGATAATATAAAAAATAAATTTAAAAATGTAAAAACATGAATTTGTGTCTACGTTTAAAGAAAAAAGTTCTCCGAACGATACCTTAATTTCATTTAAAAAGACATAGTTTTCCTTTTTCGAGCTGATAAATCTTCATTATAATAGCCAATTTTTTATTCATTATAAAGTGAAAGATTCTACTCTAAAAAATAATATTCTTCCTAAATAATAAATATGGGTCTAACTTTATCAAAAAAATTAATTTTGATATAGGAAGCAACAAGTTTAAAAACATATACACCAAGAGAGAAAGAAAATTAAATCCACTTATTACAGTAACTTTTGAAACTTGTAAATCAGAAACTCATTTTTTTACGTGAAATAGAAGTTAGTTATCGTTTTTATTCTGTGAACCTCAACTTTATTAACTTTCTGCCCACTCGCCGTATTTTTCATCTGTCCCCGGTGAATGGTTCACTTTTTCCACTGATCTAAGTTCCTTTTTGATGATTAAATTCGCTGACTAAGCTGCTGGTTCCTTGGAAATATTCTCTGCGCCATCTCGCTGTGGGGCCCAACTAGTGTTTTCGTGTATCATTCCCTTCCCGGCTCTTGTCAGCTTAACATATCGTTTTCTTATATCTGTAAAATAAAAGTTAAGTTGCACTACGGACTCGCTGCGTCTTTTTATGGAACGGCCAAACTGCATCTTCAATATTAGGATTATTAATTAGTCTTCTCATTGACGAGTAGCCGAACGATGGTCGAATGTTTAGTGTGCTGGCCTTCGATACCAGAGTTCGTGTGTTCGAATTCTATTGGGGCATGGATGATCGTAACCATTCGGAATTGGCTTTAAGCAGTAGGACCCGATCTCATTAACCCTTGTGTTTCAAAAAATGGACCGTAGCTATCCAAACCAAACCAAACCTTGCCCATTAAGCCCGGGCAACTAAAAACACTAGCTGCTAATTTTCCAATGTAACCCTGCGGCGAAAGCTGGCCGATTGGTTAGGGGTATCGTCGGTACTGGAGTTCGTGGATTCGAATCCCACTATGGCGTGGATGTTTGTAGCCGTTCGGAATCGGCTTTAAGCACTAGGTCCCGGTCTCATTAACCCTCGTGTGCAAAACAGTAGACCGTAGCGCTCCAAATCAAACCAAATCTCGTGTAACCTGCGGATAATTTTCGCCGGGATTACATCTTAAATTGATAAAACTACCTAATTTTTTAAGCTAAAGCGTAATTAAAGGATTCGAGAAAAACTTATTCTATTTTATAGATCTGAAACCCCCTGCATTATTTTGCACGCAGGCAGCTATTATCCTAATACCAGTGTTGTTGCTTTTGTCATCGTAGTTGAGGTGAATTTCAGATTGTGAGATTTATTTATCGATGATGCATGTAAAAAACAAAGTAATTTTGGTAGAGATTACAAACTTATTCATACAGTATACATACCAAATATTATGATTAAAAATTTTAATGACCAAAATGAACTTGTGCAATATTTTTATTGATGATAAATATGGGAAAATTAATTCCCTCTCACCCTCTCTAAAGAAGGAAGTGCTCTCTATTGATCTAACCGACATTGTCAAGGTACAAAAATACTGTCCTCTTTAAAACGTTCGAAATCCACCCCTTCCCCCCTTTCGAGCGTTTAATGTCATTATTTGAAGCCCCATTTTCCCATGTTAAGAGCAGGAGATTAAATTTATTAATTTATCACATAATAAATAGGTAAAAGTTTCACATGTAACAGGAGAATAATTTTCACCATGATTACATCTTAAACTGATAAAACTACCTAATTTTTTCTAAAGCTAAAGCATTATTAAAAGATTCGAGAAAAACTAATTCTATTTTATGCATCTAAAACCCCCTGCATTATTTGGCACTCTGGCGGCTATTATCCTTATACCAGTGTTGTTGCCTTTGTCATCGTAGTTGAGGTGAATATCAGATTGTGAAATATTTTTATTGATGATGCATGTAAAAAACAAAATAATTTTGGTACAGATTACAAACATATTCATACAGTATACATGCCAAAAATTATAATTTTATTTATGATTAAAATTATGATAATGAAATTTTATTGACCAACTTGTGCAATATATTTATTGATGATAGATATGGGAAAATTAATTCCCTCTCACCCCTCTCTAAAGAAGGAAGTGCTCTCTATTGATCTGACCGACATTGTCAAGGCCGATCGTACGCGTTCAAAAAAACGACGTCACGATCGTATTTCCTTCTGCGTTGTCACCTTGAGTGCTTGATCAATGGAAGTCTGATATATATGGCGATAAACGAAAACTGATTTCAGATAAAAAGCCCACTAAAAGAAAAATGCTGCGTAACGTACAAGCGACAAAGGAATGACGTTAAACTTCAACTTATCGCCATAAACATGATGAGGCAGGCTACTTTATTTTTACTAACTCCATTTCGAAGCTTATATATTTAGGCAAGATTTTTTAATCCTTACGACATCATTTAGCAACCGCGTAGTGATAAAAGACAAATGTCATCTACAATATTTTATCAGATACAAAAAATTCTGATATTATGAATGAGCTCTGAATACGTGTGTTGTAACATAACATTCACCTAACTGTATAATGAACTTTGCCTAAAGAAAAAAAAAAAAGAATGTGATTAATGAAGAATTGTGTTCAGTTATGTTTCCAATTTTATTTCTTTTTATGTATTCCCAGAAAAATATTCTTTAAACTTAAAGTCATTATATGTATTATAAGTGCGTATGTGTGTGTGTCATGATAAAATATTAGCGAGATAAATTATTAAAGTCAAACTTTTTTCTCATTTTAATTCGTTCTAGAAATTTATTTAGTTAAAAAACAAATAAAGTGCATTCTAAACTTTGTCAACCAACTCAACTCACGCACGTGTATATGGTACATGTAAAAGCGCTAGATCAGCACTTTTTGGATGTCTATATTTGGGCCTTGAGGCCATGTGAAAAATCCCTTTCCCTTTTTACTTGTTAGGGTTTTTTTGTTTTTAAAATGGGTAATTTTTGTGGTCCGGAAACTAAAAATTCTTTGTCCACAACTTTCCGGATTTAATTACTACTCTGCCTTGTGGATTTACAATGTTTAATATACCTACATCATGGATAGACATTCAAATTCTAGTATATTTTCTATAATTTGTCTATTTTCGTATATTTATTCACACACACACAAACACACGCTTATATATATATATATATATATATATATATATATATATATATATATATATATATATATATATATATATATATGTATATATATATATATATATATATATATATATATATATGTATATATATGTATATAGTATATATAGTATATATATATATATATATATATATATATATATATATATATATATATATATATATATATATATATATATATATAATCGGCTGAAGGGACAAACCACCCCAAATTTCACTTGAAAACTTCTTTTGAAATTGCCCCTATTATTTTTCACAGCCCTGGCATGCTGCGCTGCCAAGAGTTCAGCTAACCGTCTGTTCGAAAGAAACACATCAGTCGTCGTGGCCGAACATAACTTTTATTTCATCCGATCAAAATAGCACAGAATCCAGAGTCGTCTGAACCGGACGGTGTCCGAACGCTCTCTCTTACATGTGGCAACGGAAACCTTTAGCGACGTTTAGTTTGGTTTGGAGCGCTACGGTCTACTGTTTTGCACACGGGGGCTAATGAGACCGGGACCTACAGCTTAAAGCCGATTCCGAACTGCTACGACCATCCAAGCCATAGTGGGATTCGAACCCACGAACTCTGGTACCGACGATCAGCGCCTAACCAATCGGCCAGCGTTCGGCTCAACCTTTAGCGAGAGACAACTAAATACCATGTGTGGTTTTTTGTCGTGGGAAAATGCCGAGGCAACAGTTATTTGCTTATAGAAAGTAACCTTTGATTAGAGCCATCTGCTAAAATGTGGCGTTCCAGATGACTATTATCGCTGATCATTACAGATTTTTCCTGGGAGAGTTATAAATTCGTAATTAACATGCCAGCCATATCATTTTTTGTTTTGAGAATCAAAGAAAGAATTTCAGGGTTTGGCTGAATGAATGAAAATATCCTCGTTTAAATTGTATGGCTGGGAAATATGGTTAATATAAAGAGAAGAAACTAAGATCTAGAATAATGAATGGGGAAAAGGGATAACTTTGGATAGACTTTAGGGCTCAGATATTGATATTATTACATATACATACATACATATATATATATATATATATATATATATATATATATATATATATATATATATATATATATATATATATATATATATATATATATATGAGTGCATGCATGCAGGACCATAACTAGGTCGTTTAGCGCCCGTGGCAAAAAACTGGTCTGCGCCCCTACCACCTAATATAGTAACAAAATATGTAAACATGTTTTTTTCTTTCTATCATATATTCAGAATAAACTCTCAAAATATCTTGTTAATTCTTTAAATTATCCTAGTGCATTAATTTTTCCTTTTTCTTCTATTTTTACTTTATTAATACTTAAAAATATTTTTAAACTCTTTGTTATTTTGCTAATAAACTGAAAAAAATTTTTGAGGGGGATATTTTTTTATTTGAACCTTGAATTTTCATAGAATATTTTGGAATTTCTAAATTTAAATTTAGTTTTAATAACTTTAAAATTTAAAACAGATACCCGGATTTGTATTAATGCATATTAGGAGTGTTTGCAAACATTTTGCAAGAATTTACAACAAGTTTAGTCTCTAGAAGCATTTTAAAAAATAAGAAAATTCATTAAAAAATTCATTTATAAACACATTGGATTTTATGATAAAAAAAATAAACTATTCTTCAACTTTTCCTTATTTCTACTCAAGGCGAATCGTTCTCTTTCGGACCCCATTTTCTTCATGGTGCAGTGCCCCTAAGACTGATGCGCCCGTGGCAGATGCCACCTTTGCCACATCCTAGGCCCTGCATGCATGCATGCATGTGTAATCAGATATATTACTATATATTTATTTTATATTTATGTATATATAAAAATATATTACTCTTTTTCTTATTAACTTTTAACAACAAATACTGAAAAGTTGGAAATCTATCATTTTCATTATATTGGGAAATTTTTGATTTCTTAATTATTTACCTTTTTGAAATTTAACTGTTTTCAAGCATTATTTTTTCTTGTTTGTTTCAGTATATTAATTTCTGAATAAACTTCGTTTCATGCTTTCCGGAGCTCTAAAATATATTTTCACTAAAATATATTTTCATCCGTAGTATTGTTCTAATACCTTTCCACAGCTAAAAATCGAATTTCTGTAATATGTAAACAATAACCACTATAACGAAATTAACATCTTTTACATCAGCGCCAAATGACTGTTTTGCCAAAAAAAAAAATATTTGCCTTGTAATCAAGTGGAATTTCATTGTCATTCTGTCTTAATACAAATATTTTGGAGTATTTGGAAAAAATAATCAAATTATATATTTTTTCCTCGTTTTACTCAAGGTAACCTTCAAAAAATTTTTTCCTATATATCACTCAAGGAAAAGAAATAACGGTTTCAACTCACAGTCGGATTTATTCCTACAATTATTTCTCTTTCTTTTTTCAAGTTCGTTGTATAATTAGCCCTAAATAACCAAAGAGCTGATATAATTAACCGCCTTTTTCATAAATGTTTTTATTTCCTTATATGTCGGTAATTGTGCTAGATATACAAACAATGAGTGTGTTATGTTACAATTAATTATTGAGTTACTGAGTATCGTATTTTAAATGAGCTTTTTTATCTTTTGACTTTCTTTAAAAATCATTTAATTTCTGCAAACTTTCATTTGGGCAATTAACAATCTATTTACTTATCATTATATTACAAAGATAAAATAATGGTTTTAATTCCCAATCGGATTAATTCGACTGCTGTTCTTTCTCTTCTTTCTGTGAAGACAGCTGTGTTATTACCCCCCAAATAACTAAAACGGTGTAAAGAATAACCAAATTTTTCGTAAAAGCATTTCCCTTGTTGTATGTTATTATCATGATAGATATATAGATTATAATGTGTGTTTCATTTTTCCAAAATCTTATCGAATTAGTAGATAAGGCTATTTAAATATTAGTTTGTTTATAAATTATTAAATTTATATTGCCTTACATTCGGTATCTTAAAAAGCTTTTTACTCATCGTCCATGTTAATATTCAAGTATAAAGACTGAGAAAAATATTTTATCCTTACATGATAGGGTAAAGTATTTATCACTTTTTCTCCATCTGAAATGTTATTTATGTTGGTATCTGAAAAGTTGACGGAAGATTAATTTTTTACTTTAATCATAGTTATAGTATTCAGTAATACATAAATAAAACAAAGCGTGTAAAACAAGAGATAAAGTTTTTATCACTGATAACATCAGTTTACATCGTGTTAAACAGATAATTTACAATGTCTGATAACGAAGGTTTTTCTAATTCATAATATACAGTTATGTTTGAGAAAATTTAATATATTAACATTGTTCTCACACATAAAAGATAAACAACTGTAGCAATTACACTCGTTAAACCCTTACCACCACCATTTTGGTTTGGAGCACTATGGTCTTTTTTTTCCAACCAGACGCTAATTAGACCGAGATCTATTGTTTAATTCTGAATTGTTGCAAACATCTGGAGTTTGGAGATTCGAACCCGCATACCTGAAGGCAGCTCTCTACTCATTTGGACGTCGTCCACCATTTTGATATATTTTCATTGATCAGCCTGTAATGGTCATATCTTAGGATGAGTAAAACCCTATACTAAACAAATTATTTACAGAAATATCTCGCCCAGAACGGCTTAACTCATTGATGACTTTGCTGTAATATCCTGTTAGTAATTTGAGTAATAAATTTCAAGTAGTAATGATTATTTTATTATTATGTGATTTGTAACGATACTGTGTCGAAATATTGCGAGCGAAAAGGTTCTTACTAAATTAATGCTGACAAAATGAACATTTATTATTGATCATGCACGATGATTAGTGTGTGCATGATTATGTACATAATCGATCGCTTAAAGAGGAAGATCGTGGTAAATACAGTCTTAAGGTATTTTATTCAGTCTTAAGATAAAAACGATATCTAAATTGTTATATATAACAAGAGTGGGTACAGCATAGCTCTCGTTAACGAGTGGAGAGGTTCGTTGGTTGGTTGAGAGCGCTACGGTCTACTTTTTTGCTATACAAGGTCTAATGAGACCTACTGCATAAAGCCGATTCCTAACGGCTATGAAAATCCATGCTAGCAGTAGGAGAAAGATCTTCTTCAAACGAAATATATGTATAAAATAGGGCATACTAAAATTAATCGATATCCGAAAGTAATTAATTTATTTCATTTATTATTTTATGCCAGTTAAGAAACATTTTAATTAAAAACTAAACAGTATACCTATTTTACCAATTCTATTACACAGTTTTGTAAAAAAAAATCTTCAAGAGTTAATTTCGTTCGATGATGCTATAAGAATGGGGTCCATCGAAGTTAACCACCGAATAACGTTGTCTTCAAATTGGAGAATTTTGTGTCATTGCAAAGTTTTATTTTAGTAAAAGATGACTAAATTTACACGGATCTTGCATTTTCACACCTATTTTAAGTCTGTCATGTAACTAAGATTCCAGATAGGGGCTATCTAACGTAATTATAGTGTGGTTCTTTACATTATAAAAAATTAGAATTCGGCTCACATTGACCTCTAACGTGGTCACCCCTGATATGCAATATCATTCATTAAACCATTGGTTAATGAATTGGTTCATTAGTTGGGATAAAACAAATTTAAATTATTTATAAAATTTGGAAATCTTTAGAATTTTTTTAAGTTTCTAGTTTTAAGAAGAAATTTTTTTTTCAGTTTGCAAACATTAAGCAATAAAAGGGCTCCATTTTGTTTACTTTTCTTACTTTTATAATTTTTATTAATTTTAGATAAACATTCAATTATTCTTTTAACAAATTGGACAGGAACCGATTACTTACTTCCCTATAGGAATAATGTTCCTCTCAGCATGGATTAATTTAATGTGGTACTATAGAACAGGGAATAGCCAAACTTATGAAGTAAGGAACGGGTACCTATAACGTTTTGAAATCCTACTGTGAACAACCGAAAGAAACTAAACCAGAAATAGATTTTTTGTTTTTCAAATAGTAGATTTATTTAGTGTCTATAAAATCATACATTTCTTGTGAATAGGAAGCTAATTTTAATAAAAATGTATGGAAGAAAAATAAATTTAATTGTGCATAAGAAAAAAATTAAGGTGTCGTTAGTAATAAATTAGGAATTGCATGAGTTTTTTCATTGGATTTATCAACTTTAACAGGAAAAATGACGTTCATTTTGGTATTAAAGTTTTTTTAAGGCTTGGAGACTAACCCGTGGCTGTCACTCAAATACATTTGTTCAAATGTTTATACGTCAATATGTTTATGTACTTAATATTTATTAATTTATCATTGAATAAAAGAAAACTCACACAGATGTGTAAAGCTGATTATTAACTTCAGACTCTCTGGATTAGGCATTTTTCTTTAGGAACAATAGACCAAATATTTTCAGAGCTTGAAAAAAGTGATTTTCTGAACTCAGAAGGGTAACTCCAGATTAGCTAACTGCGATTTACTAAAACTTCCCCTGAGAGCTGCTTGTAACTCGCAATCGATGGTTTTGTGATCTCTGTTTTAAAACTTAAAAATCAGTTTTCAAGAATCAAAATTTGGGTGTAATTGAAGACACATTTTTAACCTATTTTAAAAATAGGTTAAAAAGTCTTCAATTAGTGGAAAATTTATTTAAACTATGTATATTCTTCAAAAAAATTTTCATGAGGTTTTTCTTGTATTTCTATATAATGAGTTCAATTTCAAAAGTTGTTCTCATTTGATAATACTTTGACCTAGATTTTTTTTAGAAGCTGAACAGTTTTGCACTTGAATATTAGTTTAAAGAACTGAAATTCGAATCTTGACTAAATCATTAAAATTGTTTTCATCCGGTACATAACGATAGGCTAAAGCAAACTTCAATACAGCCTTATTTGATTGTTATATACATATATACTAACATTTCCTTCAAAATTGTTTTCATTGTACATTACGATATGCTAAAGCAAAATTCAATGCAGCTTTATTTGATTGCTATATACATATATCCTAACATTTCTTTTTTATAAATTCTATGCGTTTCCTTTTTTCAACCTAGCCAATAAGTTATAATTCTATTAAGTACATTTTTTCATTTCAACAATACTCAGTTAAAATGTGGCAAAATATTCCGTTATCAAAAAAATACTCAAAGGCCCAGTTTTCATTATAACTCAGAATGCATCTTAAGTATTCATGAATTATAGCGTTGTTTGAATGAAGTTTAAATGGCAGGGATGACTATGCATGAGGTAAGCGACAGCCGCACTGTAGTTCCGTGCGGTACGCCTTCACTGGATTCTCAATCACGAGACCACGTTATGTATCTTGTTTTGTATAGTCTGTAACACAATGTTGGCATGTTCCGTCTTCACAATAACAGGGAAAACGAAAGTTCTAGGCGCAGTACGCCATCCTTTACTAAAATAGAAGTTTTCCTTCCTCAACATTCTCTCCAATTCCGTGACAACGTTATTTCTTCGCTAACTTCTAAAATGGATTCGTACAGCATCCACAAGTCAATTTCTCTTTTAAAAATTTCTTTTAGAAAATTGTTAATTGGTATCAGTAAAATATTTATATTTTATATTTTTGAATAAGATTAAATTTCTGAACAAGAATTATAATAAAATTTTGATTATTTTTAGTTTATCATATCTCATGCATTCTTTTTGTTGTGCGAGAGCCCTCGTGCGGCTCGCGACACTTGTTATATGCATTAGAACTCGTGTAGCGAAAAGTATACTGTAGCACTTCAAACCAATCAACCAACTTTTTAATATATGTATATTTACATGAGTACTAATTACAGCGGACTCCGCTTAATGTGATCGCTGTTAATGTTATCAATCGCTTATTGTTATCGAAATCACTTGGTCCCGATTTTATCTATTCATTTGTGTGTTAAAATTATCGCTTTATGTGATCGTTACATCGGTTAATGTTATCAGTTTTCGAATCTCATTTTAACTGGCAAAGGATTATTCAATGTATTCAAAAGGAACCCATTCTTTTCTTTCCCTTCGTTCTTGTTTTAATTTCCGATAATTCTCCCTCTCCCACTTAGGGAAAAGGAGTGGGATATTACCCGTTCCTGGATAAGCAGAAGGCAACAAATTTTATTTGGAACTGAGAAGTAACTTTATGCCTTCCTCGCTTGCATGCAGTTTGTCGATATGAAAGCCAGAAAGCGAAATGATTTAACATTAAAACTAAATATCGAAATTTTTAATCGTTATGACAGGTTACCAAATATGAGTTAGTTCAATGCTGCAGAGCAGTTAAACATTTCTAAGCTTCTGAATTGTATTGAAAGTGTTGACACTTGGAGTACAACACCGCTCCGATGACTTTAAAAAACATTATGATTACGAACTATTTATCAATGAGCTTAGAATTATAGACATTCAACAATTGATCAATTATTTTTATTATTTAATCAATTCTTATGTTTTAAAGGATAACTAGCAGGCGTTCCCGTGCTTCGCTACGATGAACTTAATGTATTACTTTGAAACAAAGATCTTTTTTTTTCCTGCATAACTCTCTAAATTCGTCACAGTACAGTTCGAAACGTTGACATATTTATATATTTCTGTTATAAGCGTATTATAATAATATTTAGTTTTTATACTGCTGTATTACTACTGTACGTTTATTAGCAACGTTAATAGATCTTGACATATTAAGTGGTAGAATAGGAAGCAGAGGTTTGGACAGCAACAGTGTTCGTTTTGTTGGTAGTATTAAATGTTTTCCAAAATGAAGGAAAGGTATAACAAACCACATGGTTTTGTATGAAACAGAAAAACACATTCATATCGACAACCCTGTGAATATGAAGATAACTATATAAAATGATAGGTTTTTATTTACCCTATAAGAGTCACTGAATTTTGTACTTTTTGTTGTTGGAATATTATTGATAAACATTTCGTTGTAAAAATGAACCAAGAATTAAATTTAAAATAAGTTCTCACATAAAAATGCTATAATTTGCGTTCCATAGAAATGAAAGTGAATCACTTTATATCTCCATTTCCAGGTCCAATCGAAGGGATACTACGCAGACGATGTTTAAATATTATAAAATAAGAAATGAGTAAATGAGACACTTAAAAGAATGACGTCATAATGATAGAAAAATATCGTTTTCGCCTATTTATTATGCGATAAATTGAAAATTTTAATCTCCTGCTTTTAACTGAGGAAAACGGCGTTAAAAACAATTACTTGGGATGACGTCACATTGCTAGAAATTATTGCTTCTTTCACTTAGTTATGATGCGATCAATTAAAAAGTGAATCGTTTGCGTTTAACCGGGGAAAATAATGCTTGGAATAATGACACGAAACACTCGAAAAAGGGGGAAAGAATGGATTTCGAACGTTAAAAATTTACTAAAACCTTCCCAGGGATATACCTAAGAATTTCCCAAATTTTCACGGCGATTGGATGCATGGTTTTTGAGTCTATCGAGTACAGACAGACAAACACAAATTCATTTTTATATATATAGATATACAGCACATACATATAAGGTGAGTTTTTTCATTTTATTTTGAAATGTAGTACGTGTGAAATACAAGGGGTGGGGGTAAATTTATCTAAATTTGTATATCGTTTATTGTTATTAATCGGTTATTGTTATCAAAATCCCTGTAACCCAAACTGATCTCATTAAGCAGAGCCCACTGTATATACATATAGTCTCTGAACCTATAATTTAATTTCACTTCATTTTTGGTTACTATATTCCATTAAAGATTACATAATTTCTTTCTATATCGCAGGTATAATAGTATAAACTACCCACATGTTTATTTACTTATTTTCATACTGTTTCCTTTTTATAAATTATGGCGTTTATAACCCTTGGAATTCTAAAAACAGTATGAAAATACTTATTGTTTCATCATGCTGTCTATATGAAATGCATTGACCCTTTGTATTTTCACAACCCCGAATTAATAAACATACTTCTTAGAATGTTAGAATACTTTATTTCAACCAAATAAAAATAATTTAAAAATTTAAACATAAAAATAAAAATTTACTGACAAAAAAAGGTATTTTCTGCATATAAAAAAATTACGTATTTCTTATAAATATTAGGAATTATTTTCCACAAAAGTTATCTTTGCATAAAGTGCATTAACTCTCTTTCTAATAAATCTACTTCCGATGTCTCCTCATTTTTTTTAAATTAATATATACGATGTTTATTTCGGTAATAGTCATGTGCATTTGGTAAAATGATAAGTGAAACTTTGATACGCACGTTAGATTTAGTATCACTATTTGATACGGATTGTACGTGAAGCTTGCCGAAAGATGGCTGAATGGTAGAGTGCTGCTCTTCGGTACCAGAATTCGCAGATTGGAATCCCACTGGTGGCATGGATGTTCGTTGTCGTTCGGAATCTGCTTTAAGCAGTAAGCCCCGGCCTCATCAGCTCTCGTGAGCAAAACAGTAGACCGTAGCGCTTCCAGCCAAAACCAAATAAATCTACTTGAAGATTATGTAACACATTGTGTGCTAGTACACTTCGGAATCAGCGGAATTGTACCGGAAACGGACATTTTGCGCGTAAATTTAGTTATTCAGTTACATCTCAATAGATAAAAAATTATTTAATTTTTCAACCAACTTTTCGTATTTTATATTGAAATATATAAACAAATATATAAATAGAAATATATAAATAACAACCATAAGATTTTTGTAAACAAAACATATATTTTTTAGTGAATAAATTTATAATAGTGTCGTAAATATGAAAAATCAAATAGAAATAGTAGTATATAGTTTTAATTTTTTCGAATTATGCTATATAAAAACATTTTTACATTATACAAAAATGAAAGACAAGATCATTCGGCTTCGTTTTCCTGTATATACCATTATTTTTGTACCCACAAACAATGTTGTTACACTAACCCGTACTAGTACGTGACCCGAGCTCAAGTATCAATCGTCAGAAAATGTACTAGTACCTGTCCTGCATACAATGTGTTAATTCCAATGTTGTAAGATAGCAGCAGACAACGCAACAAGTGTTTAAATCTCACTGTAAATGACATCAATTTTAAGGTATGCTGCATATTTGCTACATGGAGCAAAGTGTTAATGTGATTTCACTTTCAGCTAATAAATATTTTGTTAAAGACTGCGCACTTCCTTCCGTAATGCAGGTATAGTATAATAAATTTCCAGCCTATTTATTAAGATATTTCCGTTCCCTTTCATTTTTATAACCTATTAACCTCAATTGCGGTATTTATAATCCTTCAGATTCTAAAACCAATATGAATGTGCTTATGGTTTCTTTTCACTCTGTATATGAAATGCATTAATCTTTTATACTAGCGTTTGGGCCAAACGCTGGCCGATTGGTTAGGGCGCTGATCGTCGGTACCGGAGTTCATGGGTTCGAATCCCACTATGGCATGGATGTTCGTAGCCGTTCGGAATCGGCTTTAAGCAGTAGGTCCCGGTCTCATTAGCCCTCGTGTGCAAAACAGTAGACCGTAGCGCTCCCAACCAAACCAAACTAGCGTTTTGCAGATTTGCGGGATACTCAAACATTGTTCTCCTTAACACATTGTATGCGGGACACGCAAGTTTTCTGACGATTGATACTTGAGCACGGGTCACTTACTAGTACGGGTTAGTACAAATAAAACAGGATACATATTTTAACAACATGGTTTGTTTGTGTGTATAAAAATAACGGTATATACAGGAAAACAAAGCCGAATGTTCTTGTCTATTACATAGATTCTGGAAAAATTTAGGCAAATAAAAACTAGTTTTTACATCAGTCGATGCGGAACCACAGAACGGGAAGGTTGATTAAAAAAATCAATTTAGATTTAAAATTAACTTTTTATTTATCCTTGCGAAAGTGATATTATGTATATTTATACACTCTATATATATATATATATATATATATATATATATATATATATATATATATATATATATATATATATATATATATATATATATATATATATTTGTTTATTTGCTTATATATTTCAATATAAAATACGAAAAGTTGGTTAAAAAATTATATAACTTTCGATTTATTGAGATTTAACTGAATACCTAAATTTACGCACAAAACGCCCGCGCCCGGTACAATTCCGCTGTGAAATGTACCAGCACACTATGTGTTAATATAGCTAGCTCACGTGTGGTTCATCGAATAGATAAAGGAAATAAATAGTTATCTAGGGCCTATTTTGCAGGGCACGCTAAAATTACTAATTTTAAAAGATTTGTAATGTGTAGAAAGCTATTTAAGAAACTCGCGTCAGTAAAAATTAAATTCTTTAGCTGTTTATACACCGAAGAAAATGCTTTGGATAATGTTAATTATAGTGAATTACTTGCTAATTTTGCTGAATTAAAGACTAGAAAACAGAATTCTCGAATAATGTTTACTCATATTTATATACTTTTGTTAGATTTCTAATAAAAAATAAATTTCATTTTTTAAAATTTATAAATTGTACAAACTTTTCTAGAAAACTAAAATTTATCATTGTATACTAAATATTTTCATTAATAACAATTTAATGACTGCTTTATCATTTCACATTATTTAGTTTTGTTTATATTTATTTAATGTGTCTATTTCTTGTGGAATTGAGGGGGGGGGGGTAAGGTAAGTAGAAAATATCTAGAGGGACCCAAAATTGTTAAATTCCACCCTAAGCGAACTTTAAAATAGGGTTTTGTTAATTTTTTCGATCCTGCAATACTGTAATTTACACAATTTTTTGTAAGATCGGCACTAACTGGCCATGCTAAGTTTACTATTCGCATCAGTTTTTGTTCATCTTTTGATCAGGTTCATTTGATTATTAATAAAATAAAACGTGGATTTGATAATTTTTTTTAATTAGAGATACCAAAAGTAGATTTCTCACAAAGATAACTTCAAATTCTTTATATAAATATAATTTTTGTGAAGAATAGTTTAGAATGCTTATAAAAAATGTTATTTGTTTTTTGTAAAAATACTTTTTGACAACAAATTTTCATTTTTGCATTTAAAATTTTTTAATTAATCTTTACCAGAAAGAAATTATGTATTCTGACTTTTGAGGAAGTATATTTTCGGGGTTGTTAAGATACAAAGTGTTTCACAACCAGTGTGAATCAAGTTCATTTTACCTTAGGCAAAATGGAATCCTTTACCAGTGTTAATAAATTATTATTTCATATGCATACATATATATGTTCGCATATTAGAATATATCCTAATTATTAAGCCTTTTCTAAAATAAATTTTAATTTTGAGGAATTAATTATGATCCAGAAATTTTAGGACTGAATTTCTCTAAACCATTCGAAATGGACTTGGTTCACTTTGGTTCCAAATCTTTCAGTTGCCCCTGCGTAAACTTTCCGCTTATTTATTTCTGAGTTTCATTCAAAACTCTTTGCATTTGAGAGAGTAATTACAGATCGTTGCCCCAGTTACTTCATACGAGCAACAGAAGTGAGCTCCCAGCGACCGGCGGCGACGTCATATCTTTTTTTTTACGTCTCTCTGGTGCAATCGGGGCTCTAACAGATCCCAAACAAAATACAATCTTAGAGGAGATGAGGTAAAAAGTACGTGACAGGAAGGCGGGCCCTCACATGCCTGACGCGTACGCACGCAAACCAACTATGAAAGTTTCGAGTTGTCCTTAGGTTTCATTGGTTGATCCTCGCCTTGGACTGTTGGAGGTTTCATTTTTGAAAATCGGCCGCTCAATTCCGAAAGCTCTTTTTTGCCGGCGCGTTTTACCACGATCAGATCGCACCCAAACATTACAGAGTGAGTCAAGTGGAATATGTAAATATTGGTTTACGAAGGTAAGTCTCGCTATTTATCTCATTAAAATTTTTTAATCAATGAATTACAGTATAAAAAAATTGTAACTGATTTATGTCGTTCTTCTGAAGTTTTGCAATATTTCCTTTATATAATAGATAATTTATAATTTAACAGTATTTCATTGCTATTTTTTTTAACTCAATCTTTAATTTTTTAAATTAAGGTACACTTAATAAAACTCTTGTTTATATTAGCCAGTTCTTATATGACATGTGTATTAGATATTCAAATATAAATAAATCTGAAATAGAGCGTATAGAAGACATTATGAAACAAATATATTTTAAATACCATAGATGATTTAACAGCTTCACCTTACAAAATCAAAACAAAAAAAGGACTTGTATTAATGTTTTTACTCGACAAAAATAATACAAAAAAAAATAAAGTTTTAGTTTTCTAACAGAAAAGAAACCCTTAAAATTTGTTCTAGTTAATTACTTCTTCTATATAATTTAAAAGTGGATGCTATTGATCAGAAAGTGACAGTCTATAGATTTGGAAGTTGTACTTTGATTTAGAAACATTCCTACTCAGCAATTAAAAATGTCTAATATTTAAAGATTCAGATTTTAATTTATGGTAGTTTATTGTATTTATTCAGTTATGCTGAGCTAGCTATCTGCTGCTATTTCTGTAAAGTTATCGAAATCTGAAATATTTTGTTCACAAGCTAAATGTTTGACGAGTCAGAGGAATTTTAATATTAAGTATGCAATTCTTAAAGATCAATATTTATATAATAATTATGTAAATGGTGTTTTATAAACGCATTTGATTAAAAAATATTTTCTAAAAATTTTTAAATTAATCGAGGGATAAATTATTTGTAATAACAGACGTTGTTTACGCAAGAAATAGGATGAATCATTAAGCGGAAAAACTTGACAAATCTGTGAAAGGATTAGAGAATGTTTGCCAAAAGAATGATGAAAGTTTGATGTTTTCGTAACTTAATCTTTTTTCCTGCTTCAGTAATTTTTATTTTTATAATCGTTGAAGGAAGTGAATAATTTCTTTCTTAACTTTTAAAATAATATAGAGCAAAAGTCAATTACTTTTTAATAATGTAATATGTAATATCCTTCAAGTACGATCACGTAAATTAGAATAATGTTATGCTTTCTAATGTAAAGTAAATTCATAAAACAATCCAAGACGTGGGAGTTTTACCTATGAGTAAAGATGAGCTAAATTTTGCTTCCTCGTATAAACTCTTCCTTCGATACCTGTTGCATGATTAGCTCGTACTTCAGTACAAAATTAAATGTTTGTGAGTATTGGCAATATATTTGTTCAAACGAATGCGTTTATTAAATATTTCATATGATGTATTATATATATATATATATATATGATTAATATGAATTTATTTAAATCACTTCTGTTATCTGTAATGTGCAACACCTATTCAATAAAGCAGTTTAAAAGTTATGAGGAAACAAAGAGCCTTCTAAAGTTCTAAGTCTTCAACTTCTAAGTAATTTCATTAGACAGAGGATGAAGAAATACTACTGTCAATAGCTGAACAAAGCTTGATGTAATATTTACGTTAAGGTACATGATTAGTTCGCTTACAAAATGTAGATAAATTCTTCACTAAACCTGGTATTGTCATTTATTTTCATAAATGCATCAGATTATTAAAAAATTAATTTTTTCAAATTTTGAATTATTCTTGCATATAAGTATTGAAAAAGGAAACATCATGCTTACATTTGTGATTATTACCTAGTAAATATTAGTTTATCCTTACATTTTGAAAACCAACTAACCAAAGCTTCATTTTAAATCCATGTGTTCGCAAAATACAACCTTTTGCCTTTAACATTTTTTGTCTCAAATGCTTATTATTTCCTTCACCGCTTACACTGAAAATTGTTTTCGTATCTATAATAAAATTTCCACTTCCAACACTGATGGCGATATAAGGCCAGTGGAGCAGGAGGGAGCAAGAGACCGTGGAGCAAGAGACCAAAAATTGAAATGTTTGACAGCTGGAATAATTTTTTCCAAGTTAAAACTAAATAGTCTTACTTAGAGTTTGGGATGCATATGTGGGTATGGATGTCCTCTCATCAGGAATCCGTAGATTGGTTTAGTTTTGGTTTGGTTTTGGAGTGCTACGGTCTACTTTTTGTAACACGAGGGATAATGAGACCGGGACCTATTGCTTAAAGCCGATTCCTAACGGCTACGAACATCCATGCCATAGTGGGTTTCGAACCCACGAACTCCGGATCCGGAGGCCAGCACCCTAACCATTCGACCATCTTTCGGGCGAATCCGTAGATTGGAGAGAGGTACGAAAAACAGGAGCAAAATCCCTCCGCCTGAGTATGATCAGGATGGAGGAAATTTTTCATTGGGGCATCACAAACGCTTCAAAGTATTTACAGCTTGATTTACCACCTTTTCCTCCATGAAAACTGAAATAGTAATATTTCGTAGCCAGGGGCGGCTTTAGGATCCGTTAAACTGGACCCATTTCCGGGGTGGCAAATTTTAGGAGCGGCACTATGTCTCTTATCTGTAAAATGCTTTCTTTATTTGGAAAAGAAATTATATAAAAATATTTTTAAAAATTTAATACTTAGAAGTCTGAAACATAACTATTTTTGATTACTTTAAAAAAATTAGATTTAATTGCTATGCCACTGAGTGCAAGCAAAGTGTATAAAATAGGAATATATGTTTTTTAAAGAAAGATTGCTCTGCGTAACAATATGTTGTAATAAGTATATAACGAAATATTGGTAAATATGCTTTTTCTGACAGATTTTTGTTAACCTATAAAACAAAGAGCGGTGATTCTATATTTTACATGTTATACCTACTTAATATAAGACTAATACCTACGTTAAGCGTGACAGATGCGTACAAATCAATTTTATTTAGACAATTTATGGTAATAAGAATATAAGTAATCAGTATTGTAAATTGTGACGCGTAAGATAATTCTTTTTTATGTTTAGACATCGTTTTGTAAAAATGTGTGAAGACGCGGCATTTATATTTTTGTCTGGGGCGGAAAACTTCTAGAGCCGGCTTCTGTTTAGCTCTACCAATAGTTCTACCAAAATGAATTTAAAAAATTTCTGGTAAGATTATAATTACCCTCTTTTAAATTGGATAAATCATTGCAGAAATAACATAATTTTTAATAGTAAGACACGTTCTTCCATGTTATTAATGATCCAATTCGCCCTCATACATTTGTACGGCCACATTATACATAAGTAATTCATCATAGAAGTTTACTAAAACTAAAATTATCGTAGGTCACTAAAATGGGATAAATTTCCAGATTACTCTAATTTTTGCCATAGAATAAACACAACACAACCAAGATAAACAGCGAAAAATACAAAATAAGCGTAATTCAAAATAAAATGAGTGGTATGAAAATGTATCATCAAACTTCCCATGGGCGTTGAATCTAACATCAGCTCATTGAAAGTGGACAACATAGGAAACCTTTAAAAAAGACCTTTTTTTATATTTTCTTACATCATACATTTCAACTAAAGTTGTTTTTTTTAAACTCAATTTGAAAAGCATCACTTTTAAATCAGAATTTATAATTTATTTTCCATTATTTATTCGTCTAATTAAATTATTTAAACTCTAGTTTAAAATTATTTTCTTAATGCGGGAAATATTACTCATTGCTCTCGCATTACTCATTATGACCGTGGTTCTCAAACTGGGTGACGTGTCACTCTAGAGTGCCATGAGCGTATACCAAGGGTACCGCAGGAAATATCAAGACAAGTTGGCTAAATATCGGGGTATTAATTAAAAAGGCACGAAGATACTTAAAAGTTAAAATTTAAGTTGTCTTCTCGCCACTACGACTCTACCGAAACGTGCTAAGAATTATCCTTTATTTATCTCGAGATGAAACCGATTCTCTACCTCCGCTGTTCTCAAACTAACTAAAGTAGCACCCTTGAATACCAAAGAGAAAAATGTTTGGGAACCACTGCTCTATTGAGACGACAGCACAAACACTTAGAAGCCTTATCCAGAATTCAAAACTTAATCCATTTGATAGAAGATCTGTACGTTAACCGCTTTGCAGTATGGCCTTTTCAAATTTTGATTGTGTCAAATAAAATAATTTTAATGTTTTCAAACCTGAGACTTAAATAATGAGGTTGGCAAACGTAAGAATAACGATTTAAATTTTATGCTATCGTAACTTTTTCTGTGAGTGTCGTATAATGCCATAAAGCTGGAAAATGTGGTTAATTTAAAATTATCCGTACAGACTGCATTGAAAGTTGCACCTTTATTTATAATTATATTACTTTAGAATGTCAACCTTGGAAGCAGCAAATTACAAGGACTCAGAACAGCATTGCATACCATTCTACTTCATATGTTTTGAAAAACTTTTTAATGTTTTTAATACTTAATTTTACAAAATATAAAATATTAGCAAAAACCGATTCCTATGAGCTTAAGCTGTTGCTACTATAAAATCAATGAATGTGAGATAGAATTGTAGAAGAAAAATTTTCTGAAACTGTAGTTAGTATTGGTGCATGGGCCATTTAGGGGCAGGAAACGAAAGAGTTTAAAGATCAACCAGTATATTGCCAAGAGAGAATGTGAATCTGGCAGACGGTTGATATCTCAGCATAAGCAGAGAACAAGCAAAATAAATTCGTGAGTATGAATGTTCTCTCAATAGAACATTCGCAAATAAGAGAGAGTTATAGAAACAACAAAACACCTCTCCCATTTCCCAAGAACGATCTAAATTGAAATTGATTATCTGGCGTGCTATCATTAAAACCTTACGTCAGGGTAGGCGACTAGTCGTCAGTACCTAAATCAATATCAATCATCATTAATCAAAATCCATCTGACTTGGGTAAAATCTTAATAGAAAAAATATAGATGGTTGTAATGTGATTTGAAATTTTTACCTGGAGTTAATTATAAAGGCAAGAAAAACTTTATGAAAACTTAGAGAAAGAATCTCTCTTCAAAATTTATCACTAGCTTTAGAGGTATTTACACGACAGGAAATTATAAGAGTGCAAGGCAATTTGTTATGTTAAATTGATAAAGGATGCTTCAAATTTATAATCAAAAATTGGAAATAGATGTTGCGTACTATTTCCCTCTTGGACTAATAAGTAGAACAAGGTTGTCGGTGAATGAATTAAATTCCTTTGGATATGGCTTTGCATTTCCCATTGTAATATACAAACTGTTAGATTCATCGAAAAATTGTATGAATCCTGGTTTGGTGCACTACGGGTCTACTATTTTGCTACGCGTGGGTTAATGAGACAGGAACCTAAAGCTTAGACAGGGAACTGTTAAAGCCAATTTCGAACTGCTACAAACATCCATACCAGCAGTATAATTCGAACCCGTGAACATCGGTGCCGAAGAGCAAGTGCTCTACCCCTTCAGTCACCATTCCACTTGGTTGAAAAGAGATTAATCTTATTAATTGTTCCTCTCTTTACGCAATTTTTTTCTTGTAGCAAGGTTTGACTTTATTCCCCCTCGATCTATTTTGAAGCATTGTCTGGTGACGAAACTGAGAAATTCCCTAGTTAAAGTTTTCTAACAAGTCCTGTGAAACGTTTATGAGACGAGCTAGATTGCTTTATTCAATCACTAAAAACTATTGAAGCTACTTTGTTCAAAAGGCTGTAGCGATCCAAACAAACTAAAGCAAAACTAGAAATCTATAGTGTGTCTGGTGTATTAAGATCACTTAAAAAAATTTCGACCCTGAAACACTGTCAAATCCGATTCCGAATGGCTTCAAACGTTTATATTAACGGTGTGGATTCGAACCCACGAGCCCAGACACCCCAAAGCAGTGCTCTACTCGTTCGGCTAGTAACCTGCTTAGGCTGTTATACATTAAAGAAAGACTCGTGTATATACATACCCATTAACGTGCAAAACATTTTCAGAATGGCCGATTTAATCGCTTCAGCAAAGATAGTTGTAAGAATGCTGTGATTTTTTAAATGTATTTTTTCGATCACATTAAACAATAAATTGTATATAATATTTAAATCCTCAACCGTCCTTTCTCTTTACTTTAAGTTCCGAGAAATATTATAAAACAGAAATGGCGGGAATCTCGGAAGGTGTCAAAATTCTGATTTACAAATCCGATAGCCTTGCGATATGAATTTTAAGCAGACAAATCATTTATAAGATTGCAAATGAGGAAAAATAAAGTCATTCACAAGGTGAGTGCTTACGTTTAAGATCAAGGCCGGCCATTTCTGATTTCTTCTTCCATAAATTTTCAGAACACATGTAAAGAACTTTCTTACTTTGATTTTAAAAGTTTTACAATATATTTAATACAAATGACTAACTTCGAATTTCTAATTTATTCATAGTTAAATTTAATTCAGATTTGAATTTTTTTTTTATATTTCTTATATATTGTGTAATCGTGTTTTACCTTAATCTAGTAACCAAAAGAAAATATTTCACGATTAGTCATTTCAAAAGCGAATATATCTAGAGTGCTTCGCAAAATATCTCAGTAAAATTTTATTTAATACTATTTCCCTATTTTTTTTAAATTACTCCGAATAGATTTTTTTTTTTTGCTTTTAAAAAATAATTGGTAATATTTACAATAACACTTTTAATAATTCTTATAATCATATTGCATTGGCAGATTTCCTAAATAGTAAAAATGTGCAAATATCAATCAGAATAATGTAATTTATCAGGTTTATTGAACATTAAAAACTTTTTTTAATTTCAAAATTTAAACATTTTTTTTCTTAATTTTTTTGTTAAAGTTCTTACAATTGAGAGAAATAATTATAACGAGATAAACGTGCGTGAAAAGATACAAATGGTGTGCCTCAACTTAGAATTTCTGATCATATGATTTTCCATCCATATTTAGTTCATGTTTTAATTTTTAATAACCATTTATGTTCGAAAATTTTGTGATTTAATTGTATCTTTAATTTTTGCTATTTTTGTACCTTGTGTGCTGCTATTAATACAACCAAAAAAAAATTTAACACTCAGTCTTTGAAGAAATTTTGAGCTCTGATAATCCGAGGTCTGAGAATATGAAAAGATTTCCAAGTACCCAATAAATAAGTAAATACAAACAGCATGGTAGAAGAATTTTTTTGATAAAGATATATATTAATTTTATTTATATCCTAGTTATTTAATAATTGCTCACTGTATAGAACAGACTCAGTACAGCGAAGTATCAAGGGCTATCAGCAGCTTCGGATCCTTCTTTTGCAAGACATACCGTATACTGTCGTTTGGGACAATATATCCTATATGCCCACAGGTCTTTCAGATGTATTCCAATCACGCCAGCACCCCTATTTATGTCAAGACTAACACGGGATATTTTGAATAGAAGGTTGAGTATTAAGCCAAATTATATTTTAAATTATCTGTTAATATGATTGGTTAAAACTAAAAGGTGTAGTTCGGGGGTTCGAATCCCACTGTGGCATGGATGTTCGTGGCCATTCGGAATCGGCTTTAAGCTGTCGGTCCCGGTCTCATTAACCCTTTAAAGGTCACCAAAATAAATTCATTGGAATTTAGTGTAATTAGTTTATAAATGTTATCTATGAACCTTGTAAATGTAAAATATATGATAAGTTTTCTTTACAATCCTTAGGAAGGTTTGGCCGATTGGTTAGGGTGTTGATCGTCGGCACCGGAGTTCGTGGGTTCGAATCCCACTACGGCATGGGTGTTCGTAGCCGTTCGGTATCGGCTTTAAGCAGTAGGTCCCGGTCTCATTAGCTCTCGTGTGCAAAACAATAGATCTTAACGATCCAAACCAAACCATAAAACCATATTAGGAGAGTTTGAGGAGTTGTTTAACTGACTAACCCCTCCCCTTGTACATCTTGAACATAATACTTTTACTTTTGAAAATTTTAACTATACTAAAACAACAATAAATAAGAATCCTTAAAAGGATATAATAAATAAATAGCTTAACAATTTATAAATGTTGTTTGTTTAGATACTTTTATTTGGGGTCATAAGAAGGATAAATTGAATTACTGACTTCTCAGGTACAGCAAGTTTAAATACATATATTTCAAAAGAAAAATAAATTAATTGTAGAGTTATACTCTGTTGTAAATTTAAAATGTCAAAAACATTAAAAAAAATCGAAAAATCATCCATGTATGGAAAAATTTTTTTTTAATTGCAGAAGCTCTCGATTCTACATTATTGGCTTCCATACGTCACAGATGTATGAGATTTAAGCTGTAAATAATTATAAAAATATAAAGTAAAATACTCCGAAAAGTAAAGTTTAAAAGAGAGATGTTTAATATGTGGTTACGCTACGAAACCACTGTCCGCTAAAGGATTAACCCTCGTGTTGCAAAAACGTAGACCGTAGCACTCCCAACTAAACTTAAACCTAAACTAAAAGGTGATTGCGCACTGCTAAAGAATACAAATAATTTATCGGTAGTTTGAAGTACTCCTGCAAATGTTGAGCATATCTCAGAAGTTAACTTCATGTCCAAAATACTTTTTTAATTTTTTGTTTAATATTTTTTTTGTATTAAAACATTTATGTATTAAATATTAATGGAGTTACGACTGTGTATAATTCAGTTTTTCCAGAATAAAAAATTTATAACATTTAAACAGCTGTTTCTTATAAACTAGTTGCACGTAATCACTTTTACGAGTTTCAATTTGAACAAAATGAAACCAACATATTATTTAGTTTTAATTGTCAATTATTCGTGCTAGAAATTCTGATAGCCTATCGTAAAAGCCGTTTAACCTAATTTAATTTTTACTTCAGTGTTACATTAAACTCAAATTTTGGAGTGTTGTTTCTAAAATACTTCCATACTCAGTTGCCATGGTAGTAACACTTCCACAATAGCCTTTTGGAGCTGAGGAATTAGGTCACTTACAGCACTGATACCGAATATAGTACATGGGCTCCCGTTGACCACACAAAAAATTAGCAATGACTAATCTAGTTTTCATTGAAAATATTACAATCCTGTTATTATAGTTAAATGTTAGTATTCCAAGTATACATAAGTTGAATTAAAATTATCTAAGTTCAAAAATAATATATTACATTTTACAGAAATACTTAGTTCAAAAATATTTAATATTTTGATGAAATCTTATCGTAATCTTATAGATTCGATAAAATCTTGTTAATAATCTTATAGATTTTAAACACATTAAATATAGCATTTAAAATCTATAAGATTTCATTTTTGCTTATAGATTATTTAAATTCTGTATTTCATGAACTAGCATTTTACTATGAGAATTAAATGTATGAAAAAATAAAAAAGACTAAAGTAAGTTAAAGATATTATTGATGAGAAAATATTACGATTTTTAGAAATATTAATTAAATAGACGGATTAAATATTTTGATGAAACCTTATTAAATAACCGCGTATGGTTGACCACCTAACCGGGATATATATTCGCACCCCAGGGCCTTTAGTCTCGAAAAAAAGATTGGTTTAGTTTGGAGCACTAAGGTGTATTGTTTTGCTCACGACGGTTAATGAGACCAAACCTACTGCTTAAACCCGATTCCGAAAGTCTACAAATATCCATGCCAGCAGCGCGATTCGAACCCGTGAACTCCAGTAGCGAAGATTTGGTTTGGAGCGCTACGATCTACTTTTTACAAAACGAGGGCTAATGAGACCAAGACCTACTGCTTAAAGCCGATTCCGTACGGCTACGAACATCCATGCCACTGTGAAATTCGAACCCATGAACTCTGGTTCCGAAGGCCAGCACCCTAACCGTTTGGCCATCGTTCGGCCCAGTAGTGAAGAGCAGCGCTCTACCATTCGATCATCGTTCGGCGAAAAGAGATTGGCACCATAAGCCATGGCCCCAGGCGGGCTGTTGCACCGGAGCATTTAGTTTAGTTAAATAAGTAAAATAAATATTATTAGTAAAATAAATATTCCTCTATTAGAGAATAAGCTATAAAAATCTTTATTATTTGAAATAGCCCATTTTTACGTACTTGGAATCAAACCCCGCCCACCGATATGAAAGCCGAAAATTTTACCTCCAAACCACCATAATTCATATGCAACAGGATAACCTATTAATGCTCGAGTCATTTCTACAAGTTATAGATTGTGGGCTTTCTTAAATCTAAGTTGTTGTGGATTTCACAGGAAAAAAAAATATATATATATAGAATTTAACCGACTTTAAATTATACAGCCTGTCCTCATTAGTGATAGGTTGACTTTTAAACATCATACGGAGTCATATAAAATAGAAAATTCATTCCATTTTCATATAAAACAGAAAAACATTGTGATGAGAGATTTATTTAATATCACATGAAACCGCAGTACTAGAAAATAGAGTTCTATAATAATGTATGATTTCAGTCGACGCAACTGCCAAAAAGGTAAATTCATGTGCAAAGCTCGAAAAATTTTAAAGGGTCGATCCAAATGACACAATTATTAATAATAACAAGTACTTGAAAACTTTGTGGATTGTTGACAGGATTGCCATTTACCGTTGTTGGAAAGGAAAACTCATTCCAAGAAAAGCATAAAAATTCTATAAACTATTTTTATCTGTACTTGAAAAGAGACGCTAAGAATTATAAACCTAATAAAGAGGGTGTATCAACGATTAGAAAACTGATGTTGATTAAAAAGAATTAATTTATCGATAATTCTGTAATTTTATGATATATTCATATATCGTCATCGAATATACATTAGTATACAAAACTTCAGTTCAACTGGAGATCAAGAAATTAACAGAAAATTGATTGTCTAGGGAGACATACAGTGTGAGGTAAATAAAAATGTGTGAAACTGAAATAAATAGTCAAATAAGAGAGACAAACATATTTAGTAAGCAAATAAAGGTAGAACCTGTATTGGTCTTATTTACTATTTCAATACTAAGGTTTGAGTTTGGTCTATGTATTATATTTTAATAATGTGTCACATATAATATTCATATTTTCCTCTCAAATACTGTACTATCAATGTTATCGTATTACTCTAAATCGAAGCATAAATTATGATACTCACAGAAAAGCAAATAATATTGATTAAAGGAAGCCTCAGGTTTTAGGCAAACTATTTCCCGATAACTTAACAGAATATCACAAAAAAAAAAAGAAAAAAATCTATAAAACTTTTTTGCTGTCCGCCAAAAGAACTAGTATTAGTTTTTCCTCACTCCTTCTTTTATCTTCAGGTATATCGATCTCTGAAAATCTATTAGATATTGTCTTTGAAAAGGAAAAGAAAATGCTACATCCATAACAATCTAAATGTACTTGTGTCATTGTGGTTACCATCGAGACAGCTTGTCAACAGTGAGTTGCATTCATGTGTTTTCAAAAATGTTTCTTCTAAATCAAAACACGATAGGTAGAATGAAGTAAATATTGAAGAACCGGTTTTATTTTCTTTTTCAAAGTTCTTGTTGCCGATATTTTTTAAAAATTTCATGGTTGAATCATACTGGATATAAATTTTCCTCCTCTGTTTCTTTAAAAGATATAATTGTCTATTATCACTTTTGAACATAAATTATGGTATGAGTAATTGCGAATTATGAACGACAATGAGAAATTTAATGGAGTTTTATTTTTAGAGATTTATATCAACAAAATGACATGTTTTTCATTGTCTAAACAAAAGAGAATGAAAGGGTTTTAAAATATTTTGTTATACAATAGATTACAATAATTTGTTGCTTCACTCATTCCTCCGTCCTATATTGTTAATGAATCTCTAAAGATGTAATGATCATGTAGAGCCTATTTCCATTTGTTCACAAAACTGTATAAAATATCTGCATTATTTATATGAAAAAAACAAATACTCCAAAAAATATTTGTTCTCGTAAACATCATAGCATTGTAAAGCGTAAAAAGTGTTTGACAAACAGTAAGTGCTATAATGTGTCACTACAGTACGGTCAGCTTTGAATGGGTGTAGAGTGCTACGGTCTACGTTTTGGCTGTACTAGAGCTAGTAAGACCGAGGCTCCGAACGGCTTCGAGTATTCATGCCCACAATGGGATTCGAGCACATGGCCGCCAGTATCAAAAAGCAGCGCTCATTTCTTATATCATCTACAGGCATGATCAGTTTTGTTTTCCTTTTATTGTGTTTAACACTGAATTTTTTTTCGCTTGATTAATCACTGATAGCTGAAACAAGATGAACTTCAGCATCCTAAGCAATAACAGTAGGGGAATACTTATTAAAAAAAGCATAGTAGCTTAAAAGTATACACAAGTGTCGAATCAATGTTATTAATGACACTTTGATTTCACTACGATTTGTCGACACGGTTGTGACCAATATTTACGAAATCCAAGCAACCATATACATTTTGCACATTTCAGATGCTATTGTACAAGTTTAAATATTATGGATTGTCAAATGTTATAGCTTCTAAACCTCCCAGTCGTTTCAGTGAGTGTAAGTTTAGGAGTCCCTTGGGTTAATCATAGGGTTGATTTAAAGTTTTTTTTTCCTTTATAAAATTGCGACTAACTCTGAGCAGGGGCGTACACAAGGGGGGGAGAGTTTACCCCCTCCCTTGAACTCAGACAAAATGGCAAATATAAAAATTTTAGTAGAAATTATGCGGCTTATTATTTTTTAGAATTATGAACCCCCTTGAAAACATTCTGCGTACGCCACTGTCTCTGAGAATAGTATTAACTCTCTTTTGAGATTAACCCTTCGTTTCACCATGTTGCAAATCTGCTTGCATCATACCCCAGTATATCTGTCATTTACACAACGAGACTGTTTTGTTTACTTCGTTGTCATGCAGCACACAATTTGCTCGCGGAATCCCGTTCCAAGGGGTGATATTAAAGTTAATTTCCGATCAAACTTTTTTAACAGAACGATAGTAGAATTATAGGACGCTTCTCTACGGTTCCGGAGTTGGCGCGTTCGAATCTCTCTGCTGGCATGGTTATTCGTATCCGTTCGGAATCGGCTCTAAGCAGTCGGTCCCGGTCTTATGGAATGCTTTTTTATCTGCTATGTTTCGAGCAACTTAACTACATAATAGTTTTCGTTTTTTAACACTAAACATACCATAACCGGTCAAATGACCGGTAATGTATATGTAAAAAATGCGACGGGTAATTAATTAAAATAAAAGTAAAAGAAATAGGTATATCTGTATTAAGTAAAATAAATAAAATAAAATAAATGGGCATGTATTAAGTGTTGGTATGTTTAGTGTTAAGCAGAAGGTCGGGGTTTCGTTAACCCTCGTGTAGCTAAACTGTATACTGTAGCGCCCTAAGTCAAACCAAATTAAACTATATCTATTAAAATTTTCTTTACTGTTTTATCCTGATTATAGATGAAATAAATTCTGGATTTGTTAAATTTAAAAAAGTATGACGATGCCAAAAATAGATTTATCACAAAGATAATTTCAAATTCTTTATGTAAAGGTAATGTTTGTCCAAAATGTTTATAAGATATATATTGAAGAAAATACTTGTTTTTTGACAAGTAGTTTTTTGACGTTTTCATTTTTACGCTTTAAAACTTTTTAATTATTTTTTAGGAGTTTGAAATAACGTATTCTAACATTTCAAGACATTGTTTTTTGAGTTTGTTGAAAGATAAACGGTTAAAACGACAGAGAAAACTTTAATCGTCCTACTAAACGTATACGATTATTTTTCTTCTTTCTGCATCATGCAATAAACTGCTTACTATCCTACACACGTAAAAAGAAATGAAAAGCTTCGTTTAGGAAAACGCTAAAAAGTGATTCCTAACTCTTTCATATTTATGAGCAGTAGTAAATCAGTAATGTTTAATGAGCTTTAAGAAGGTGTTCATTTGTTGTTTGTGGACTGCAAGTATAATGCACCTGATTTAAAATTATGAGTTGCCAATTTTTCCCCACTTGATTTTAGAGCAATGAAGTTTATACAGAATAAGCCATTGAACGCTTAGTTCTCTTTAGCCGTATGTAATATAATGATGCAGATTGGACCTATCTAATATACGTTTGCCTTCCCCTCTACCGTTCCTAATTTATAATGATAAGCTAATAGCATATTCCTATAAAAATTATAACATTAAATTAGGAAATTAATTTAAACGTTATTTTGTTCACATTTTTTTATCATCTACAAATTTAAAACTATTTATTGAATGAGAATTTAAATAAACACAAAAACAATTGTAATTAAAATGCATTTATTGATTTGATAGGAAAAATTCAAAATATCAACAAAATTATTATGTACTAACCCCTTCCCTTACACTGTTTCGATAAATTTGTCAAAATAAAAGGAAATGGGTACAAATCCTAATACAATAGTTAATTGCAGATTCAAATGTTATATTTCATTCCTATTTAGCCTTTCGAATTTTTGAACAAATATAAAACTTACTTGTTTTTCATTTCTCAATTTCAGCCGAACGCTGGCCGATTGGTTAGGGTGCTGATCGTCGGTACCAGAGTTCGTGGGTTCGAATCCCACTTTAGCATGGATGTTCGTAGCTGTTCGGAATCGGCTTTAAGCTGTAGGTCCCGGTTTCATTAGCCCTCGTGTGCAAAACAGTAGACCGTAGCACTCCAAACCAAACCATTTCTCAATTTCAGTGCTAATTGAAGTGAAAAACTCTCAAAACGAAAAAAAAAGCATTCTTGATTTTAATTTTTATAATAACATAGTTAAAATTAAGAATATATATATATATATAATTATTATTATTATTACTATTAGAAATCATGCGGCATAAATTTTCGGGCCCTGGTATAGATCTGCAACATATTTAAGATTTGTCATTTACGCAGTGAGCTTAAAAGGTGGTTTTGTTGATGGTTGCTACACAGCAACATTGCAACCAACACAAGAAACAAATGAGTAGGCCGCTGGTCTTTGGTACTGGAGTTCGTGAGTTCGAATCTCCCCTACTACCATGGATATTTGTAACCATTCAGAATTGACGTTAAACAGTACCTTCACACCAAAAAAAAAATAGGCAGTAGCACTCCAAACCAACCAACCAACCAATCAGAAATCAACACAAGTTGCTCGTAGAATCTATTGAACTTGTATTTTTTTTTTATGTAGAGACGCTAGAAGTAGATATATCCCACAGACATTCTGAAATTCTAAAGAATTTCAGAATGTCTGCGAGAAAAATTTTTTTTTAAATAATTTTAATCTTTATGTGAATTACGTTTTATTTTGTGCTAGCAGAAAATAAAAGGTTTAGCCGATTGTTTTTATGCTTTAAATTTTCGAAATTATTTTTATATGCCTGATATGATGGAATCATCTTCACTAC
>CM063502.1:143339270-143436770 GCA_032207245.1 Pardosa pseudoannulata
TTGAAATGATAAAAAAAAAGAAAGAAAGAAATGTTCGTTTTTAATGAACCGTGCCCAGCATTGCAACAGAAAACACAGGAAAAAATAAGGAAAGATTGTTTCCAATGTATAGCATAACTGTTATGAACTACTCGCTCGTAATTACACTACCAAAGCCGCTAATCACCACATAATTATAGGATTTGATCCGGATAATGAGAAATGTCGAATCAGCCATCGAATCGGTTAAACCTTCAAACCATTACAAGAAGTGGAATAGGGAAAATCGTGGTAGATAAATGTTAATATATATATATATATATATATATATATATATATATATATATATATATATATATATATATATATATATATATATATATATATATATATATATATATATACACATACATACAGTTAAAAGTTCCCTCAAAAAAGTAAAAAAAAAAACTGGTTCATCAGACGCTCATTCAAAGATGACAGATGAAAAAAAATTCACTTTTGCGAAAGGCCAGAACTCCAATTGTGACCTTGAAAACATGATTTTCCTAGATAATAAAGTAGGAAATATACAGCTGAAATAAATTGGTGTCATTCCTTCCAAATTCCATGGCTAAAATTATATGCATTGTGAAATACCAAGGAATTATATGCTCGGTTCTTCCCGGACGTTGGGTGACCGGTTTTCTCTTCCTCAACAGACACCGCCGGAAATACCCGCGGGGAGAAGAAAGGGATAAGTGCAAAAGTCTTGGACCAAATTTCCAGGACGAGGCACTACTGGTTAGCCCTGACCAGAGGAGTTACTCATTACGAGAGAGGGAGCAGCGCAAGTTATAAAATGCTTGTACACCCCTTGTACTTTTTCCACCCCTTCCCGAACGATGGCTGAATGGTAGGGTGCTACACTTCGGTACCCGAGTTTACTGGTTCGAATTTCACTGATGGCAGGGATATTCCCAGTCACTTCCTATTGGCTTTAAATAGATGGTCCCGGTCTCATAAGCCTTCGTGTAGCAAAACAGCAGACCATCGAGCTCCAAATCAATCTACGTTTTTTTTTTTTTCATTTAGTAGTGAGAGCTGTCCACCTTAACCTTAACCTTAATAATTAATAAAACTAAATTTTATTTAAAATTCATTTCCATACGTATTTTCAAAGATTCATTAGAACTGTTTCGAACAAAACAACTGTTGTTCGAAAAAAAATTCTCCACCCAGCTAGCAACTTTACGTTGGGCCAACGTTTTACTGCATACGTTGGGCCAACGTTGACCAACGGTTGGTTAATGGTTGGCTAATGGTGGTTGTTTACATATTGCCAACGCAATACTACGGTGGGCCAACGTAATACTACGATGGGCCAACGGAATGCCAACGTTTATTATCTCCGTTTATTATTTTGCTATAGTGTATAATATAGAATGGGCATGGACTATTACTTTGAAATAAGCTGATGTTTTTATAACATCAGTCATTTTTTAATTTTCCAAGAGTTAAAAAATAGAAAATAGATATAAAAAGAATGAGATAGGTTATTTTAGTCCACACCACACATTTCATATAATACTTACTCTGCGGCAATCCATTTATTCCTTTGAAATCTGTATTAATTTTTTTTAATGATATAATCTGTTTCGTAAATAAGAAACACGAAAATTTCCCCTTCTGAGAGCTAAAAATAGATAATTGAAGAAAAGCACAACACAACAGAGGTTAAACAAAAAATATATACATAGTTTAGTTATTTTTCTTTTATTTACAATTTTTTTAAATTTAAATTCGGCCACCATTTCCATCTAAAAAGTTCTCTACATTTTCTCTGGATTCACAATTTCATGGCATCTGAAACAGAAATAAGTAACTTGAAAAGTATATATTGTAAAATGTTTTAATGTTACCACAGACATTTCCTTTTATCCTTTTAGCTTTTTAAAATGATTCAAATGATTTGAATATGTAAAAAAAATAAAGGCAAACATAATTACATCTAATAAATAAAATTAAGTTATAAAGTAAATAAGTTTCATAACTATGATAAAGTGAAATCCATAATATTTACATATCATTATACAACTTTATTATTATTATTAAGAAAAGACACAAAAAATTAACCTAACGATAATTTAAATCAGCATGCTTTAAAAAAATTATGTCACCTATCTTAAATTGACTTAAAATTTGCTATTTTCTTAAATCTGTACTAAAGAAGTGTATTAAAAGGTATTAAAGATCAAAGTGTACTAATACACCGTGTATATACTTTTGTAAATGGTATGTTACTATTAAAAACACAAAAGAGAAACTACAGTTCAGACATTACAGACAGTACAAACATCGTTTTCTTCAGGAATAAATTAATAATAATGATAGAATACAAAAATATCAAGAGAACTTACCTTGCAAATTTGAAATCCTGCAGCGATGGCGCGTTAACCCTAAAGATAGCGGTTGATACACATCTTTCTCTTTTGGCGGAGCTTCTGCACATGCTCGTAGATATAGGCGGTTACTTTTCTTAGCCAATGGTATGCTGATATTTGTGCAAGAGGCATAAACAGAAAATCTCTAACGTTGGCCCAACGGTTGGCCAACGTTTCAGAATTACCGATATCCAACCAAACATTTTGCCAACTAATTACCATCACTTCATTTCCCTTTTCTACGTTTACCCAACCAAAGACCAACAGCCAACTTATAGCCAACGAAAATCCAACGTTTCCGTGCTAGCTGGGCACTGTATTATTAAAGCTAACTTTTGAACTATGTCTTCAGTTCTACAATATGCTATAAAAATCCCTTCAATGTAACAAAATTTTTCACGAGCGTTTGAATATTAAATTGTATCCTTCGTGATTCATTGCAGTTGTCCAACTGACCCAAAAGGTTTGGGCAAGATGGAATCGACACGATGAACTGGTTTAATGATCTTTTCTAGGCATCCTGCTCGATAATCATCTTACTGATATTCTTAGAGCACTCTGCTCTAGAGGAACCAATGTGAATAATAATTTTCAATCGAATATTTCTTGCAGGTAGGAGTCCTGTCTTGTGACCATCAAGTTCAAACCTGGGCACAGTATAAAAAAAAATTCGCTTTTTTTTACAAATTAGATCTGTGCGAAAAGTCACTCCCTTATATGTCGTTCGTACGCATTCAAAGCAATTCTCTAGGTAATTACATTATATATGTGCGGGAATGTAGTATGTATGCATATGTATGTTTATATATATATATATATATATATATATATATATATATATATATATATATATATATCTTATACATAGAGAGAGATAGACAATATTTAAACTTACTTTATAATTGTAAGAAATACTGAAAGTGTTTAATGAAATAAACAATTTCGTTACCGATATATTTATTACCAAAATATATTTAATTGTGTTATTACAAATTTTGGTGGTAAATTAAAATTACACCATGGCCACCGTTTCTTTTTTATCGCCATAGCTTATGTATCGTTAAATAACCAGAAGTGGGGTCAGCCAGGTGCAAGATTGAACTAAACCGTTCATGTGATGAACATATGTAGTTATATGGTTTAACAAGAGATGGCGCTAGCAGTTTATTTGTCAATGTAAAATCTGAAAATGCCAGTTATATAATTTATAAAATCAATAAAAAAATTAAAATTCCCTTAGAGCTATTTATGTTTTTTTAATTTAATAATAGAGTTTGATTAACTAGTTAGCTTAGTAAATTTTTACACACAAAAAAAACTCAGATTAGCTTCTTAATAAGAAATGTTCTTATTACTGTCCTATGAAACATCCGTCATTTCTTTACTGCATAGAATGATGAGGTTTGATAAATGGATTCAAGAATAGAATCGTTGTGGTTTGTGGTATTTTTGAAAAAAAAAAAAATAAATAAATAAATTCAAATGGTTTTTTCTTCTTTTAGCTTTTTGATAGAGGTAGCATGCTCTCTTACCAACTGAATCGGGATTCAAACAGAGTGAGAATTCTGATTAGGACTGCCGAATTTATATAATCTAAACGTCTGATGGAGAACTGTGTTTAGGTGCCCAAAAATTTGTATTCATTAATTTAACAGCTTCCCCTTTTTCCTGAAGAATTAACAGCAATTTAGCATAAGGTTAAAAACTTAGTGTATTTTAATTGTATTTTCAAAACTGAAAACCTTAATAATTAATAAAGCAAAATTTTATTTAAAATTCATTTCCATAAGTATTTTTAAAGATTCGTTAGAACTGTTTCGAACAAAACAACTGGTGTTCGAAAAAAATTCTCCAGTGTAATATTAAAGATAACTTTTGAACTATATCTTCAGTTCCACAATATGCTATAAAAATCCCTTCAATGTAACAAAATTTTTCATGGGGATTTGAATATTAAATTGTGTCCTTGGTGATTCATTGCAATTGCTTACCACAGTAAATATCTTCTGCTTAATCTTGAAACTTGGTGATCCTTAAATTCAGTAAATACCTGGTATAAAATCTTATTTTAATTGTTTCTAAATTATCTTTGTCTTTATATCCTCTGTAAATAGATGAAATAAGTATCTGGAGAATTTTACTATTTTATTTCGTCTTCGAAAATGTTTGATTATTTTATTTCTATCTCTGTCCTGCAAGTTTGTTAAGTATGTCGCAGAATTCATAAGCTTTAATAGAATACAATTATCCGTAATATCTAAAAAAGACATCTAAAACTTACCGCCGCATACGTTACTTGTTATCAGTTTTATTTTTAGACTGGGACGGGTCGCGGAGAGTTTTCTATATCTGTTGTTTGCGCTAGGTTTTTCTTAGAAATTAATGAAGATAAACTTATATATCTGGTAAGTTTTTTCTAATATTAATTTTTCTATTATAAATGTAATTTTAAATTGATATATATTCAAATTGTGTACATTTTTGTATTGTTTTTCGATAAACCACATATGAAAGTGCTAAATGTGGTTGAAAATAGCTTCTGGAATTTCTTATATAAATTTAAAAAGGAGTTTCTGAAACTGTTCTATATTTGTGGTACAGACCACACAAATAGAAAATGGGATGAGGAGTGAGGCACTCTTCGAGTTAAATTTCTTTTCAGTCTTATTTGAAAAAGGGGCATATGAATTACTAGTCTTTTTAATATTTTTATATCGTGTTAAAGTAAGTGTGTGTAAAGAATGTATAGTACTTGTAAGTGTAATTAACGTAAAGATTTGTTGTGTTCTGTAATTATTGATTACTATATTTGATTTTACCCTTATGGAAATACATAGAATCGTATAGAAATTTCTATAGTAAAAACTCTACAGAACTATGACTGGATTTTCTACAGAGGCTTCTATAGAAATTTTTATAGAATCTCTATAAGAAATTTTATAAAAATGTTTATAGAAAACCTTATAAAATTCTTAAATGAAACTTTATAGATTGTCTTTAGAAAACAATATACACATTACTCAAATTAGTAATAACTGAAGGTTTATGATTCACACGGGGAATATGACCAAAATATTTTAATACACTCTCATCTTTACAAAACATTCGCAATAAGTAAGATATTAAACATTTTACATATATCTTCATCCTCAAATTAGTAATCTCTATTTAAAGATTCAAATATTGCCTCGATGCAATTACTAATACATACTCTCATTTTGACCATATCAATTAAAGACTAAATAGAAATGTTATCCTGCGTGTTAGTTTCTACTCATTTTAAAGCACTATAATTATAATTTATATATTGTAACCTGAAAATTGATTTTCTTGAACAATGAACGAATTCAACAATACTGTATATGTCAATGATAACGGGTTTTTTTTTTATACAGAAACAAAAAGTTTTAACGTTGCGTATTGTTGTATTTTATTTATTATAATATCGTTAGCTGACTTTTTTATAATTTGAATACTGGGATAAAGTTTTGTACACCATTCTTTTAAAGGAAAACATTTTTTTCCCAAATTTCTCCAATAAATGCTGCAAAATGATGCAGCTCCCACTTGTCAAATAAAATTGATGATTTTTCCGATAACTACCCATTTCAAGTTAAATCCTCGATTTAGAATTTTAAATACTCCTCAGCTACTGACTAAAAATATTTATCAGCCGAATAGCTATTTCCAATATAATGTAAACTTAAAAAACGCTGTGCTATTTTATGTGCTGTCTTTGGTGAACCACATACAACCATGTATATTTTTAAAAAATAAATTTTTAAAAGAGTACTACTTATATATGATTGAAACTTCGTATAAAAATTCTGATATATGTTTGCGATGAAAGAAAAAAAAATGTATACTCGATTTTTTTTCAAACAATTAATCTAACTATAATATTATGAAAGAAAATTAAATATTCCAAATGACTAAAACTTTTTAATATATATATATATATATATATATAAATAAGTTAATTTGGAAGAATGCTAAGGAAAAGCTACATGCTTTTTATTAATGCGAATCTATAGGTCGAGGAGAAGAAAGAACTTGTTAGAAAGAATTTCTGGAAAAATGGATAAAATCAGTTCTTATTATGACTTGATTTAGTATAACAATTTATTTTAAATTTTTTAGAAGTCATATCAGAACACAGATTTATCATAAATAATTGGTGTAGAAAATTTTAAAACACGAAAAAGTCCTTTTTTTTAAATAAATTTTTAAGAATATTTTGAATGGAAGAATTTACTTTTAACCGGTATCAGAGAAAAGAGAAGAGGGAAAATGAATTAACAATATATTGTATACATAAAATATGATTCCCACTTGTTAATTGGAAAATGTTCATAATATCTCTTTGCTAGCTTCTGTAACCATATTTCCTACAATTTTTTTCTGAAAATTTGTAAAGGGGAATTAAGGCTAAGAATTTTATGTTAGTAATTTATTCATTGATATATTTGATAATCTTATATAAAATTCGATAAGGATATTTATTTACAGCGTCTGTTATGTGTTTTTTTAGAGGTCGTGTAAAAACTGATTTGAGTAATTTATATTCTACATATAATGATAGATAAATTCAGCAGTTGTAGCTTATTAAGCGTATGATATTGTCGTGTAGTCCTCTTTTATATTTGAGTATCAACCTGTGATCAAATGTATAGTGGTGATTTATTTTTATTTGCGTTGTGTTAAGTATTTTTGTACTAAATTTAACCATAGGTTCTGAGAAACTACAGACATAAAAATGAAAATAAACTAACAGCTAAATTGACAGCAACCGAGACTAGCTTAATATTAAAGAAAAAGTAAATTTATTATAATATATATACATCTATTTACATACAAATTAATGCTAATTTTCATAAAATAAGCTTTGTCAACATCTTCTAAATTAGTTCTGACAAATTTATTATATACTTAAGTAATTTTGTAAATAGATAGAGGACCTAATCTCAATTTCAAAAATGTATGTAAAAATTTGGGGTACCTTTGTGGGTCTAAAATGTTGGGCCCGGAACACTTCTGGTTGAAGGGTATCTATGGCTGATCAGGAGAGGGAAATCTATATATCATCCGTTGGTCTCGTCAGGGGTTTCCTCCTGAGTCTTTGGGGGTGCGGCCGTACTATTTGGTGCAGGAACACTTCATGTCGGACTTGGCTGGACTATCGAGCACCTTCTCCTCTGGACTCACGAACAACTTCCGTCGGACCCGAGTGGACTCCCGACTTTCGAACCTCTTCTTTTGGGACCTCCGAACCTCTTCTCTGAGACCTCCGAACCACCGTCTCATCTTTTAGATTTTTCATATTTAATTATTTCAACCTTTTCCGCTCTTCCTTCTTGTCGTCCAATCGGGATAGTTGTCAGAATTTCATTGGCCTGCTTCAAACCCCGCCTTGAGACCGCCAACATACCAAACCTTATCCCTTCTAATTGGGCACTGTCCCTTAGGGACTCATAAATACTCCACAAAGGTACATTCTTATTTAATGTCAAGTACGGAGACGGGATTCTAATCTGGGTCTGGGATCAGAACCCCGCCCGAAACCACCGTACAAGACAAACAATATCCGTTGAATAGAAATTTATGGTCCTCCATCTCTTTACAAAGATGTGATGAAGTCAGATTTAGATCCCGAACATTTTACTTCTTGTATGAATGAATCAATTATATAACAGATCTAAATCGCCTCATCACAGATATTTAATGTAATACAGTAATTAAACGTATCCATATTTTTTCTTTTACTTCAAATGAACTCAAAGCGAAGTTGTAGGGATTTTCAAAGTTTATATTTGTAATATTTTTTACCAGAAAAGGAAACTTTTTAATGAAAAAAAAAATTTCCTTGAGATAATTTCTGCTTCTCGTAAAATATCTCAACAACTTTTTTTCTAATATTTTTTAAGCTGTTGAAACTGGAGGGAGAATGGGCAAATCTTTTCATATATACCTCGAAAGGAACTGTAAGTATACCTATCGTGTTCAAGGCTGAAAACGATAAAAATAGGGGCCGCCCACAGATATCACTCTTGGAGAAGGGGGGAACAAAAAGTGTGACACCACATAGTTTGGTTAAAATAAAAACGTTTAAAATCAGCAGACTATTTTAAAGCTGTTTTTAAATTATTAAACTTTGTAGGTATTATATCAAATTTCATTTAAAATTACAAAATACTACTGTTTTCAATTGCTCTTTTATATTAATATTTTATTGTTATTGTATATTAATTATGTTTTTGTTGTAGTTCTAACTCTTATTTCATACAAAATAACTACATGAATCGTTTAATAGTTATATTTGCAGATGTCATTAAAACACACAGTAAAAATTTAAAAATAAAATTTGAAATATGATTTACTTCAAATTTTATTTGTTTTGTTTCGGAGCACTACAGTCTACTGTTCTGCTCACGAGGGTTAATGACACCAAGATCTACTGCTCAAAACCAATTCCGAACGGCTCTAAACGTTCATGCCAACAGCGAGATTCGATCCCGCGCACTCTGGTTTCGAAGAGCACCGCTCAACCATTCGGCCATCGTTCGGCTACTTTTATTAGTGCTTTGTTTCTGACCTGCAAGTGTATGTTTATGTAATATTCCGTGAAATGTGACAAGGGCGTGGAGGGGCGGGGTGTCCAAATTATTGAAAAAAAGTGTAGCCTCATTTATGGACATCCCTATATTTATTTTTCTTTATGACTACATTTCTTTTGATAATAATCATTTTTAAAGACTAATATTAGAGTCTATAATGCAAACAGCTAGCAATGTAAATTATGACTCTACCCCTGAAAATAATTGGGTGTTAAATAAATAAAATATTGTGCATCTAACAAAGGACAGATTAAATAAAGTAAAACGGTGATGAAATAAAAGGAACGAGAAAACATATCACTATCTTCTAAAATTAAATAATTTTCTTCTAAATGATATAATTTCTGGGAAATGAATATAGGGAGGCTTGGAAGGTAACATTATTTTTAACATATTCCCAAACGAGAACTAATTAACCTGGGCATTATTAAATATCTTTTGAGAGCTCCTATAGCAATGGAGTTCAAACCATCAGACACAGGAAGGTTGCAACTTATCTGCTTGGTTGTCATCCTCCGAGCTTCCATAAATGTGTGGGGGAAGTGAGGGAGGAGTAAAACTAGATGTCTGAATGTTTGAATGGGTTTATTCTGTTTCTACATATGGAGTAATCCGGGGTAACTGTGTTATATTCTTGCCGTAAAATGGTACACTTTACCTGTAGTGGGGAATAGCTGAACGTCTCTAGTACATATATGTTACATCATAGAAAAATAATTCCAAATGTTGGATTTAAATGAACCTCTCTGTTCTTATTATCAAGCTATCGAATGAAAGGTATAGAGATAAATTACAAACAAGATCATTTTAAAGCATTGTCTATTATTAATAAAATATATCACGTTTCCGATGCAGCTTTTGTAAATATTTTCGTAGTTTATCTCCATGCGCACTGATTTCTAAGTTTTGGATTCAGTTTTGGCATTACCGGCGGAAAGTTTGTTGATTTTTGTTTCGGAATGTAATAACATGGCAAGTAAAGTTAAAAAGCGTTTGAGCTGAAGTGTAAAATGTATTCTACGTTTTACATTTTTATAAGAAGATACAGCTCATCTGTTAGATGATACTGCGACATCTTCTCTAACGAAACTTCTTTCCTAACTTTACTCATTTTATTTTGTATTTGTTATTTTCTAAGTGTATTCAATGGTCGCAGTAAGTTTTTGTATTTCAGCAATGCACTATAAAGAGGTAAGATAATTGTTAGGTGGTTGTGGTAAATACTAATACGATTTAAAATAATATTTATACAATTTTTATGAAATCTGTGAAATTAGTTTTTCTGCTGATAGGGCAACCCAAATTACTGGTAATTCAATATATTGGCAAAATCATACAATGAAAATTAAAATTTCTTTTTGAATTGTGTTAATAGTCGTTATTAATCTCGAAAAATAATTTAAGCTGAAATAGTAAGAAGAAAAGGTAAAATATGCGTTATTTCTTACTAACTGGCATTATAAATTTACAGGTTTCAATCTCATATAGGCACGAATGCGGATTCCACCATCAGATTTCCTTTTCTCTCATAATGTTTATATAAAAAGTATTAGACTAATTCATGTTCTTATATTTCTATGATAAATTTATGGCTTTTAAGTTTTTAAAGAGTATTTTTCAGTTTAAATTTTTAATTATATATGAATTTAAACTTTTGAGATTAAAAAGAGGTAGCTTAAATATTTTTCCAGAATTTATACTTCTTATAAGTTTTCCTTATACAATATAATCAATATCTAAAATGTATTGTTAAAATATTACATTTTTTGGTTTGATTAATAAGTGTCTGAATCGTTGGTTACAAATTTCAGAAATTCCAATGCATAAAGTCATATCTTTTCATTTTTATTTGATAGTTGTTAATTAGAAATAACTAAATGCTTTTCTTATATCCCATATATTATAATATATAGTATAACAAAATAAAACTCTTATATATTTCCATCCATGTTTAAGAATCTATTGATAATAACTTTAAATGTTTGTAAACTTTGAAAAATGTTCTGAGAGATTTGTACTGAAAAGGTTTTAGATAACTCTTGCTGAGATAATGTTATCACAAATAAGCGACTACTTTATATGAAACTTTACTTAATTTTGATAAATATAATTCATATAAATGTTTATTTGTAATATTACTTTTGTTCAATATGTGAACATGTACATATCCATTGTTTATCGTCAATGAATTTTTCTTTCTTCATATTACATCAAATACGCATAGTTTATGTATTTTTATTTAAAAGGATTTGATAAAATTATTTTTCCTAAGTGTTCTCTACTATTGAAATTTAAGAGAAATATTGCCTGCATTACTACTCACACTCTTTCTAGATATGCTATAAATATTTAGTATTTGTAGTATATTTATTTTATTAGACATAATTTTAAAAATTATGGGATTTTATCAAAAATATATAAAAAATGTATATGAATTTTCAAAGTTTTGTGCTGCTATTGATCTCATTTTCATTTTATATTTCCTGTAGCTTTTTATAAATCATAATCTAAGTTTTATATTTTTAATACCCAAATAGATCCTTTTTATACAACAATCTTAATTTTATTATTTTCTCGTCATTTTCTTTAATTTTCTTGTTAGGTCTTTACTGTGTATATTTTATTCATTTTACACAAAGTGTTTTCTAATGTGCATAGAACCTTTATCAAATAAAATTAAAAATTGTTCATATTTTATTTGCTATATAACACTGCACTTTATGCCTAGTACTGTACTTTTGCTATACTTTATGCCTAGGGCTATTAAATATTGTGTAAATATAATTACTACTCATCATGGAATGGTACATCAGGAAAAGAGTCTATTTATGTATTTATTTTTCATGTATAAAATAAAATTTTAAGTTCTCATTGTAGTATTAAAATCAGTCTATTAATATTATTCCTAAAATTATAGCATTCTGTTTAACATTCTCTTATAATAACTTCATTATCAAATAATCTTTTTCCTGTAACTTTTCTCAAGTGCAGAAACAACTTTAGTTTTTTCCCTTTACCACTCGTATTTTTATCTAATTTATTTTTCCTTCTTTTTTTTCTCAATCACTTTTTATGCATTTCATTGGTCAGCATATCAAGCTGCATTTAAATATCAATTTGTCTTTTTTCTTAGTGTTATATGAAGGAAGAATATCACTGTTTCTTTGAAACAGATATATACTTTTACATATGTTACATTCTTGCATTATCTTTGATAACTTTAATTATATGTAATTTCTCTATAAAACTTAATTTTACATTCACGATGTTTTGATTAATCTTTATTTGGTCACAGTACTTTAAAGAAAATATAATAATCATCTTCAAATATGCTAGTTTATCTATGCATTAAACTCTGAGTATGAATTAAATATTTTTCTTTACTTCTGTGTTAGTAATAAATGCAGGAAAATTTCAATATTCCATTAATTTCAAAAATGTTTCGTATAATTTTTTTTTTTTTTGAAAATAACTAATTTTTTCTCCACTTTGATTTATTTTTTCATATTTATTAAGCATAATTTTTCTTCCTAGGTGATCAATTGTAATTGAATCTATCCATCCCCCTAATTTGGCCAATATATAGTGCATTTATGGAAGATATGATATATAAAGATGTTGTTGTAATTGGTAAGACCTAAAATTGAAATTTAAAAATTCTTGTGTTATATGTGTAAAAATTTATTGGTACTGGTCCTGTAATGATCAAGATTATTATAGAATCAGAAGAAATTTTTCTTATAATACTTATAACTATTACCAAACAAATAATTTTAATTAACAAGCTTATCATAAACATAATCACTTTATAAAATGAATATGGAAATGAATTTAAATAAAATTTTACAGGTTTCATATTAAATGAGCTTTAACTTGCAACACATATTTTTTAAATATTAGGAAACTTAGCATGAATTGCCATACTTTCTAATAATGATGTATATGGAAAGGTCTGCAGTGAGCCTCATTCACTGGCCTGACAATAGATGGCATGACCTGACCAACTACATCTCTCTCTCAGAGATCTGTTAGGGGAAGTAAATTTGTCTTTCAAACTCTCGCTTCTTACTTTGTTTTCTATTTACCTGTCCATGCACTATGCATCTTGGCACATGCCTGTATTATATTTTTCATTGTTCAATTTTACTTTAATATTTTTTAAATAAATATTTGTATCATCGTATATTAAATATATTATTTTCTTATTTTAAATATTATATTCTTATATTAAATATGTTGCTATTTTAAACCTTTTGCGAGTCCAGAAGTAGAATTAGAATTAAGGTGGGGCGGCCCACAAGGACACTAGCACTGTGGCCTAAGGCTTATTGTACTGAACCCCCCCCCCCCATTCACTGGAGCAAGGAGTTCCAGCACAAGGTTAAGAAATATTAACCATTAGATCTCAGAGAGACCAATAGCTGAGATAAATTTCAGCAGCAATTTAACCAGGAAGTTAATCAACTCCCACAGCTCGATGGAGTCCAGTAATAAGATTAGCTACTTTCAATTTCACTTCAGGTCATACTAGAAAAGAGAGATTCTAAATTCAGAAAATTTTCATACATCTCAACTTAGTGAAAGTTTATATACATTTGGACAAACATAATGAGCACATACAAGAATAAATTTTAAGCTTTCTTAAAGGAAAAGTTTTCTTTTAAATTTATTTTTATTATTTTGGTCAAGTAAAGAAGCAATTACTGGAATTGTACTAAATTAATTGTTTTGCTACTTTATATAGCATTAAAAACCATCAACTAAATATTTGCTGAGCACATTGCATATGGTTCACAAGATTTCACATTTTTAGTAGGCTGAATGTTGTGGCTATCATGAGATTTCTTACTTTTAGCAGACCACGCATTGTGGCTGGGTCACGAGACATCTCATTTTCATGTTTTCTTGGCTGGATCAATGCCTAATCAACCAGAAGCAAATATCTTTGTTACATTACCAGGGTAGAAGAAGTTTCAAACTAAACAATACAAAGTCTGTTTGTCCAAAGGAAAAAGGAGCAAAACAAGAAACTGCTGCAAATATGCCAAAAACCATTGCACAAGGGAATGTGCTTTACCAAAATCATACTCTAAAGCATTATTTAAGTCTGTGAAATAAATAATAGTTAAAATGTAAAATATCTTATATAGTAAACAGATATTAAAAATATATTTAAGAATACTGTTTATGAGCATGTCTCTGATGATATTATTTGTCCCTTCATCACTTGGGATTCAATCTTTCATACAGGTGCCCTGTAATTAACTTACCAATGTGGGAAGATATTTATGTAAATATAATACAAAATGCAAATTAAAAATGTGCATATATGCATCCTATTCCTTGCCAAGCATGCTTCTAGAGAATTCTAAAATGCGTGGGCTCTGGGAGTACATAGAGCATTGTATGTATTATATTAATATAAGTGGTCTTTATTTAAGTATTTTAAGACTTCATATTCTGATAACAACCTGCAACTAAACTGTAACTGTTATGGGAAAAAAACCACTTGTAATTCTGACTCCTGACTGCAGCATTGCTTGTGGCAATAAAATATCAAATTTGATTGCTTGCTCAAAGATGCATTTCTAGTAATCTATGTGTATGATTTTGTTTAGCCTAAGTTATTATTAATAACGTTAATAGTTATGGGCTCTGTATGCTTATTCTGCAAAGAATTTTGAAAAGATAATAGAACTTCAGTACATGTTTGGCTTAAGATGGAGATGTTATGGCTGATCTGAAGGTACAAATTGATAAGCTAGAAGGGGCTGAAAACTGGAGAAAATGGAAGTGACAAATGAAAATACACTTCAAGCAGCATGATTTAACATTAATTATTGATGGAACTAGACTTTGTCCAGTTTCTGACGATATTGCAACAATTATGAATGATGATGTAAAGAAGGTGTCTGAATGACAGTATGATAATGATAAGGTGGCTGCACTTATTGCAAGTATGTTGAGCACCTCTTTTGCTGATTTAGTAATGATGTACTCCAGTGTAACAGACATTTGGGACAAATTAATTAGTGTTTTTCAACAAGCAGTATCCACAGACTCAATTTATTGATGACTCAATTTTTTTCAAATCTAAAGATCCAGATGACAATGTTGCAACACATGCAGCTAAAGTTGAAAGAATTTTTTGTGATATGAACAATGAACTCAATCACAATGGGTTCAGTTCCATTCTGCAAGAATTACTGCATTGTAAAATACTGTTTACTGTGGGTTCAGAATTCCAAGAATTAAGTAATGGGGGAGAATCTTTAGACTCTGATAAACAAACTAAAAATCTAGTTGAAAAGCTGTACACAACTGAGTAGTGTGTCAAATCTAATGCTACTGTGGACTATGGTACATTTGCAGCTCATGCTTCTGTTTCTAGGCAAAAAGCTGTAAAAAATGTGGAAGAAGTTCCTAGAAAATGCTCATAGAAATTATGTGAAACTTTGTGGTTCTAAACAAAAGTACTGTTTTAAATGCTTATCGAGTACACATTTGTATAAAGAATGTCCAAAGAAAAGGTTCAATGACAAATACTCTAAGCAGAGCAAAGGTGCATTTGCTCCTTGTGCAAACAGTACTCAGCCTAATATTTGGGTCTGTGATTCTGGTGCATCTTACCATATGACTGCAAATAAGCAGTATTTTATCTCATACAATCATTTCTCTGTACCTATAGAGGTTTCACTTGCTGACAGTAATAAAATTTATGTGTATGGATCATGAAAAATAAATATCTAAGATTCTTTTCATAGCAGATTGTATATAATGCTTGCACAGACAATGTTTTGTATGCCAATGATGTAAAAAGCATCTCTGTGCTATGCAACAGGTAGCCACACATGGTGTGGAGATAAAAGCAACTGAAAGGTATGTTCAATTTTACCGTAATGAAGAACTTATTGCTGTTGGTTCCTGTACAGATGGCACATATATTATGTCAATGAAAGTTGTTATTTCAGAAAATAAAGTAAAATAATACAAGTAAAATAAGTATTGTAACAGAATCTGAATCTTTAGAGGTATGGCAGGAGCATCTTGGCCATCAAAAAAGTGGTATGTTCATAAATTATTAATTGATATGGAAATACCTGTAAGCCATGCAGAGACAAGTGATATCCATGATGGATGTGCTCTTGGAAAAGCTCAATGAAATCCTTTTAAATCACATCCCTGTTAAGTCATGTTAACTGGTGAAATCATAAATGCTGATGCAAATGGTCCAATGTGAGCTCCTTCAGTGGTGCACAATATTATATTTGTTTTAAAAAATAACTGCAGTAAATATCACAAAATTTTTTTTTTAATTTGAAAAGAAAAGTAAGGTCAGTTGCTACTTATATATGTTTCTTTATGAAGATGCTAGTCTTTGTCATGATGTGAAAGCTCTGTACTTGGATGGAGGTGGTGAATTTGACTATAATAAAGTCCGACAAATCCTTACTGAAAAAGGTACAGTTCTGACTCTTAGTGCACTACTTACTCTCCAGAATGAAGTGGATCTGCTGAGAGGGAAAATAGAACAATTGTTGAACTAGCTTGTTCTATGGTATCTACAAATGAATTACCATGGTTTCTTTGAGCTAATGCATGTGAAACAGCAGTCTATTTTCTAAACCATACTGGTGTATCTTGAGAAGAAAACAAGAGCCCTCATGAACTTTGGATTGGTGAGCAAACAATGAAACTAGACTATTTAAAAGTATTTGGAACTGATTGTTATGCACATATATCAAAGAACTTTAAACGTAAATTTGATGACAAAAGTATTAACAGTCACTTTGTAGAGTATGTCAATCAGAAAGGTGGTTATAAAATTTACTTGCATTCTCAGAACAAAATTATACATTCCCAAGATATAGATTTCAAACCTGAATGTTTATGTGCCACTTCTGTGACTGTGGAGGTGGAGGAAGATATAAAAGAAAGGGATGAAGGGATTCAGAGAAAAAGATTAATCATTCAGAACAGCAGAAGTAATCTGCCTGAAAATATGGACCAAAAAAAGTTTACCTGCATGGATGAAGTCTGGAGAATATCTTATTGCAAATATAGCAGCAACAGAAGAATGTGAAGTTTGTTTATCAAACATAGAGCTAACAAGAAACTTTTTGTTATCATCTATGCTGATGATAGCCTTGTTATTGGGACTGATAAAGTTGAAGTAGAGGAATTCACAAATTAACTTAGTCAATCTTTTCAGATCACAAGAGGTTCCTTGAACCAGGTTTTAGGTGTGAATAAATCAAAATTGGATGATGGTTCAGTTTTTGTGAATCAGTGTGCCTATGTTAAGGAAATCCTTTCAAGATTTCATATGGACTGGGCTAATTCAGAATCAACCCCAAGGGATAAGAGTTTTGTTCCTGATGTCACAGAAAATAAATTGATAGGAAAAGAAGTTCCCTATTGTTAGAATCATGATGTGCCTTGTCACTCCTACAAAACATGATCTAGCATATGCCATAAACATTGTTTCAGAAAATCTGGAAATCCCAGAACCTCTGATTGGTGTGAAGTTAAATGAATCTTTAAATATCTAAAACGGTTAGTGGGTTTTTGCTTGCTACACCAAGCAAACTGTCATTTTAATGAGCTAAAAGTATATAGTGATACTAATTATGCAGGATATGTAAAGAACAGACTCTCAAGAAGTGGAATGGTTTCAAGTTTTTGAGGTGGAGCCATCTCCTGGATGACTCAAAAGCAGAAGAGTGTAGTCTTATCTATTACTGAATCAGAATACGTTGCTGCAAGTGAGAGTTCAAAAGAACTTATCTGGTTAAGGCATCTGAGTAAAATAACAAATATTGAAACTCCATCCTTCCTAGTAGACAATACTAGTACTGTGAAACTAGCAAGAAATCCAGAGTATCATAAGAGGTCGAAACATATAGATGTATGTTGTCATTTTATGAGAGAAAAATTTATTGATGGTGAACTAAATACAGTTAGCAGACATCAAGACCAAACCACTATCTACTCTTAGGTTTAAGGAACTGTGTACTTTATTAGGGCTATTTCTCTTCAGCAGTCTAAATGTTAAATAACATTGAATTCATGTTTATTAAGTTATGGTTTGTGGAGACGATATTGTGGTAACAATGTACAACTAAACTATAACTGTTATGTGAAAAAAAAGATAACACTTGTAATCCTGACTCCTGACTGCAGCACAGCTTGTGGTAATAAAATATCAAATCTGATTGCCTGCTCAAATATACCTTTCTAGGGAATCTATGTATATGATAGCTGTTTTTGTTTTAGCCTAAGTTATTATTAATAACATTAATAGTTGTTTATCTAGACATAAAGAAAATCAAAACAGAATTGAGTTTTATGTTAAATCTAATCTTTAAAGTCATTCATTCCATAGAAGGCAGTAGTTCTTTTAAATGTTTAAAAATGCTGGCTACATCATAGTTAACTGTATGTGAGTATTTTTAATTTTAAGTAAATTTGTTGAAAATCCCTACCAACAAAAGTTATAATTTTCAATTTGCTTGTATGAGAGCTCAAAATTATTACAAATATGTTTATGATAAAATTACACATGCACTTTCACTATAAAAGTAACAATGTTTTAGAGCATATCTGAGAAGAAAAATATTACAACAAAATGTTTATTCATATAAATTATTATTAATCCAGTTTTTTGTTTCTGATATTTTATTTATTAATATACTGTAAAAAGTTAAAAATATAAAGGTAATCTTTACTTCATGTGGAAAATAGTTTTATTTTATATTATGATATTAAAAAAAAATTAAAAACACAAGTGTAATCTTTTGCTTGTTTCATTTTCAATGGGCTTTTTTTTATAAAGCTTAATGTTCATAGTTATTATATAATAAAAGATTAAATTTTAAATACATTTTCAATCAGATTTTATTCAAATATCTTTGTAGGGAATGGTCCTTCTGCAATTACATTATCGTATATGCTAGCTGGTAACTGGCCATATTATAATGGCCTTCCCCATCCGATAGATTTTTTACAGTACAGACTTGAAGAAAATAAAGAATACTCATTGCTTGAACAGGTAATTTTAGTTCCATTTATTGTACGAATAATTTTTTATTTTTTCATGCATAATATATAGATCAATTATGAATTTTATTGTTAAGAAAAGGAAATATAAAATGTTATTTATACATTGTTATAATGTGGTTATTACTTACTGTTTAGTTTGTTTATATAAAAGGAGGGACAAGTACTTTTTTTAGTCACATGACCACCATTATATCTTGTACTGGTATTTCTATCCATAGTCTTGGTCTTCAAATATTATGTGTATGTATATATATATATATATATATATATACACATATATTATATATATATATATATATATATATATATATATATATATATATATATATATATATATATATATATATATATATATATATATATATATATATATATATATATATAAAATTTCTCTATCAGGTCTACTGAAGGATTTTTAGTATACATAATTCCTACAAACAATATTTTTTTAATTTGAATAGATGAGGAGTTGAACACTAGGTACATTTTACCCTCTGATTAGTACAATTGTAAAATTCTGCCATTTGTTTCTCCTAAAAAGCAGTCTAAACATAAAGTTTAGTAATTTAAATTATGTACAAAAAATGTCTGAAATGTATTTTTTTGCACTCCTTATCCCTTTTCTCATTCTTTGCACCCTACTCAATCTCATATGAAGTAGGTGAAGAAAAATTTACCAAGCTGGTTTTGAAAACAATATTTACCTATTGTAGTACTTTCAAAGTAGTTTACTTCTGTATATTCTTAGAGGGTTAATAAAAGTTTACATTTCATACATAATCTCTTATTTTGTAAGCAGTTTTAAGAAAAGTTTTAAAGGGGGATTCCTATTAGACACTGATACGAAAGGTTAAAAGCCAAACGTTTATACTGATTTTGGCTCTTAGCCTTTCATATCAGTGCCTAACAGGAATTTACTATCAAATTATGATATCTTTTGAAAGCAAACTATTTGAGATCTTATTAAATACTTCTTTTGTTTTGTAATCACCTCAAGGAGATATTTTATCCTCCATGTTACATTATTTTCCTCTAGAACCTCAATAGCAATAGGAAATTTTTTTGCAATTTTTTTTCAATAAGTAGCAAGCTGGTGTTTTCATTTGTGAGTTTATGCTCTCTATAACTTAATATTTTTTCTAAAGGTTTCATTTCTATCTTCATATTTGAATAAAAGTCTGTAGTGAGAAAATACCAGTTTTATTTGTTTTGTTTATGTTTTCAGTAAAGTTGATGCTTTCTGATGAGCTAGGGAAGATAGTAAGCTATTTGGTTATTCTACTCTGTATTCTGTTCTTATCTTTAATTCCTATACCAACTGTAAAGATTTATTTTGGAATTTTATTTTATTAGTCCCTTTTCTTATTTCAATATTTTTACTTAATATTTTAAAATTTAGAAATATTCCTCCCACTCTATTTTAAAAAATGGTTGTTATTTAATTTTTACATTTAATACCAATTTGAAAAGTGTCATTTTAATAACTTAAGTAAAGGTGTACAGAATGTTACTTATACTTAATAAAAATGTTTGTTCCCTATTTATATGTTTATATATGTATTTTTCAATTATTATAGGATCTTCACTTTTTATCTGAAGGCCTTGAAGGGCGCTCTTTGAATCCAGTCTCAGTGCTGTTTGATACTTTAAATCATCCTCAAGCTGATCTTGGGATTGAAAATCCTTCTGTCATATCTTGGCAACATCATCCGGATAAGCTGATAAATCATGTTGTTCTTGGGAAGGGAGTTCCTGGAGGATCATGGCAGGTAAGAGATTTTTTTATATGTATTAGTTTATAAGTGTGTAAGTTTGTGTGCGTATGTCAGGCTGTAAAACATAAAATTACAATTAAAGATAAAAATTAACAATAAATACAATGTAGAATCATGCAATCAATTAATTATAATGCAGAGTGATGTGGGGTGAATTAGTTTGTAAAAGTGCCTGATATGTAAAAAGTGATGAAAAGAGTGTATGAGTACCTTAGCTTTTAAACGTGTGGTCAACTTATGTTAAAAGAGTAACCCTTTTGTTAAAGAAGTTACGACCAAAGCAAATGTTCATTTTGTAAGAAATTTTGAAGATGCAATAAAGGCATTATTATAAATGTGGTGGCACATTATTATAAATGGCTTGGTCTGTCTTTACCACATTTAGCTATTGAGCCAGGTATACATATATGTTTATTTGTTCTTTATACAGATCCTCTTAGATTGTCATAGACTAACCAAATCTTGCATAGCAATTATTTGATGCCGTGAAAAGTTAAAATTTCCTTCATCTTTCCTGCCACTATGCTACTATTTCTTAACATATATGGACCTTACCCGTTAATAATAGATGACGGAACATAAGTGTTATTCTTTTAACTTATTCACATAAAATAAATAGAATATATATTTATAACACACACACGCATATATATATATCCACACATTTATGCATCTGTAATGGTAGGTGCTTTATCAATTTAAAATTATGATTTAAAGGCTTTGAATTTAAATCATTATATTTGGATTAAATATAGTCATTTATAATGCTTACTCGTATTCAATATCTCCAGGGTTTAAAATAGGAAAATGGATCATTAGATCCATAGACTAAACCAAAAAGACAAGCAACATCGGCCTAGATATGCGCTCCCCCGGTGTCAGACCATCTGAACTAATTGGCGCTTTGGCAGTGGTCTGGGACCTTGGCAATGGTCTGCTGTTATGTAGTCTGTGATCTTAACATTGAAGGCCCTAATCCGTTGGCGATTCTAAACGGTTACCAGAAATCTTTCCCTGTTGTCGTTTTGGACTTGGAAAATTTTGAGACTGAAAGCGATTGTGCTTTGTTGAGATTTGTATATTAATAAAATCAACTGAAAGTAAGGATTTGAATTACTTATATTAACACTTTATTGTGAATGTTATTTACATGTTAACTATTAACTGACCTTTTTTATTTTCCAGCATTTTTGTTTGAAAAAGCTGAAGAATTTCATTTCTTTTTGTTTGCGAATGTTCTAACAGATATTTTAAAATTACTTTTTCAGCTACATTTTACTACTGTATTTGCATGATTTGCTAATAAGTAACCCTTTTGTATATCATTTTTGTTTGAAAAATAATTCCTATAAATATTAATTAAGATATTCGGCCAATATTTAAATACAGTCAACCGAATTTAATGGTTTGAATTGTTACCACTTTATTGCGAATATTATTTACATGGTTTGCTAAAAACTGGTATTCTTTTTTTAATTTTCTAGTTTTTTTTATTTGAAAAATCCAAAGAATTTCATTACTTTTGTTAGCAAATGTTCTAATGGATATTTTAAAATTTCTTAAAATGATACATTTTGTTGTTATTTTTTGTATTTATGTGATTTGCTAATAACTGATTTTTTTCGTAACATTTTTGTTTGTAAATATTAGAAAAATTTTATTAATTTCTGTTTATTGGATGTATATCTGTCAAACATACATTTTAATTTGAGTTATATTTTATTATTCTTACTGCTATTTTATTTAAATTTAAATGATTTGTTTTCTTTTAGTTGTTTTATGAAGTAGCTTATTAGGGTTGTAAAACAGGGGAAAGGGGTTTATAAACTTTTTTATGCTCTTTCTATTTGTTTCTTTTAATATTTTCAGCTGTTGGATCTGTGTTATTTGGATTAAATTATATAGGACTACATATATATTGTATAGGACTCTCTAAGAAGAAATGTATGATCTTTAAATCTTCAGAGGTAAGCAGTTTAAAATTCACATTTAATAAATTTTTATTCCAAGCTAAAACTTAAGATTCTATGGCATTTTTATAAAAAAAAAATTATACTTAAAATTATTTCTGTGTAATATGTGGCATAAAAATATTTATAATAAAGTAGATTTTTTTAATGTGAATGATTTATGTACAAATTACTATTGGCAATTCCATTCTCTGCAAGTATTTAAATTAAGTGCTTTTCATCTATATCAGCCCAGTTATTTTCAAATATAAATTTTTAAAGTATACATTTTTTCTGTTAGATTAATCTTGCCCTTTATATACATTCAAAACATACCTTTCACAGAAAACGGATGAATCATATTTACCACAATTCACCTGAATAATATAAATAAATCACCTGACCAGTAAAATAATTTATTTATGGTTAAAATACTGTACAATGCAATATCAACAAAAATCTCATTATAATACCTAGGTGTCAAAAGAATAGATTCGAAGGGAAATTGGAAGCTGTAGATACTAAATGCTGGAAAGAGTACATAGTTAGGTAGCTAAGGCCTGCAAAGGGCTGTTGTGCTCTTAAAGAACAATGAAATGGAAAATCATGAAGGTAAATATAAAGTTTCTGCTCTATAACTTAGTAAATAGTTTTTATTTAACATCAGTAGTTAACTAAGTTTTTATGATTAATAGTATGTAATAACTGAATTAAAGTATTGTATTAATTAAATCATTTTATTTGTAGGAATATAATTTAATGGAATAACAAATGCAAAAAAAAAAAAAAAAAAAAAAAAATTATGAAACCAATTATTCAGCAGGACAACAATCATCTATAATTTCAAACTGAATTTGTAGTCATACTTGAATGAAATTTCTTAAACTTGAATAGGAATTAATGAAGTGTATAAGTAGATGTTTTAATACATAACTTGATATGTTGTATATGTCTAGATTAATTAGCAATATAAAGAGAAAAATCTGCTTACTTTTCTTTCTCAATGTACTTTTAATTTTTCAAGTTATTCATGAAATTAGTTTAAATATGGCTTGTATGTTGAGGAGCATAAATTAAATTTGCTTCAATATTTACAAGGCAAATTTAAACAAATTCAATATTAAAAACTTACAGTATAATTTAAAAGATATTTTTCAAGTAAAATGAAATTACATACAGCATTACTGATCTTTTTTATAGTATATGTATGTATGAATGTAAGATGTATATATGTATGTATTTTGTATGTGTGTATGTAATGAAATCACTTCTTTTTATGAAATTGATTGTTCACTGTACTTTAGATTAAGACTTTTGAACCCTCCATGCAAATAAATTCTGGCTCTATCACTGGTATCGGTAATATAAGAAACCATTTTAAAGAATTTATTTGTCAGCTAAGAATAGCCTACCTCAGTTTTACTCTAGTTCATGGATGTGCCTTACACTTTTAAACTAATTAGTATTTAAAGTTCCTTTTACTCTCTATGATTTAATAGAAGCATTGAGGATTAATGATTCATTTATCAAGGAATCATTAATCCTCTTATGTCTATTGAAAAACTAGATAGCAATTATATTTATACATGTAATAAAAGCTCTGTTAGTAATACTTCATCTCTAAAAAAATTATTAAACTTGAATTTATATGCATAAAAAGCGGGTAAATAATAAAACAAAGTTTTTGTGCAATTTATCTAATCCAGAATTCGAGATGAATTAATTTTAATGAAATTTTTGTGTTAATACTGCAATTTTATATTTATTAAAATTGATATCTGTATTTTCTTTGTTTTAGATTCAGTGGAAAGAATGAAGAGAACTTATGAAATTTTGTGGATATAATAATCAATTTTGTACTTTTTAAAATATTATTATTATTGCAATAAAAAAATGTATTCAATTTTTGTTTTCTTAATAAAAGAAGAACACCATTTTTTATTTGAATTTTTATATTATCTGATAGCAAATAAATATAGCAAAATAATGCCATATAGTTATTTTGATGTAAAAGCAGTAAGCTTTTAAACAATTAATACACAGAATATTCTCAGAAATATTTCAATTTATAGAAAAGTGCAATGTTTAAAGATCAATTAAAAGGGTAAATTTCATAATTGATATTCAATCTCTGTACAAATAGTGTCAATATTAGATAAACATAATTAATCAAAGAAATTAGAATACTAAAGAATACACATTTGTGAATTAATTATAAACTGATAAATTTGTATTAAATATATTCTATATAAGCTAACTATATAGAGTATATTAGAGATTTAACACAGAGCTACATAAAAGCATTCTAGAAAAGCAATTATGATTGGTTTTGTTTTTAATAGCTTAATTTATAAAATAAAAAAGGTATAAAAGCACCCCACGCCAATTTTTTTTCAAATAATTAAGAAAAAGTCATCAAAAGAGCGATGAACATAACTATGAGGTAACCATGCTTTAGTTCCGATGGTCTGACACCGGGGGTGCCACTTTCTATGCGAGTCCAATGTTACAGAAGCGTATCGCTATTGCATATGGGAGTTGACTGTCGTAGTGCTTTAGTCTATGATTAGATCTTTAAAGATATTACCAAAATTTTACCCAGAGAAAAACCTACTATTGCATGAAAAGTGCTTTAAGTTTCTTTTTTGATTCAATGTAAAAATTTATTTTTTAAACATTTCATTTTAGAGAACTATTTTTAAAATCTAAAATATTAAAGAAAATGATGAAATTTAATATTTATATATAATTGTATTATGTTATGTGCATTTACCTCATATGCTAAAAATTGCCATTCTCGCCTATTAAAGGGCCTCAGGCATCTGTTATAATTATTTACTATATGGGCAAATTTTTTTTGTGCAAGAATTTATGAAAATTTTCACCAAGATTAAGAGAAAGTTCTGAATGTCTCCTAAGTTTAAGATTTTAATACAACTTAGTGCCTTTTGAAGTTTTGATATTTTTTATGTCAACATTCAGAATTTTTTAAGATTAATTCTTATTAATATATAAAAAATAGATTTCTGTATAAATCTGTTTTGTAAACTGAAATTGGATTGTAATATTATATTTAAATGTTTTTCATTTAATTCATATAAAATATTTTGTGCTCTATAAAACTATTGTTATGCTCTAGCATATTCTTTAAAAAAATTACAAAATTGTTTTCCATCTTAGTAAATATTCTGAATTAGTAGTTAGAACTGATATCAAAATGACCTTGCTAATCTAGTGCTGTAAAAGCTCTACTTTAAGCAATCAAGTTTTTTTAAAATTGTTTCTGTATGTTTCTAATAATTATGCTAATTTTCTGATGTGATAATAATTATGAATATATAGCATACCTTTAAATTTTAAGATAATTGCTAAGAGAAATTTTTTATACATTTTTTTTTTATCAGATAACATACTGCATTAATTGGTCTCTCTCTCCCCCCCCTCTCTCTCTCTCACACACACACACACACACACACACACACACACACACACATATATATATATATATATATATATATATATATATATATATATATATATATATATAGTATATATATATGTATATATATATATGCTTATAAAGGAAAATTTTAAAAGCTCATAATTTTGAATTTGTTTCTTATGCAAAATATTTTGAATAAAGTTGTTAATGTCAAATGATAATATTGTAGCAATAGATTCAAATATGTTAGTACTCTTCGAAATTTCTCAGACATTCAGATAGACCTTCTAAATGCACTTTTTCCTAGATTTTTGAAAATACTCATGAAATAGATCTATGATACTGTGAAATAATCAGTCTTTATAAGTAATGATAATGACACACATATAACCAGTTTTTAAAACTGCTCAAAATCATATTAGAATCCTCTCACAATTGACTCAGCAGTTATTAGATTTTTAGCTCAAGTTTATCTTAAGATAGATAGCTAATTATTATTTAAAAAATGATAATTTCCTGTAATAATTTCTTAACTTTGACTACTTAAAATCAATTCAAGATAATAATTTAAAGAGCTTATAATATAGCATAAATTATTGTTGATTTACTTTATTAGTGGACAAAAAGTATTAAAAACAGTTCAGTAAAATTAATACGATAAATAGAGGATGAGTTATTGAAAAGAAGTGTGCTTTTATTGTACTAGAATTAGGTCTTGTATTTATTTTCATATCTAGAAAAATATTTTTATGTAATTGTATGCTGTATGATCTCAAGACTGACAAAACTGCAAGTTTTAGTTACATTTTAATCATATTTCTATTTCAATGTTAATATTTCAGAAAATGGATGGTTCAACACTGACAATAAGTTTAGGATCATGGATGGAGCTGCCAAATCTCAATATTAGAGAATGGGATGCTACAAGATACAGGTAGCAGTTGTAAAAATTTGTATATTTTTAAAGATTTTTTTTTTTTTTTATAAACTAAAGACCTAAATTGATTTTTTTAATTAAATCATTATTATTTTAATAAGAGTATAATTATATGATTCATACAATATTTTTAACAAAAATGCTTTTATCTTTAATAAATTAGGAGCTTAATTATTTTACCAAACTGCTATTCATTCCCTATATAATTATCACCTAACTTATCTGTCCGTCTGTCCTAGAATTTATGAAGCAGTTGGACCTGGAATAGATAGGGACATCCATATTGGATTTTTGATGAGTTAGGGTTAGCAAAAGTCAAAGCAAGTGTTTAAAACATTCAAAATCCATCCTTTCCCTCCTTTACGATCGTTTAATGCCATTATATCAAGTCCTGTTTTCCCCAGTTAAGAGCAGGTGATTAAGTTTATCACATAATAAATTGGTAAAAATAACATTTTTTCCTAGCATTATGATGCCATTCTTTTAAGTATCTCATTTAATCATTTCTTTTTTTAAATTACTTAAATATGGTCTGCATTACTTTCATACATTTTTTTTATCACTGAACTTAGATATTTTCTTTTATATTTGGCTTAAATAATAGATTAGGTACATATGTGATAATTTTAAATTTAATTATCAATTACATTTTGTTGCAAAGGAAATTTTATCACCAGTATTAACAGCAAATTCTTTTCATAAAAGTCTAAGAGTCTATTTCACGGACTAATAAATATCTAGTATTTAAGTTATACATCTTTGAAAATTAAGAGGTTTGTTTGCTTGTGTGTGTTTTTATATGTAATCACACGGTTTGAGTAAATGAATTCAATTTGATTATAAACTGCATTCACAGTATCGGGAGACTTTAGAGGAGTATGAAGATAAACAAATTATTGAGCGTATACCAGATAATTCTCAGCCAAAAAACAAACCTGCCTCATTACAATTCTGCATACTTTACAATTCTGCAAAATTAAAAATTTTACTAATCCCACAATATGACGGGCTATATGCTAGTTTAGTATAAATTAGTTGTTATGTGTAGCTTAAGAAATATTGTAAATATTAAATGTCTGTAAAATGTCATGGTTTTAACAGAAAGTCAGGATTCATAATTATGTAAGCAAATCCTGTTTTAGATGGCTTTTTTGCATCTTTTCCATTTCTTGCCTAGCATTAAATAGTTGATGTTCATGCTTGCTGTATATAGTTCATAGAAAAATTATATTGTGCAGTTACATTTGTATAAGAAATAAGAGGAAATTATATGCAGACAGACAGAAAGAGAAATATATGGGTTTCTATTACAGAATGGGGAGCTTTATTAATGCTGACTATAACTCAGCAGAATCAAGTAAAACTGTGTAGTTTTGTCTGTTATATCATTTATAGCCAATTACTTTTAAAAAATTTAACTTTCACTATGTAAGTTAAAGATTTGGTTTACATAAACTTACATTATTGGGCATGTTTTGTTTGTCATTTTGTGTTTTTCTTAAAATAAAGTTCAGCAATTTTCTAAGAAATGTAAAATTTTTAGGAAAAATGTTTGTAGTGATATCTGTACAATATTAATGCATGTGGTTATGCTGTAACTGTAATTTAGAATTTCTTTTTTTTAATCTAAAGTTAACACTTATTATGTCTATTCATGCTAAATTCGTAAGCAGCTTATAAAACTGTAATTTTTGATAAAATTTTGATGTATAACCTTTTTATATATTTTTTCTGTTGTGTAAGAGCTAAAACATATAAATGTTTTTATATAGAGAGATCAAGCATATGTATCTTGCTTATTTATTCCTCTCCATAATATGCATCACTTTTGTTTGTGTTATATTGGGCTCTCTAAATATACTATTTAACTGCTCATTTTCTGTTTTTAGTATTCATTAAATTTTAATCATAAAGAATAAATGAAGTTCCTTTAACTTTTTCATGTATGCTTTAATAATTTTTGTGGAAAATGTTCAACATATATTGTTCCTTTTTAGGTCATCAAATGGAATATCAGGTTTACGTCAGAAAAGAGCTACTGTTGGAACTATTGCTGAATATTATCGCTATTATGTATACTCACAAGGATTAAGTCAGTATTTTACAAATAATGCTGTAGTGACTTCTGTCACCCCAATCAGTAATTTAAATCTTTGGAATGTGAAAGGTTATATTGAAAGTTCTGAGCCTGAGTCCATGAACATCAATAGGCACAACTTTAATTATTGTTCCCCTAATGTTGTTCTGGCTACCGGTAACTCTGATCAGCCCAATAAATTAAATATTGAAGGTGAAGAATTGCCTTTTGTTTTATATTCACTGTCTGCACTTGAAGAACTTATAAAGAAAGAAATTCTCTCTCCAAAGTCTGGAAGTTTATTGATAGTTGGAGCTGGATTAAGTGCTGCTGATGCAGTAATTGCTGCACGATTTCATGGCATTCCAACTTTTCATGTTTTCCGGCGCTCAGTCAGTGATCCTGAGTTAATATTCAATAAACTTCCACAAAATATTTATCCAGAATATCACAAAGTTCACCAAATGATGAAGGACTCAAATAATGGGCACTATGATGGTTATAAAGCTATTCCAAGTTCAAAAGTTACTGCCATTAAACCAGATGGCACTATCATAATTAAATCCTGCAAAGATGAAACTGTTGTATCTTCACTTGAAGTGTCTCATGTAATTGTATTAATTGGTATGCATCCTGATTTGTCATTTTTGCCATACCGAGATTTAAAGATTGGTGTTGATCCAAATAAACCTGTTGATTGTAAGAAAAATCCTGTTAACATAAAGCTGAATCATGAAACAATGCATTACCCTGGGATGTTTGCTGTTGGTCCTTTGGTTGGAGATAATTTTGTACGATTTGTTCAAGGTGGATGTTTTGCTGTAGCTAGTCATGTTATCAAGTCTGCTAAACTAAAAAATCTATAATTTCTTAATCATTTCATTATCTTAAATGTTGCTCATTCTTAAACTGGGTTATAGTTCATGACCCTTTTCATAAATTTGTCATTATAAAACAAAATGTATCTAAAATTTTAGCATTGTAATTATTTCTAACAAAATATTAAGAATGCACACATTTTTATAGCAAATTATTCCTTTTTGAATATTATGTGCTGACAAGCTTTTATAATGTTGTAATTGTCATGCAACTTTAATAGTTGAAATATACAGTTTCTACAATAGATTCTGCTGAAATGCTTTTCAAATGAAATTATACTATGCATTTTAAATTTTGTTGTTAATTAGTTATAAAATTTAATTTCACCATAAGCATTCATATACATGAATATGAATTCCTTTAATCATTGATGTACAAAATCCTAGAAATTGTGCCTTCCTTTAAATAATGCTAACAGATTTACATTTTCCTGCATAATTATTGTTATGATTTGATGGTTGAGTAATTCAACATTGTTAAATACTCATTGAACAATATTTTGTTTTAGAATCTCTAACAGTATTTTTTGCAATTTAATTTTAATTTCAAATTTATTATTGTTGTATAATTAATATTTCTTATGGCAGTTTCCTTTGATAAGTATGCAGTATTTGAACATAGCTTGATTATATGTGTAGATATAAAAGTTAACTGCTGTGTGAATCTTTTATGATGAAGAGGTTTATAAGCATTTTTAATATAATATTCCTTGTTAAGAATATTCAGTCTGACTTTTTTTCTGTTCTTTACAGTATTTTTTTTTTTTTAAGAAGTTTACAATTAAATAAAAAAAATGTTAGACTCCTAGAAAATGTTAAGTTTTTATTTCATGAAGTTTGTATAGGAAATAATAGAATTAGTAATAACCCTTAAAAATTTTGCTATCTAGTCCATTCTAGTCCCTAGTATACAGTGCTTACTTGGACAGATCAGGCCGATTTATAAAATTGTATTTTGGATTTTCTTAATGCCACATAGTGGGTTTCATTTTGCATGTAAACTTGAAATGTGTATTAGTTTAGCAATCACTATCAAATTTGGTGATGACTTTTATATTTTTTCAAAGGAAGTTAAAAGTAATTGTACATATTTGTATCTTGTATATAAGTTAAATACTTAAAATTTAAACAAATCTTTTTGGGAACTAAACCAGATTTTTGTGCTTCCATAACTAAATTGCAGATGTAAAGCATTCATGTTTTCTAAATGCCCTGAATCATTGAGAGATAATATATTTCCCATCACATTTCATGTAAATCAGTCAGCATACATTAATTTTGTTTCAATTTTTTTACCATATTAAAAGAGCTAAAAAGGGAATAATAAATTTTTACCAGTAAAAACAGGAGACATTTTTTTTATTATCATCTGTGAGACTATTTAGTAATTTGTATATGTTTTATCTGTCCATGAAAAATTTATAATTTATATGAAATTCTATTCAAAGTAAACAAATTTATTTGTTGCTATTATTAGTTTTTAAATACATATTGATTTTGCATAAGTGAGGCTAATTAGGCTGTGATATTTAGATTTTGGCATTTTTTAAAGATAAATTAAGAAAACCTTTTGAGTTATATTATGTAAAGGACAGAAGTGGAAAAGCTTTATGTGTAAAACTATAGTTTGTTTGCCCAGACTAGAGACCAAAAGTAAACAAAAAGTTTGTTATATACTTGTCAAATCTTATCATTATATATGCTTTTATCACTACTTTCTTATTTTTTTAAAGTTTTGATTTAGAAGGAAGTTTGTCGTATATAAGTTCATAAGTAAGGATCATCATTTACTACTTTAAGAATTTTATTTATAGCTAACATTTCAAATTGAAAGATAAATTCATGAATGTTTTTCTAATGATGTTTATATCTAAACTGCTTACATTTTCAAGGATTCTTCTTCAGGGTTTTATGTTTTTTTTTGGTGCTTATAATATAGCCTCATATTTATACTTGTGAATAACTTTATAAATAAGCTTTGCTAAACACAGTAGAATTTGCTGCACATTCAACTACATCTGTTACTCCAGCATTATTATTGAAATACAGTTCCATTTTGTAGATAAAGGTAGTTTTTTCTGTGTATGTTCAAAGTATTGATGAACTTATTACTTTCATTCTCCATTTTTGTTCAACAACACATAAAATGCATAAAATCTTTAAACAGGACAGACTATATTCAGTTTGTAACATATAAAAAAGTGGAGTTTCTATGTCAGCTTGTATATAGGGATACTAACATAACCACTCTATATTTATAGAGTATACTGTACAATTGATGCCAATCAATTCACCAGTTATCTCATAACTTTGTTTACTTTCGATCTCTTGTCTCAGTAAACAGACTATAGTGTAATGTTTTCTTAATGGCATGCTTATTTGTGTGTATGCATTTGTATATATATATATATATATATATATATATATATATATATATATATATATATACATACATGCTAACAGGATTGTCTGTATAGTTTGTACTTCAAGCAAAAGCAGTACTTCATGTGTTATTTATATACCTCTTTCAAAATGAAATACTTAATTTAGTTTGTAAAGCATTTTGTCACTGGTTACTTTATAATATATTCACTGCTAATATAGCATTTTTATTAAATTAGTTTTTTAGGGGGGAAGAGATATTTTACAAAAGTCATTTTTAAATTAGTACTTTCAAATTTTCTTTCTATTTTTTAATATTTGTTAAAATTTTATGCCACTTCCACATTATGTGTTGCATTTTACTAAGGCATATATGCTACATGATATATTCTAAAATTTTTTTTTGGTATAACCTTATATTGTCACAAAAGCTCTAGTTTTTTAAGACTGTCAAAAGTCCAAATTCAAAATTTATTTTATTGTATTCATTAAAAACATAATGAATTGCTGCATGTTTTGTTTCTTTTATTGTGCCTTTACTGATTTTTTATTGTTTACATGGGTCTAAAAATTGTATTAAAATTATTTAAAAATGCATTATATACTTACTAATACAAATTATGACAGTCTTAAATATCTCTCCAAATACCACGCAGTAATACAATTTTGATATATATTTGTAAAAATTTGATATGGTTTAGTATGCTGATATAACATTGTAAATTTTTAGTTGTGAGTTCAGAACTGAATGAAAGATTTTATTTATGGATCAACACTATCTTTTATCATGGTCTAAGAGTTTTTAATTTCTGAATACCATTGTTTAAAAATAAATAAAAATCTTTATGCTTCTTCTGCACTAATTAACTGTTTAATATGTATATTAGGGCTAATACTTTTCATGTATTACTAGCAAGGCTTTAAAAGAGCATTCCAGTTATTTAACATTTTCCCTTTATCTGTTTATGATACATTCTCTGCTTTATGTTTTTAATTACTCATGATTGTACAACTCTGTCAGTTTCTAAGATCATTAGATTGCACACATTCTAAAGAAAGTATCTTTGTGTGTGCATTTGTTAAAGTCTTTTGCTGGGAAATGATTATTATTGTTTTTAGTTATTCCATTTTAATTAGTAGACTTCAATATCTTTTATAATTTTTAAATAATTCTTCATATTAGAATGATGTGCCTTCAAAATGAAATTTATCAATAACTAAATCCTTTCCATTTTGTTATTTATAGAAGATAATCCTTTAAATAAATTTTGTTCTTAGATATACTATATTGCTTAGCCCACAGTTACATTATACGTTTATAAAGTGCAAATCTGTTTCTTTTTTTTTCTTTTTCTTTTTTTTCTTTGTTTATGTTTATGCAGAAAACATTATTCCTAATTAAATTCATAGCTAGAAATTAATTTTCTATTTAGAATTTCTTGATTAAATGAATAAGCATTATTTTATTTATTAATGCAGAACACAAATGTATATATATCATTACCATATAGTCCTTTTGTGATAAAGTTTGTGATTTTTTTTCACATAGTACATTTTTATATTAAAAAAAAAAGTTACTATTTTGAACTTTATCTATGAACAATTTTTTTTTTCAGTTCTATAAACTTCATGTTCCAAAAAATTTCTATTGTGTTCCAAACTGATAAAGGCAAGTTCTATAAGCCTTCTTTGTGTTTTGAATATAAATGTATTATTTTACTTTTATAATTTTTGTAGTATTTAAGTTTGTTAAATTAGTAACTTCATGGTTATTTCTAAAAAATTACACCCAAGTTCCAAATATTAATTTTGAAGCAGCTTTTTATAAATTTTATTATTTAAAGATTTTTGTCTTGCTAAGAGTAAAAATAATTTTCTTTTTGATAAATGATATAGTTAATTTAATAAAGAATGTTATCTAACTGTAATAAAAACTTATTTATTAACAGGAAATGTAATTTTCTTTTTGTTAAATGGTATAATTAGTTTATTAAAAAAATGTTGTTATAAATACTCATGTCTTAATTCTTTTAATAAGCTATAGACTATATGTAAATAATTATATATAAGTGTATTTTTCTTATTGTTTAAAAAAATTCTTAGCTGGAAGAGTGAAACATTAAAATAATTAATGTAAGAATGCTTATTTACTTAATTATTAAAAAGCTTAATTTCTGTTTTAGGAGTAATAAATTTTATTTTAAATTTGTCTATATTAGAAGCTGATGCTTTTATTTATCAATTTTTCTGTTTTAATTTCCAAATTAGTTTATGTGCCAAATTTTCTTTTTGTTATTGTTGATTTCTATGTATGCTTTTTTTACTTATTAAAGTGAATTAAAAATATGTTATTACATTACATATTGTCTACATTAATATGCATTATTTTTATTTTACTGTAGATTCTTTACTATAATATAATTTTTAAAATTTGATTTTTCATACTTTTTACTTAAATCTTGTTAGAATATCTGTAAATAAGGTGTTGATTTTATTTAGAGGCATAACACTTTAAACCATGGCTTCATAAATAATAGGCTATTGTTCTAGGTGTGTGTAATATCTCCTATTTATTCAATAAAAAATTAAAAACTATTTATTTATGCTATTATTGTAAATTTACTTATTTATTGATATAATTATTTATAACAGCAATGGGAATCATATTAGTATTGACAATTATTAACATATTTTTCATGAATATTCTCTTAGTAATCCTATTTATTGGGAAAAAATAGATTTATGAAAATGTTTTCTATCAGTAAGTTGGACCCAAGCTGAAATTATTTTTTTGGATATGACCTTGACTAAGCAGTTTGTTATGTTATATTATGGTTACTGTGTCATTTGAGCTTTTTTTAAGAAATTACATTTTATACTAGTAATGAAAATCACAATAATTATTAGTAGTATTGATAATTTTTAACATATTTCTTTAATATGTGGCAGAACAGTATATTTTCTTATCAAAAAGCCACTGTAATTTTACTCAAATTTTTGTATGAACAAGATATAGCATTTTATCAGCATTTAGTAGTTAAATTTCCTATATATATATATATATTTTTAAATATTTCTTTAAATGTTATTAGTCTGTATAATTTTAATTGTATTTAGTAACTTGGCATTAAAAGAAAGATTATGGTATGTTATTTAAAATCATTATATTTTGTTGAAAATCTAATTATCTAATGCCTTAGACTGATATTAGCACCTTATCAAAATATGTGTTTGTAGAATATCATGTTTTACAAATATAAATACTCTTGTAGGGTTAAAAATTATATTATTTCACTTATGTCAATATTCTAGACTTATAATAAGATTATTAGATAACATTTCTAGTAAAAATTGTGATTTCTTGGTAACATTCAATATGTATTATTTTCTTATTCCTGTATTAGTGTAGTGATCTATTCCATCATCCTAATACTACTACTTATAAACATATTCACCACTTTTCATACTGTAAAACTAATTTTAAATATGTTTCACATTTAATAGTTTTATATAATTTTATTTAGCATATTTTATGCTTATTAATATTTTTCGTTATGATTGTGACACCCACTACATTAGCAACAGAAGAATAATAATCTTACTAATGTATTGTTAATACATGTTTGTTTGGTACCAAGAATATACTCACTAATGCTTATTTAGCATTTTCCATCTAAGTTACAATTTGTGTATCATATATTTATGTACAAAGAGCACATTATGTATTTTAAATATATCAAATATATCAGTCTAAAAAATATGAACGTTTATGACAAATTTTCAAATTTGTTAAAATTTCTTTGTAGTTTTTATCATATGTTATGTTAAACGCAGTTTTTGGTCTTGTAACTACTATATTGCTAAACTGGACTAGTGAGTATATCATTCTGAATTTTAACAGTACTATATTTTTTTTCTGTAGTATTGATCTATTTTATAAGTGCTCTTTATTTGGCATGTATAAGTAGTATATGTAGAAAAATGGTCCTCTATTTTCCTTTATCTTCTTAATAAACAAATTAAAGTCCTTTTAACATTCAAGGTCAGTGATATATGTTAGTAGCTTGTATAATGGAAATAATCATATAACTGATTTTACCTGTTTTAAGATATTTTTAAGTTTTTTTTTTTTTTTTTTAATTGCTTCTAAAATGCTTTGACTGCTAGAAATACCACTTTTTACCCTTTTTAATAGTATCTATCTTAAAAGATGTGTATCCCATGGAATTTTTGCTCAAAAGTCTGAGAGTAGTAAAGTTACTAAAAAATATTTTATGTAGACATACATAAATTTAATTCTTGTCTGTCACAGTGTTAAAACATATGTTTATCTAGAAAATTCTTCTAAAATTGCCTTAAATGGTTATAAAAATATAACTTAAGTTTATCAATACCAATTCTTATGTAAAAATTAGTTTTCAGAATGCTTTCAGCCAATAAGTGATAACAGTATTCCCCATCTTTTTTTGGTGGAGGAACACATTTCTGTTTTAGAAATGTGTTTTACTATACACATGAATGGTTTTAGCTATGCTTATAGTTCTATGACATTATCTCTGGTCAAATTATTGTTCTATGATTTTTAAATACAACTAAAACTATGCACAAGGCTATACCCAGAGGAGGAGGCATCATAAGGGTTCTGCACCTCCTCTGAAATTATATTATTTAAACAGAAATTTTTGTTTATTAGATGTGTTTGCATAAATTTATTTGCTGTATAACAATTACTTATTATACATAATGATATTCTGCAGCATATGAAAATACTTATAGGCTAAAAAAGTCATTACATTGTAATACAATTTGAGGAAACTAAATTTTAGCAGTTTTATAAAATTAACTGTACTTAAATTGCTCTTGATTTTCTTTGGATTTCATTGATTTATATCCCCTTGCTAACTTTTTTTTGTGATCTACTGCTCCTTGTAATGGACATTTGTGTTTTTGATGCTTAGCTTCTTAAGATCATTGAAAATTATCAATATTGTTCAAAATTTAAATCAAAAGAAAAAAGTATTTAAATGATTATCAAAGAGATCATGTTCTCTTGGTATCTTGTGTCATTTTTTTTAAATAGTAATTCAAAATAAAAGAATTCAAGAATTAGCACCACTAAATTCCAATCAACCAACGAACCAAAATATAAAAAGGAAAAAAAAAGTTGTCAGTCAATGCAAGAGAGCTAAAATCTCCTACATTAAATCAAAAATTAAAACAATTCATACTCTTATTTTAGACTGACATGTATAATTTTTATAATAGCAATAAAAATCATAATTATTATTAGTATTGACTATTATTAATATATTTCTTTTGGAATATTCTCTTAGTAATCTTACTTGGAAAAAAAAAATTATAGAATCATGAAAATATTTTCTACCAGTTAGTCAGACCCATGCTGCAATTATTTTATTAATAAGACTTTAACTCATTTGAGCTTTTTTTTTTTTTTTTTTTTTTTTTTTTTTTTTTTTTTTTTAAGAAATTGCATTTTATACTAGCAATGTAAATCATAATAATTTTTTGTATTGATAATTATTGATGTATATCTTTCTGAAAATTCTCATAGTAATTGTATTTATTTAAAAAAAAAATAGAATCGTAAAAATATTCTCATGTAAGATGGATCCACTCAAAAATTATTTCCTTTATACGACTTTGACTATACAGTTTGTTATATTATTCTTTTGGTTTCAGTATCATTTGAACTTTGTAAAGAAGTTGCATTTTATCATTCATGATTGTTATTATAAAATAATTCTGCTACTAACACAATCTATTTTCTGAGAGTAATTGATTTTTACTTTTTATAATTTATGATTTTATTACATTACAACTAAGTTTCAAGTGATGATTTTTTAAATTTTATGTTGATTATTAATTTGTATATATGTGTGTGGGTGTATTTTATATAAATAGAATTGTTGAAGATCAGATAGTTGTTGTTTAGAAATCTTTAAATTTTATTTCTTTCTGGGTTTATGAATTATTCAAATTTTATATATTATATGACTTAAGAAACAGTTTTATTATATTTGGTTGATATAATTCCATTTTTGTTCTATGAAAAGACTAAATAGTAGCGATATCAAAATAATTATCGAAATGTGATATGTATATTGTTTTAAAGAAAATTGTTACAAGACAGATTTATTGTAGTTGTATAAAATTTATGCTTTCTGTGCTTTTGATCACACCAGTAATTTACATTCTTGGGAAGGAGTATGGCTACTAGGTATTTGTTGTAATGTTGAGAATTCTATCTAGTACTGTAATATCATGTGTTATCACTATAAATTTAGTATCTCTGTGCAATAATTATGGGTATTTTCATAACAATACCATTCTAAACATTAAGTGTCGTTGTCTCAAATCATGCTGAAATGGTTTATTGTTTAAAGATATTTTTTTAGTATTTTTTATTCTGTATAAAGTGTAAATCTAGATATATGAGGTGTTCTTTATTGCGGCATTTCTCATCTGAGATCTGATTTTTACAGTATTAGAAATAAAATATTTTCTACTTATTCTGGTCTAGTTATTCCTTTTGATTTTACTTCTCGATAGTTATTTATTTCACTGATAACATTAATCGCAATTTCATTCTGTTGTTTTCTCTTTTTAATATAATGTTTTTGTCACATAATATTGACATCTAAAATATATATTGTTGATGAAGTGTTTATTAATACTTAATTATTCAATATAATTTAATACCTGAGAATCTGTTAACAGTATATTAAAAAATTTTGATGAAATTTTAAATATGACCTCAAATATATCTAACTACTACATTTTATGTATACGTTGTGTTCATTTTACGAACTGAACGATAATTAGGGTTTCGGTTTTACAGGCTAAAATCTTAATCGTTAAGAAAGCTGATAAAAAAGATGATTACTATTTATTTCGTGTTGCGCCGGAAAACGATGATCATGCTTACATTTCTGCTTGATATTTTGAAATTCTTCTGTAGTTTTGGCAGTCATGGACAATGGTTGTGTTAAAGAGTATTATTTAATTGTCTTAATCTAATCAAAGAACATATGTAGAACTCATGATCGATGAAACAGAAGGTTTGCTATTCTTAACTATTTTCTAAACAGAATACAGATTGATCTTAAATGTGGTCATCAGCAATAATGAAAGAGTCTAATGTGCACAAAAATCATCAGATTTTAGATAATTCCGTGCCCCTAGTGATAGTTTTTATTAGGATACCATTTTTTGTTCTATTAATAATTTTTAAATTAGAGTTTAAAATTCATTTTTAATAATAGCAATACTAAGATTTGAAATATATTTATTTACGAAATGGTGTTGAATGATGAACATATTTTACATAAAAGCTTAAGAAATACATATTAATGAAATAAATATGCCATCATGCTATTTATATTTAGCTTGGTGGGTGCTGGTTATGCCATTGTGCCAATTTCCAGTTAAAATTTATTTTTTAACATTTTTTACTTGCTTAACCATAAAATGTCTTTATGTGTGACCTGGTAATAACTTTCTTTTGACAATATGCTTGAGTCAGCCAATCATTCATTATTCGAACAGTTACCTCAATTTTTATGTAGCTCATCCTGCAGAAGCGTGCGTTTTGCCTCACAATAGAGAGGTTAGGGAAGTTTTTAAAATAGAGTATAAATTCGGAAAAGTATCTTAACTGTTTTGTGAGCTTTTGACACTTGAGGGCCCAAGGCTAGATTCCCATCAGTCTTTTTGTAAATTCCTGGTCGTGGGCACTAACCTTTCGTTTGGGGGTGGCTGTTTTACTTGCGCTTAAATCAATGTAATGAATGAAGTAAAATAAATTATAAAATATTTCAGGTTTTTTATTTTAATGGATAATGACCAACTTCTTACTCCATTCAAAGTTCTTATTCTAGGAAGAGTGACAAAAAAAAAAAAAAAAAAAAAAAAAAAAATCTGAAGAATTTTCTTCACTTTTTTGTTAGCTCACTGGGACCATGTCTTAGGCATTGAGAAAAATGTATTACGGGGATTCCTCTTCTTGGACAGAATTGCTACAACGCGTGTTTGCCTTCAACATTTTTACACCAGTCTCTTTTCATGCGTTAATTTAACGTTGTTAATGTGAATTATGATGTGGTTGCTGGCTACTAATAACACTCTTTTAAATGTGTGCAAAATACTTTCTTCTGCTGCCTTACCCGTATAGCCTTATTTTTAAAGCTGTTTACTCTTGTGGTCATTGTTAAGGTGCATGCCTTTCGATGTTTCCCTTCGACTTTGACGAGAAATGATTATTGCCTAACGTAATTTTTTAAGCCAAATTTTGGACTGAAGTTCTGCATATCAGAACAAAAGTTTTGTTTCTCGTTCAGCCCTTACAGATGTTTCAAATTATGTTTTTAGACCTATTCCGTTTAGAAGTTAGGGCGTTGTATTTTTCACTTCACCAGGTACTCAGTTAAATATATTGTCTTGATCTTCAAAGTTCAGGAATAGCGGGTTCAAATACCGCGATAGCAGACATTCGCAGTTCCAATCATTTTGAATATTTTGCACATAAAGAAATGTACCCCAGTATCAGCATGTTGGTTTTTTAAATGCCGTATCGTTGAACGTGCATTAGTTTTCGTTAGCATATTTATCCAACAAAAAAAAAAAAAAAAAAAAAAAAAAAAAAAAAAAAATCAGATACTTCTAACAAGACTACCCTACCACGATCTACTGGCCAAATGGGTTAGAACACGGAACTATGAATCTATCGAACTACGGGTTTGAATCTCCGCAGTAGCCAACAAATAAGATATACCTGTCCTATCCATTTACAATATTTTAATGTCGTAGTCTATTTTCAGTGGTGACATACCATTTATTACATTTAATAACCGTTCTAAATAAATTCCTTCTCGTTTAGAAGTTGGTTAAATAAGCCTCAAATACCTCTAACGATATTATTCTTCTATGGCCCACCTTCCCAGATTGGTCAGAGTGCTGAGACTGTGAGTTTGATTCCCCGCAATAGAAGAAAATGAAATTTAAAAAAAATATATATTCCAAGTCACTTACAGTGTTTTACACATGTAATGGCTTGCATTTAAGCATTTAAGTTAAAACGGAACCAGAAACCATCACCGAGTACAGGAACCATGACTGCAGTGTTGCGATTATATGATAGAGTTATAGGGGTATGGTTTCAGATATTTCTCTATAACACTCTCTGACAAGTTTATATGATTCCCCCTCTTCTACGTTGTGGTTAGGATATCTTGTTTCATTCACAAGTGAAGAAGCTATCACCTTTCTTTTCTAGTCCTCTACATTTTACCTCTCAACCCTTATTTTATAATAATAATTATTATTTTACGATCATTTACCTCACTTTTTGTTAAAAGAGAGCTAAAGCGTTAAAGCTACCGTAATACTAAGAGACTTAATTTCACAACTTGTAAGCGAATATTTTTTACAGTTAAATTCTATTGTGAATAGGTAAGAGAGGAAATCATTTTAACAAGCAGATGCAATTTTGTTTATACCCCCTTCTATTTTCCATCTTTATATTCAATTTTAATCTAATATTTTAACTGTTAACTATTGTGCAGAACTCAAATATTGTACTTGTATTTAGTACATGAGAATCATGTCAGAATTTTCTGACTTCCAAGAGTTTCATAAATCGCAATGAAGCTTGTATCTTTCGTTCGTAGCTCTTCAGACCACGAGTTATACGTATAGAGGAGTTACACGACGTCTCTCTATCGATACAACTTATATTCAGAATGAATCGACGATTCCGAGAACATTTGCAAAACTCACGAATGTCGTGCTGTGGACAGTGAGGGAGGGCCTGACCAGGAACGGCCGCATCTAGAGAAGTACGGACCAGCGACCCCGGCTAGGTAAGATCGCAACCGATTGTTTTGTCACTGCTCAAGTGTGTAGGGGGAATCAGACAAATGCTTATATCATTTGACAAGGTTTGCGCCAACATTCTACCAAATCTGTACCATAGAGGGTGAATCGAACCAACAGACTCAGTCTTCTGAGATTCTCGTTTTAACCACTGGACGCCCACCAAACGAGGATCGTGCAAGAACAGACTAGTTTGATGAGGTATTTAAAGCTTGTAATTTGTAATAATAAAGTGATGTACTTAGGAGGTTATTAGGAGTCACAAGTGGGTTGTGGTATTGGAATAGAAACAATTGCATGTAAAATATTCTAAGTGACTTGAATTGCTTTATTTTTGCTTTCCGCTACTCTGAAGAATCGAACCAGAGGTGTCAATATTCTTAGCCACGCGTTCTAGCCGTGATGGAATGTGTTTATTAGATGTATTTGAAGTTTCTTGAAGCGAATTGTTCGCGATCATTGGTGCATTTATAAGGTAAGCATATTTTGTAAACAGACGGTTGTACCACTGAGTACAAACTATTAAATGTAAAATTTTAGAAGTGAAGAGCATTGTTGAAATACAAACAATTGTGTAAAATGGTCGATGGGAGGTGAATTGCGCTAATTTTAATTGTTATTTCGGGGTATCCAGTCCATTTACTTTGTATTCCGAAACCACCGCTTTTACCAGTCGGTCACAGTAGGTCGAGTAAGACATTTTTTTCCCCTTTTGAGGTAATCGCAATTTTATTTGATCAGTTTGCAAACAAAAATTAATGATTACTTGGATGTGAAAATTTTGTAAATACATGGTTGCACTGAAGTTTAAAATCATTGTAGGTAAAAGTCTTTGGGCCTTAAGAGTGTTGAAAACTTTCTGTTTAACTGTATTTGAAAATCAAATCTGTAGACTATGCATACTGAGATTCAAGCTCTAATCATAAAAAGGTGGGGCAAGATTGTCTTCTTTAAAGTAGTCAAAACTTGTTGAATGAATTTGTAAACAAAAATTGTAGAATTTCAAGATATATGAATTTTGAGAAATAGATGACTAAACTGAAATGTTTACAGTGATTTGAACATGTCTTGGTCTGAATTTGAATTATTGAACTCTGCGTCTCAATTTAGGAAAAGAATCAAATGCCATGAAAAAATTGCAATATTTAAGATAAGAGTTCTTTATTTTTTTTTTTATCTTCATTTATATTGTGAGTATTGCAACACAAAACGGAATTTTTTTTTCTTCTTTAAACATATATGGGCTAGCATATTATGAACATATTAGGGTATAAACTAATCATTTAATCTATGACTGCATACATTACACAGTTTCAAATGCGATGGAAAGTTAAAACATTCATCATATGAGTTGAAGATGTTATTTATATTCTAACCAGTATTATTAAAAAAAAAACTATAGAAAAATCTTTACTTTTCAAATAAAATTTATTCTTGCAAGACATAAGCATGAATATAGGAAGAATACATTTACAAAAGGCTGTCTCTACTAATTTAATATCATCTCTTATTGATCTCAAAAGCGAGACTAAATATGACGAATAGACAGAACGAAGGCTCACAAAACAAATATAAAATGTGTTACTCACAAGAAGCACAAATTTCGTTACGACATTCTCTTAAAATCTATCTAAATATCATTCGATTTGTGACAGAATATAGAATTTTCTACGACCAAAGAGTCAGCGCCGTTGGTCCAAAAATAAGGAATCAAGTAAAGGATCTCTGTCGGTAATTCCTTCATATATCGCCATCTAGTTTATCTTTAACGTACATGGCAGCTAAGTGAAGCACACGTTTCTGCCATGTTTGTAACATGTCCGAAGTAGCTGTGACCTGGTCATCTTTCAGGCGATCCACAAGAGTAACACAATTGACCGAAAATAAATACTCAGATTTTCAGAGAGTAATAAGGAATCTATAAAAAGTTCATTGTCGGTTAATTCTCAAAATCATCTATCTATCATCTATCTAGATCTATTATCTTACTATCATCTAATCTATCTATCTATCTATCTATCTATCTATTATCTATCGCTTATCTATCTATCTATCTATCGAATCTAGCTCTATCTATCATCCATCTATCTCACAAAATCTATCATATCAACTATCTATCTAAAATACTCATTATCTATATCTATTATCTATCTATTATCTATCTATCTATCTATCTATCTAATTATCACATCTATATCTATCTATCTATCTATTTACAATCTATCATCTATCTATCTAATCTATCTATCTATCTATCTATCTAATCTATCTATCTATCTATCTATCTAATCTATCTATCTAATCTATCTATCTATCTAATCTATCTATCTATCTATCTATCTATATCTATATATATATATATATATATATATATATATATATTAAAAAGTGTAGTTATTAGTGTTTCTTTCCTTTACCTACAAATCAGAACGATGGCCGATTGGAAGGGTGCTGTTATTTGGTTCCAGAGTTCGTGGGTTCGAATCCCACTATAGCATGGATGTTCGTAGCCGTTGGAAATCAGCTTTAAAGAGTATATCCCGGTCTCATTAACCATCACGTAGCAAAAAAAGGTAGACCGTAGCAGTCCAAACCAAACCCTTCACTCACAAAACTCTCAATTTCACTTGACCTCCGTAGCTCCCACAAACAATAATACAACTTAACAAGCTAGAGAGAATAATCTTTTGTTGGTTGGTTGGTTTGCAGCGCTACAGTCTACTGTTTTTTACACAAGAGCTAATGAGACTTCCAAACGGTTAATAACATTCCTGCTGGCAGTGGTATTCGAACTCAAACTCTGGTACAGAAGAGCAGCCCCTTACCTATTCGGCCATCGTTCGGCACAGGTATTGTTTTCCACTAGAATGCATGATGCTGTCGAGCAGTACTACTTACATAAACCTCTTCTAAATTCTATATACTAAATTCTACAATTAAATTTATATTTCTACAATTACAATAGTGTTTCGCATTAACTGGATTACATATATGGCACCAAGAAACACAGTATTTGGGGGCAAAGGTATAAGTTACAAAATGAAAATTTCGTGATAGCTATTGCGAATGATAGGTGGAACTGTAAAAAGTTGTAAGAAATTCCCTAGAATCACCCACGCTTGCAGGACTTATTTCAACAAATAAGTTCCAGTCTGGCTAACAGCTGCCCCTCTGGGTCAGCAACAACATTTTATTTTACTTCTGAGCAACATCATTTCATTTAACTCCAAAACACCACCATTTCATTCTCAACAGAAACAAATATTTCACACTTAAACTAAAATATACATACAGGACTCAAACATAACACTTATATGAAAAATTTGTAAAACTTTTTATATGATCTGAACGCCACACTAGTTTTACACATGTTCTATTTTTGTCAGTTTGTTCCAATTGCTTTTCGATGTTTCATATATAAATAGAATATATATTTTGCATTGTAAAGGAGCATTTTTTTTTTCCGTGGGAAGACTTTAATACATTCGCATTCAACGAAAGGGGGGAATTCTAAAATTTGCTTTTATAATCCAAGTTTGTCAATTCCTTCAGGGGACTTAACACTTTTCTTCATAATTAATACCTTTTTTTTTTCAATTCATCTATGTAAATTAAATTTTTTGTATGCCGGTATGTGTGCTTGTTTGCTAGGCATTTCAAAATTGTCGGACCAATTTTTATGGTATTTTTCATGGTGATTCAGGTAAACACGGGGAAGGTTTTTGGCAGGTCAAATTCTTCAGAGACAGTGGCGTTGCGAGGTCAAGTGGTACTCGGTGGGTGTTTAAATTTGTTATTCCCATGCCGAACGATGGACGAATGGTTAGAGAGCTGGCCTTCGGTTCCGGAGATCGTGGGTTCGAGTCCCACTATGGCATGGATGTTCGTCGCATTTTGAAATCGGCTTTAAACAGTAGGTCCCGATCTCATTAGCTTTCTTGTAGCAAAAGAGTAGAACGTAGCGCTCCACACCACACTTGTTGTTCCCATGTTCGTTGATGTATAAAATGAAACTAATTGAGAAAACAGTACTTTTATTCAATTAGTTAATAAAAAAGGCAAAATATTGATTAATTTGATAACAATTTTTATAAATAAAAAAGTAAAAAATTAAAGAATTTAACAAAACTCAAAAAAGTGTTTTGTTAATAAGGGAGCTTAATGTACGAAGTAATAATTCTTTCTTTTACAGTAATATTATCAATAGCGTGACTTTATTATTGCTATAATACAATTTAATGAAAACTCAATTGTCTACAAGTTTTGTTCTCTAGGATTTTATCTAACAAACATTCGGTCATCGTTCGGCTTCAAGTGGCATCGAAAACACATTCACTGTTCACCTCTAAATTAATTTTTAAATAAACAATAATTTAAATTTTTAAATTTGAAGCTGGTTTAACTTTTTTTTTCAAAAAAGATATTAAATAACTATAATCCTAATAATCCCAACTTCAAAATATCATAGGTCAGACTATGGCTGCGTCATTTGGAGATGCAGTTCATGGGTTCTAATCCTACTCCTGGCATAGATGTTTGTAACCGTTCAGAATCAGTTTTAAGAAGTTAGTTCAGATCGAATTAGCTCTAGTATCTCATAAATTTTTGTACCGTTCCAAATTAAAAAAAATAACATAGACTAAAAATGTAGGGTGATACATCTATGTACCGTAGTCTAGGGATCCGAATCTCAGTTCAGGCATGAATGTTTGTAGCTATTCGGAATCGGTTTTAAGTAAGTCCTGGTCTGATTATTCCTTGTATCTCAATAATATGTATAATGTTCCAAACTGAAAAATATAGGCTACGTATGTGGGTTGATACATCTATTTACTAAACTCCTTAAATCCGCAACTCAGTGAAATGTGAGGATGAATGAATGTAGCTATTCGGAATCTGTTTTAACTCCTTGAAGACCAGCACGTAAATGCTATACGAGTTAACCGTTGTTAAAACCACTATCCTTTAAAGCCATCTGGTAATTAAATCTAGCATTTAAAAATTAAATTAAAGCGTTCAGATTTCCTATTGCTCATAGGCGACGCTAAACTGATAAGAGTGAAATCGCTGCTTCGCGTATACGCGACGTTGGTCGCGAAGGGGTTAAACAGTAAGTTCTGGTCTAATTACCTCTCACGCCTAAGTATAATCTGTTGTATTCCAAACTAAAAAGAATAAGCTATAAATGTAGGGTGATACATTTATGTACATACACCAAATATTTGCAGTTATCCAAATATTTGGATTCGAATCTCAGCGCGGGCATGGATGTTCGTAGCTATTCGAAATTGGCTTTAAGCAGTAAGTCCCGGTCAAATTAGTCCTTGATAATCTAAAAGTTGACTGTAAACTAAAAACCCTTGTAATAGGGGAGACATTTTTAAACTAAGCTTGGCTTACAGTCCCGTTGGACCCAAAAGTGTTTACCTTCTGAATTTTGTTTTTGATTTGAAAAAAAAAAAAAAAAAAAAAAAAAAAAAAAAAAAAAATTGTGACCCACAAAATCCCATATATAGCTTCTATCCTTTAAAGCCACCTGGTAATTAAATCTAGCATTTAAAAATTAAATTAAAGCGTTCAGATTTCCTATTGCTCATAGGCGACGCTAAACTGATAAGAGTGAAATCGCTGCTTCGCGTATACGCGACGTTGGTCGCGAAGGGGTTAAACAGTAAGTTCTGGTCTAATTACCTCTCACGCCTAAGTATAATCTGTTGTATTCCAAACTAAAAAGAATAAGCTATAAATGTAGGGTGATACATTTATGTACATACACCAAATATTTGCAGTTATCCAAATATTTGGATTCGAATCTCAGCGCGGGCATGGATGTTCGTAGCTATTCGAAATTGGCTTTAAGCAGTAAGTCCCGGTCAAATTAGTCCTTGATAATCTAAAAGTTGACTGTAAACTAAAAACCCTTGTAATAGGGGAGACATTTTTAAACTAAGCTTGGCTTACAGTCCCGTTGGACCCAAAAGTGTTTACCTTCTGAATTTTGTTTTTGATTTGAAAAAAAAAAAAAAAAAAAAAAAAAAAAAAAAAAAAAAATTGTGACCCACAAAATCCCATATATAGCTTCTTCTAAAAGGCTTACATAATTTTTATTTAATTTTGACTGACAGTTTGGATTTTACGTCATTTATTCAAATATACCTAAATCGCAAGTATAATTAATTTTTAAGATAAAAACTAATACAAATTATCTGAAGTATTGTTCTTAAAGTAAATAATTTTAAAAATAGTATTGTTGAAGCGAACATATGTTGGGCGTTGGAATTTTACATTGAAGAGAAATCCATCTTGAATGAGTATTTTTAGACAAGTATATCCTTCTTTTAGTCAAATCACGAAATACGCGTTTCAAATACAAGTCATTTCAATAGAACACTAATATCTTGGGAAACATTTTGTAATTTTTTTTTAATAGAGAGAGAAAATATTTTTGTACTATTAGTAGGACACCAGACCCGACAGAGTTTAATTTCATTTTTTTACAAGGTCTGTGAGAAACAGAGTGATAAACTAAAGTATGTACTACAAAAATATGTCCAAGATGTTTTTTATGATATAAAAAACTGTGTAAGTGAAACACCCATGACCTATCCTATGTACACAGTTAAAGTGTCAAGTAGAGTGGTAATATCATAATATGGAGTATATTTTGATGGACTTCAACTAGTTTTTAGTGTTTCTAAGAGAAAAAAAATACGCTCTGCAGTATTTAAACATCTTGGCAAATTAAGGGCATATTGCCATATTACATTTTTATTTTGTACGTAAAGGATCGTTTATGAGCGATCTTGCAGTCGCATATGAGTAAAAAGTCAAAGGAGGAGTTCAGAGCATATTAATCTGATTTCCAACCATTTCCGCAGTTGTCGTAAAGCCTGGGTCTTAATTCTATAGATAATATTTAGAACATGCAGGAATAACACTAGAAAGTGATATCCTTTGCCATTTACGTTACATGGTTTTTAAGTCTGTAACCGATACATGCGTTCTCTTAACTTAAATGCATTCCTAATGTTGAAATTCACAATCTCATGGAATCTCCGTATAAAAGCATATATGAGATTATCCGTGCAAAAGGAGGTCCAATAAAATATTCATTTAAGGTTTCTAATTCATTGGTTATTATGTATGTTACTAAATAGTAAATGTTGATCAAGAAACTTTTAACCAAGAACAAAATCATTTAATTTTAATTAGTTGGAAGCTATCGTAATATTTAGTTTTGTAACAATGATAAAGTTTACCGTAAGAAATATATTTGAATATGTAGACATGTTACCTCTGACACCAGCATTACGGCACATTGCGGCAAATGTTAAAGATTCCATTTCAATGTTGACAACGCCTTCATCTTTCAGCTTCTTTAAATATGATAATTTGTCTTCATTACTATATTCACAAAAAGCGCCATCCAGTCGTCCTTGCCCTGAAAATATCTTCTATTAGAGAATATAACGTAGTTAGGAGAAATTAAGAATTTTATTTTCGAAGAAATTTAGCAGTGTAAAAAATGAGTTATATGTTAAGCTTCAAAACAAATGAATTTTTTAACGCAGTGCATGTTAAGATTTTTTGTGATCAATTATCTAGGAAGTTTAGTTTTCAATGCATCATGATAGTCTCAGTTTTATAAGTTAATTTTTTAATAAGCATTAAAAAACATCGAAATTCAATAAAAGTTAAGTCTTTAGTTATTTTATTTCAACAGAAAATCAAAGCATATATGATTGTTCTCAGAACTTAGCTTTCGAACAGTAATACTCAAACAATATTTGTCGAAGCTAAAAGAATAAACCCTTTCCTTATTCTGGTAAAAAAAGAAAGACGACTTTTTCAGCTTTTTGGTAGAATGAATAGAGCCTACAGTCTAATCTAGAGTGTAATGATTGAAGTAGAGTATTATTTTAAATTGTTAATTTTAATCTTTTATTACTATTGTATTTATTTGATAGTAAAAACATAATTAATTGTTCTTCAGCAGCTTTTCCATGCCTTAAAATGTTAGTCGAGGTAGTTGCAATTTCTAAATGTGATTTTTCTTAGGTTTTTTTTAATTGAAGTTAGGTCATTATTTATATTTAAAAACAGTCAAGAATGATTTTCTTTAAACTGGATTTAGGCAGATGACAAAAGAGTCAGAAGGGCTAGAAATTAATAACATTAACTTTGAACTCTAGGATGAAGTAGAATGAAGGAAAATGAAATGAACATTATTTTCGAGTTTATAAATGTGGGCAGTTTACTTTGTTACTTCTGGAGTTCTAACAGATAAAAAAAATAATTGAAGAATTTCAGGCTCATTCTTATGGTGAGAGTAATGAAAGGGGGGGATTAAGATACTCCAAAATTCGCAGCAAAAGATATAGAGAAGGCAATTGCCATTCCTAAGAAGAAACCTTCTGGAATCGTAGGAGGGCGTTGGTAAGGTTTCTTCGCCAATGTTAAAATAAGAATTATTATAGAAGAGATATAGATTAAACGAAAAATGCTCGATATCGTATTGTAATAATACTTTTTTAAAAAAATTGGGGCACGTAATTGTATTCTGCATTATGATTATGGAATTACATTATTCTATTTACTAAGCAGAGGGAGCTATGTCTTGAAAAAATTGCTGTTCTGGATTCGGAGCTCGTCTTAACGTTTTTGTCGCTTTAGACAACCCCTGAAATAGCCGGCCAAGCTTAAAAACAACTTTAAAATTGAAACGAAAACAATTATAAAAAACTATAGAAACATGACTTGCATTTCAACTGAGGTAATAATAGTTAATTTTTTTCTCAATTTAAACTGTGTGTTTCTTTCCTAATAAATGTATCGTGGTAAATGGACATTAAAAACTTTGTTAGAGAACTGATGAGCAATCCAATGAGCATTTTCATTCAGTTAATTCGTGAGCGGAGAATACATCAGGGAGGCTTATCTATCCGAAATTACAGTATTAAAGTATTTAATTTTCCATATTAAGAAAGGTATCAGTATAATCTATACTCTGTTTTAGAATCCAAACTGTTACATTATAAGCAAGAGAATGAATTATATCTAAAAATAGCTTTATATTTGTTTTATATGATTTATATCTGTCCTGTTTGCTTTTTATTTCATTTATTCTTAATTTTATGCTATTCCTTAAAAATATATAAAAAAAGCGTGTTACATCCCTTACTTTGATAAAGTTCTTATCTGGCTATTGCTTGATGTTTATATAAGTTTGAAAAATAATTAAGAAAAAGTTTTTTTTTTTTACAAGAGCGTAGTCTTACAATATGTGATTCAAATCTGCTTATCATTAGACAAGTGTTTAGAGTCAACGAAAGCAACTCTACAAATTGTCTCTTAAAATCTTTTTGCATTCCCGCGGCATGTTAAGTGGATATTTTTAAACACAGATAAGAAATGATCGAAATAATTTTCAGTCGGGTGGTGATAACAGTACGTTTTAGCTAGAAATTACACTCCAAAAAATCTTAATTTAAAAGTTTTGCAATTCAAAAAAATTTTGAATTTGATAGATTTTTTTCAAATGTAAAATCAGAAATGTGCTTGAAGTTTATCAGAATTATGAATAATAGTGCCTGTCAAAATATGGTACATATTGTATGAAGATTAAGAAATATGTCAAAGCAAAACATTGCATAGTATCCCTGATTTTAAAAACAAAAATGAATGATTTACAAAATTATTTTGATATTTGATATTTTTGTCTCTAATAAGGAAAATGCATTTTTATTTTTTAATTGAATTAATTAGATTCAGGAATACAATTTTGCTGTATTTATAAAACCACTTAATTTTATCTAATTCTAGTATTTAGATCTCAAATATAAATCTCAATCATAATCTCAAATATTTCAGTCTTTTTTTTCACAAAAATCATTTTAATGCTCCATGCATTGTCTACCATTATATATTTATCCAAGCATCCTTTATATCCCTCTCCCTGTTCGCTAATTACATCCCTGAAACTATTAGGTAATTAATCAGTTAACTGAATAGAAAATAAAGCTTTAGACACATGTTGTTCTCTTGTTTATGAAAATATAATAATATTGCAATAAGCAGAATATCATTGTTCACTTTTCTTTTGTTAGAAGGAAAATTTTGGGAACTGTCTTAAAATACTTTCATTTGGGTTTTTTTGGGTTATCTTAATGACAAATTCAATATTATGAATTGGACACAAATTTGAGGTTTATCTCACACACTTACTTTGATCTTCTCGTAAAATAAAGAAACTATGGACTGAAAACATTCATCATCAATATTTAAAGCCTTGACAAACTGCTTTAACAAGCCATTTTTGAGATTAAGTGGAGAAACAACGATCATCTCTCAGATTACAATAGGTTTACTCGCTATGTCTAGCATATACCAGCGTTTCACAGACATGCTATTTATTTTAGCTCTAGTGTTTGCTCTGAACTTGACTGTACCATGTGCATAGAAAACATCTGAATTTTGTTAGTTGTTCATTTTGGTCAAGAAAGAGGTTAAGAATTATCAGATATAGTCTTACTATAGACTGACTACTACACATTAGTGAATTGGTGTAATACTGTAACTGCAATACGACAACAAAGATAGCTTAAGAGTTTGGTCGATACCACTGGTCAATGTAGCAGTATCAATGTTTCTATCCAACTGCAAAAAAGAAAATACCTTAGAGATTAAAATCTCCTCAAATAGAAAACGAAATAAATATAATTTCAAGTGGTATAAAATTGATTAAGCATAAACATGAATGAAAGAAAACTGTGGCCTTCATTTTCATTAAGGAATATTAAAATATAAGCAGATTCAAAGTAACATGTTTAGTTTTCCCGAATTTCAGTGGGCATAGACTATCTTTATTACAATAAAAGTGAGATGTTCCAGTTTACTCAAATCCCGTTTCCCTGTGCAAGCAGGATCCAATAAATGGTCTTCAAGCAAGAACCAATAAATGACTCCATTTCTGTACTCATTTTAAATGCCTCAGGGTAAAATTCTCGTTTGAGTTACCACTTCATTCTTTACTTTTAGTTTCAAAATGCTGTAATTCCTTCTCATATCATATGGAAGCATGCAAACAAATTTTGTTCTAACCAAACTATATAAAATGACAAAAGTGTGCAGATTTAATATTACAGACCTTCATAAAAATCATCGGCGCACATTGTTTTTCCAGATACAACTGTGCAATCTTGTAAATATTTATCAGCAACTATTTTCAGTTCTTTAGAAAGCTCTTCGTCCAAAGTGCTAGGTCGTTGAACTTTTTGTCCCAAAACAACCTAAAAATGTAAATATTTATGTTATGTTTAAGAATATTGGAATAGTATGCTTAAAACATTAAATTTGGAAAAAATCTATTGAATCAAATCATTGGTTAGAAAATACAGACATGTTTACGGTAAAGTACCAAACTGGAATTTTTTTTTCATTCGGAAAACCTATTTGTAATTCCGCTAGATTATAGAGATTTGTTTGTATCTTGAAGACAAAACTGCTTAGAGTATATTCCTGATATGAGGTTAAGATGGAAGGGAAAACCATATTTGTACTCATAATGCATACTTATCTCTAATCCTCCACTAACCTCTAATGCTAATATTTTACAGCAGTTCATGGCCATGATGAAAAACTTAATCAACAGATATAAAAAAAACCTTTCATTAGTACTTACTCTTGTTTCAATGACATAAGAAATTAGAGCAAACTGTTCCAAAATTTATTCTTAGAAATAAAATTAGAAATCAAACTTCTAATAAACAGTGACATCAAGATTTAAAAATCCTTATCTTTTTTCCTGGATGGAAAATAATTTTTTTTTCGTACATATCTTCAGAGAATAAATAATCTGATACAATCTCTTCTACTAATTTCAGAGTGTTTAAAACAAGCAGATATTATTAAACATGAATAGATAAGCATTGAATAGAATGATTGGTTATAAATTCAACTTGGATTCCCAGAATACGAGGACTAAAATGATAAGTTAAAGTTTTTAATGTCACCTAATTATAGCTTGACTGAACGCTGTGTTCATTGTCTTTCCTACAGCTTTTATAGCTTGCTAGTTTATATTTTTCGCCATTTCTGAGGATTCACATTGAATGAAACAACTAATTTGGCGTAGAGTGAAAGACTTTTTAGAACAAATGAATTAATATTTACTTCGAATGCAGGGATTAATGCTACCTGTGTATTAAGGATCGTAAATTTACACTATTTTTTCATTAACAGGTAATTTGGCAAATAAAACTTAAATGCCAGTTTACCGGTAATATTCTTCTCGAAAAATATGGCAGGTTGGAAATATTTACAAAATACATATAATTTTTGGACAAAATACTTAATAGTAGTTAATGTAAAATGAAACATTTAAATATCAAATAATAAAATATCCAGTAGTAAATTTAGTATATTTTGATGTTCAATTATAAAAAAAATATTAATTTATTGTAATAACTTTAAAATATTAACTTAATTTACAAAAATATTAATAAAAAATATGTTTCAAAATTAACATGTCAACATACAAAGAATATTAGATATATTTTTTATAAATTTAAAGGTTAATTATTAATACTCGTACTCAAAGATTATTATGTTGTCTATAAACTAGTGGCAGAAAGGCTTGTTTTGAGGAATAATTTAAAGTGTTAAGCATTCTCTGTGAATGAAACTTGTCAATAAGTTAGTAGTCACAGTTAAGAAACAAACGGAAAGAGTTGAGTTTCATTTTTATCTTTTAGTAAGATCAATTTTGGTTAGTTCATGGAGGATAAATGGATGGCATAACTAAAATATTATCATCAGTGATCGCCAAACCGTCGATCGCGAGCTACTAATAGTTCGCAAGGTAATTTTCGGTAGATTGCAATATGCTCAGGATACTCACCCTGGAGTTGCACCACTGAGTTCTGACAGATAGCTCAAAAATTCACTTTATTCTCAAAATCGCTTTATTCAAGCTCTGAAAGTACTTGGTCTTTTGCTCCTAATAAATATTTAATTTTTTTCCAGGTTGATCTTTAAGGGACGGAAATGTTCATCAGTACAAAGAGGTTTCTTTTGCCAGTAGGAAAAACACAGATACGGATAGACTGATGAGCACTTATACAATTGCATTTCAATGGTAGTCACTATCTACTCTTCCTAAACTTAAAAAACTTGTTGACTAAAAAGAGTGTCATTGTGCTCATTAAAGTTAATAAGTATGAGGAAAGTTTGTTTTTACATTTCTAATATATTACTAACGATACTTGAATTCTTTTTCTTGTGTACAAATGGAGTCCCCAGGGACACTTCTCCTTTAGGAGTATACGGGCTTCACGAACCCCGGGGTGCCTGAGTGATCTTTCTCTCTAGCGTCTTCTCTGGTAGACCAGAACTTGCCTCTGTAGTGTTTGTTCCTTACTGGGGTGACCACATTAAGCTTCGAACCATGACGAGACCATTTACAAGAAGAAAGAACAGAAAAATCGCGTATTTTTAAGAATAATAAAAATTACACATTATTAGCATACAGTACAAATGCTGTTTTTTACAATAGCCAAACTGAAGAAATTTCTTCTAATTTTTAAATGCTTCATGACTGATAATACATGACTTTGCCTAGTAAAAGATAAATGAACCACTAATAATTGTAACAAAACTCTTTTATTAATTGTTATAAATTTTTGTACATTTCAGTGCCGCACCATGATACGTATTATTATTTTAAATCTAATTATTAGAAAACAGTTAAAGGTACTAAACTGAAAGTATTTTTCAATCATATTTTCTGATTTGAATAAGTCGGTTCCGAAACAGTCTTGGTCAAACTGAAAAAGATCTAAAAAATATTATATCGTCCATACAGTCTATGCGGGTTGGGTCACCGAAATTTTTTGTTTATCTAGTAAATACTTTTTTTTTCATTTTAGACATATATTTCGTAGTAAATATTATCTTTATATTCTTTATACATTTTATTTTATTGCTCACATAAGTGCCTATAAGAAAATGAAGAATCAGTGTGCGTATTTGAAAAAGGTATCGTTATCTAAACTTTTATTTCAGAAAATTTGTTTAATTGAAGATCGAAAACTCAGAGGACTGCATGTGGCCTACTAGTCAATAATTGGACAGTACTGATCTATAGCAAGCCAAATCTACCAGAAATTTCTAGACGCTACAAAATATATGAAATAAAAAATGGGGTAAGAATATTGTAATTAAAAACTGCGACTGCATATTTCCTACCTGGTAATTACTGGCATAAAAATTCTAACTTACTGGTACACATTTTGAGGACATATCTGGCAATTTACCAGAAAATTCATTTATTTACTGGTATTATTTCTTATGACTCCTTTCCTAATCTTTTTCTGCTATAGGACTCGCAAGTTCAGACTCTGTGTTCTGAACAGTAAAAGTTGACAAACACATAAGTATCCAAAGGAGACGGAATTTCTGAAAAACCACGCAGTGAAATTATCTGTGTTGGCATCTAATTTTAAAGTCTGAAGGGCGCAGGCAATCTCGAGAGGTCTCTCGCTGCGAAGTGTTCCAAGAGCGGCACGCTGATGCCTGGGATGGCGAATGCTATGCGTTTATCCTTAAAAAGGAACAGAAGAACAAATCACTCACCAGTTCCTGATAGGGCTGAAGCATCCCATCAACGCTCGTGGTCGTGATGACGACTGTGCCAGGAGGTATACCTGATGACAATATACAAGCATAAGTGTTACATATTTCATTCCCGATTAATCATAAGCTAGCTGAACCGCATTAACTCATACACACACGTGTAGGTGTGTGTGCATGTATGTATGTATGCATTCACACTAACATTGGTCACTAACCAGTCTGTAATATTTATTAGTTGCCAGTGTAGTCCGAATCCAATTCGGTCAACACAAATGTATAATTCAAAATTTGTGACACTCAACTGACTCCGACAGGAGAAAAATTAATTCCATGCGGGTTAAACTTAGTTCATTTTCCTTTTCAATTGGCATTTAATGTGTAGTCACTATTTTTACAGTATATGTCATTACTTGTCCTTCATATATACGTTATAGGAAACTAAAAAATACATTTTTATTCCACCATTATCTACACTGTCCAATGTCTATACTAATGACCGGTGTACATCAAAGTCGAGTACATCAAAGGAAACACAGAAAACATCACAAAGTTTAATGGTGTTAATGAACATCTCTATATGGCTGTCTAGGTGGTTATGTCGTTAATAAAACCGTATCATGACAAAGCATATTGCTTGGTTAGCGATTATTATTATTCTACTATACAGTTGGTCGAGGCATTTGTACAACAACACTTTACTGATCTATACTACACGGTATTTGCAATTAGAAGGGATTTATCGCATTATTTGAATTTAAAAGAAATAATAAAGACATTAGTGCTTTTTAACGTGAGACAGTAATGTCTATGACACGAAAAAAGAAAATCAGGGTTAAAATATAATTATTCCATTAATTTTTTTAACTTTATCTCATATTACAAACAGTAGCTATTTCATTGATAATTTTGTTGGTGTACGGAAATACCCATTTTCTAACCTTTGAACTGATTAATTATAGCTCAAAATTAAACAGTAAAATAATTTCTATTTTTAAAGCATATTTCTTTAATATAAGCCAAAATTAAGGGGTTAACGTCTCACCATCTACGGTCTTGCTGCTTAACTGTTGCTGTGATGTCTATAATAGCAACAATGTATTATTACTTTACCATTATCTTAACTTATAACTATCTATGACATTATTAGTTTTATCATATAAATGAAATAAACACACATTAACAAAAATATTTTGATAATTCCAAACCACCACCATATCTAAACAGTTTTTTAAATCACAATAAAAATTCTAGAAACCCTTAAAAATATAAGAGTTAGGAGGCATATTGAGAAGCAAAGAAAGAATAATTAGATTGTAGAGTAACGATGAATTGAATGAAATATACAAAATTTAAAATTTTATGACAATAATAAAATTTTTTTAAATATAAATCGGTAATATATATGTATGTAAGAAGGCAAAAATGCACACGATTGTGGAAATATGGGAGATAGATTTAGAATATTTATCCACGATGTAAGTCTAATTAAACATTCATTAAATCCATAAGTCTCATGGATCTGATTAAGTCTGACGGATGAGTCTCAATAAGCAATAAACATCCGGGCATCTTGTGTTGTGAAAATGTCGTCCTGAGGAGTAGGATAATCACATACTAAATTGCTATGAGAGATAGCTTAAGCAGCAGCTCTTTTGTGGTTTGTTAAATTCCATCGCAAAATTAATTTAATACAACAGATTAAAGATAGCAAGGATCTGCGGCTTTTCCTGGAAGTATTGACAGCTGGGTTAGAAAAGGGTAAGAAATCCGCACATAGCAGATATTAATTCAGTTTTTAGTTGTGAAAAAGTTTGCAAGGAATACAGTCTCAATGGTTCATATCCTTGGCTTATTTCCATTGGTGGGAAAGTTAAGAATTAAGAAAAGTAGAAGGTGAACTGGAAACATTAAAAATTTTAGAAGCAATAATTTTTGATATAGTACTTAATATGAAATCGCAGAAAAAAAATTTAAGGATTTAAAATAAGTATAAACGTTACAGATGATGCAAATAATTAAATTCGTTACATCTTGTTCCATTCAGTACATAGCGAAAGCAGTAGTATTAGTTTGGTTCAGAGCGCTAAGATATACTGTTTTTTCTGAAAGGCTAATGAGACCGGGGCCTACCGCTTAAAGCCGATTCCTAGTGGCTACGAACATCCATGACAGCAGCGGGATTCGAACCCGCAAGCTCCGATACGGAAGAGCACCGCTCTACCATTCAGCCATAATTCAGCAAAGCAATGATATTAAAATATTGAATGTTAATAATTTATATGGCAGGGACGTACTGGACAAATGAAAACACGGCAATTTTGGCTGTTGTTTGCATAACCATAACTACATTAATTACTTGCATATTATCCTATTTTTAACCATATAATAATGAAGTATTCTTAAAGTTTTTAATATAAAATAAGTTTCTTTAATATAATAAATATGCTTTATATACCAATTTGAAAACAGAATATTATTTACCGAGGATACATTTTTATTCATTTTAAAGTACATTAAACTGAAAAACCAAGTACAATCCTATTCTGAAATTGTTCCTGGTCATTCTAAATATTGTATTTAACCTTGTGAACCTAATTTAAATTTATAAAAGTCATAGAAGTTCATTTTAAAAATTTGCAAATTACAATGATCAAAATATGTATAATTTTTTGATATTCAGAACTATATCAAAAAGATTATATGAATTATTTTTGATTCACTATATTTTCAATAACTAATTAAACAAAAGTAAGTGTGATATTAGTGACAAAATTTCTAGAATGGGATAATGATAAAACTGAAAAAACTGTACCAAAAGAGAAAAAAATCCTTTTAAATGCATTGTTTATACTTTTGAATTTAAAATTGCAATTCATTCCATGTTAGAAATCTATATAAACCATGTATTTTTAGAATGTATGGAATGTTCTTAGTTTTTTGAGATACTAACTGAAAAATCATTTTTTTAAATATATTAACTTCCGCGTCCCTTTAAAAATCTAAAAAATCGAAAATTTTGAAGATCCAAGAATTTTGACACCTAAAAATTTAACCTTGACAGTAACAGATATTTTCACAATCGTATCTTACTATATACTATCAAGACAAATAATTTACGGCAAAAATCTATTGCGATTTTTCTTATTTCTATTTACAAACAAGTTTGCAAATAATGATGTGTCGCATTTGAAATTTCATTCACTGATTTATCTCTAGTTACCGTAGGATGTATGGCCTTGATTTGTCAGCAATTGCTTTAGTAAAGATAACGAGATTCTTCTAAAGTAAGAGATATGCTTCGAGGTCTCTTCATATCAGCAAATAATGAAAGCTTTGATATTCCAATCAAATATCCTTTTCTTTCTTAAGTTCAATGTGTATTTTTAAATTTTCATTCTTTAAAAGATCTTAAAAACTGATAGCTAGAGATGGAAGAAAAATACCGCTAACAAGTGTGGGAAAACTCTTGTAAACATCTCGAATTCTTTGACAATATTTTAGATTTGCCTGATACTTTAATAGTTGTGAAATAAATTATAGAAAAGAAATATTTTTAGTAAAAATCATGTCAACATGAGAAAAGATGGTTTAAATTCTCCTCCGTGTATAATTTAAAATGCTGAACTTGCACTTAAAGTGTAATTTGAAGTAGATTGCGAAAACATAGAGGAAGTTTGATGAAAAATAACCGTGACATGTATAAACATAAGTTATAAATAAACTTTTGTGTATTTTAATTCTCTTTATATATGAAATTAATTTTTAATATGTCGCATGATTTAGAAATACAGAAAACCAGAATCTGTAGATTTTAACAGAAATTTAAAAATAATTGTTTTGCTCTCTTATTAGAGAAGTGGATGGTATTTTATCATTGAGTTTTAACTAGGAGTCCAAAATCACACTGACAAATCATATTAATCAACTTAAACATCTTATTGCGTTATAAAAAGCGGAACCTTTTTTCCATTTAGTCATACTTATGTCTATTTTATTAACGGTAAAGATATTTCTTAAAACAATTTTATTAACATTTGTAACTATTTATAATTTTTTTCTAAGCTAGAAATTTTTTTCTTCAAATGTATTAAATTATAAGGATATTTACCTAATCCACCAGAAGTACCTATTCTCAGAAAAACAGGATCTTCAGCTCCAGCGTGATGCATTAATTTCATTATTTCATGCAGGACAACAGAAATAGATGGTGATCCAATGCCATGCTGAAATAATTTGTATTTAATATCACATGAGCACATCCATATAATGGTATCAGTTGAAACATATACATTCGTTAAAAATATAAAACCGAAAATTGTATTTTATTCTTAATGTGATAACAAATCAACGTAGTTGTGACTTACCAATAATTATAGCTTACCAATATTTCATCTCAACTTAGAATAAACTAATCTTTAGGGGAAGTACCTAGAATCTTACAGTTTAACTGTAAATATTATTATAAGAGAAGGTGAATCATTTATAGTAAAATATAGTACAAAGAGTAAAACCAATGTGAATACGAGTTAGATATAAACAGGGAAAGATTAAACACAAAGAATGTTCAATCGTTTGTATTTTTGTCTTATTTGCGTTGTTTTTACATTTATTAAAAAGAAATTTGGTCTAGTTTAGAAATATCCAGATTATGATTTTATTTTATAAATTTAAACGACTTTGTTGTAAACACACTTCTACTTGCTCTTTTTAATACCATTAATATATATTTTTAGTAATAAATTTGTCTTTACAAGGCTCGATGATGGCTTAATACGTAGGGAGTTATCTTTCGGTATCGGAATTCGTGGGTTCAAATTCAACTGCTGGATTTGATATTCATTGCCCTTCAGAATCAGCATTATGCATTAAGATCTGGTCTAATTACTCTTCTGTGTAGAAAATAATCCCTAGGGTTCCAAATCAAACCACATTACGAGCTCTGCTTAGTAACAGGATTTAATTTCAAACATAGCATATTTTTACTGTATAATCATTCTCTATAAACACTTGTTTTGTGTGACTCTAAAGTTGTCTCTCCAATTTTGATTAAATTTGGTATAGTAAGTGACTTCATGGTAATAAAGAAAATCCCCAAATCTTATGTTCAAATAATAATTGGTTTGGGAGTTATAAGGCTTTAAAGTTGCCAGATTTGTCTAAAAAGTACACTATCGGCATACCTTTAAATTACACTTGCTACTCACCTAATTAAGCTAGAGATATGTGCAAGGTGTTATTTTAAACCTTTTTTAATAGGCTTTCATATGATATACAACATATGATGACTTGAAAAATTTTTTAAAAATTTAAATTAAAATTAAAATTTAAAATTTCTCAAAAAGCCAAGTTTTTAAAATTTCGAAAAAAATCTCAAATATTGCTCATTAATCCTCAAAGTTATTGTTAATTAATCCTCAAAGTTTCATGTTGGGATCATAATGGGATCACAAGCTACAAAAGTTTTTTGTTTGATATATTTACTATTGCAATAACGAAAATGAGAACATGCATTCATTACTTTTAATCTAACTCATCTGTATAGAATGGCATTAATGTTTAAACACTACCTTATCGACATATACTCTAGTAAATAGTACATTTAACATTTGTGAAGATTTTAGAATGAAGAAAAATTATTAAAGTGCATTACTTTTGATGGATGGTGCTACTTATTTAGTTGAAACTGGTAGAAAGCTTTGTGTGTTTTGAGAATTTCTACTTCAGAAAGAATATACATTGGTCCTGTTGGAGTTAAAGGATCCACCTTACACATAACATCGGAAATTGGAATCCATTGTACATCTGGCTTATATAGATATAAAAAAAGATGATGATGGTCCAGATGAGTGAAGGAATGTCACTTTTACCTCTTCAGAGTTTTTCTCTTCTTTCTCTTAACATAAATGTAAGCCACTAGTTGCAATTATAAATAGCAGTAATATAGCCATTTTTATCAGCAAAGAGAAGCTTTTATTGTGATGCTATCGCAGTTTGCATCAATAAATCTTGTGAAAAGGAAAATGTCTTCTCAAAGACTTTTGTTTTTGATTCTATGGGTATAAAAGCATATTTCTGAGTCCCAGGAATTTCAAAAGCAATTTTAAATTGGTATCTAGAAATATAGCTGTAGAAACATGTTCTTCTTGGGTTGAAAAACAAAATGTATTCTTGTGATGTTTTCCTGTGCCCAGTTTAAAAGTTGTTGTGGTGTAAGTATTTGATTTTTATATGGTCGTTGTAGGCTTGCTCAAGCCGCTAACTCTTGAGCGTACCTCCTACCCCATCACAAGGTCCTTTACCATGAGCTGTTGTCCAAAAATGCCATTCTGCCTCAATGCCAAAATCTTCCTTATGCAAGCATAAATTGGCAAAGTTTTTCTTATTTATATATTGTGCAGATGACCCATCGGGGAAATAAAATATTTTCCTTGCACTTTTTTTAAAATTCTTTCTTAAAAAAAGTAATAAGCTTCTTTTGAAAACAGTAAACTGCTACTGTATTGGGCTCCAAACAGTCTTAAATTACAATGTATGTAAAGTGGTCAATTCCAAACTTCCTTTTGTAATATACAACAAATGGATGAGTTGTAGATTGAACATTAGTCCAGTGGCAGCTCTGGGTCCAATCCTGTTTAACAAATGAGTAATTTTCAGCAAAATCAAGAACTACAAACTCTGAATCTTTTAAATTTCCTTTTATATTGTTTATACATGAATTTTGTTGTTTCACCACAAAGTAATGATAAACTAATACAGACATTTTCTCACAAAATAAGTCAATAAATTCTGATGCTGACTTTTGTATTGTTTCTAAAGAGCTCCTATCAACAGAAATCCACTGATTGATAATGATCTTTTCCACCATATTTTCATCGAATGTTTCACCAAGTATGGTTTTTAATTATGTAGTCCCAGAACATGATGCACACTCTCCCATGTGGCAGCTGACTGATGCTGGATTACAAATCATCATAGCAAGGCAGTCCTTGTATGTGTTAATTATTCCATGTGTTAATGGAAGCTAATTTGGTATTTTATAGATTGTGATCCCATTATAATCCCAATGTACTATGTCACAATGTATGAAGCCAGATGTACTATGAATTCCAATTTCAGATGTTATGTGTAAGGTGAATCCTTTAACTTTAACAGGACCAATGTATATTCTTTCTGAAGTAGAAATTCTCAAAACACACAAAGCTTTCTATCAGTTTCAACTAAATAAGTAGCACCATCCATCAAAAGTAATGCACTTTAATGATTTTTCTTCGTTCTAAAATCTTCACAAATGTTAAATGTACTATTTACTAGAGTATATGTCGATAAGGTAGTGTGTAAACATTAATGCCATCCCATACAGATGAGTTAGATTAAAAGTAATGAATGCATGTTCTCATTTTCGTTATTGCAATAGTAAATATATCAAACAAATACTTTTGTAGCTTGTGATCCCATTATGATCCCAACATGAAACTTTGAGGATTAATTAACAATAATATGAGCAAGTTTTCAGATTTTTTTCAAAATTTTAAAAACTTGGCTTTTTGAGAAATTTAAATTTTAAATTTTAATTTAAATTTAAATTTTTAAAAAAATTTTCAAGTCATCATGTGTTGTATATCATATGAAAGCCTATTAAAAAAGGTTTAAAATAACACCTTGCACATATCTCTAGCTTAATTAGGTGAGTAGCAAGTGTAATTTAAAGGTATGCCGATAGTGTATTTTTTAGACAAATCTGGCAACTTTAAAGCCTTATAACTCCCAAACCAATTACTATTTGAACATAAGATTTGGGGATTTTCTTTATTACCATGAAGTCACTTACTGTACCAAATTTAACCAAAATTGGAGGGGGTCAGGTAGAATTTGTTCTAAAATTGTGTCGATTTCACATGGAATAACCCATAATCATTCTCTATAAACACTTGTTTTGTGTGACTCTAAGGTTGTCTTTAGAGAACTTTATGGATGTACTTAATTCAATGAACTCTATCATCAATGAAGCATGTTCAACAATTGTAACTTTTTCTATCAATGAAGCCTGTCTAACAATTGTAGACATTTTCTAAAGGTTTTTTTTTCTGATTCTTCATTTTTATTTTGTAAATCGGCTGTACTTAGAGGAATAACTTCTTTAAACATACATACAACCTTCCACGCTCTTTATGTTCACCTACCTTACTAATTTTTAATGAAATATCCATGTGTGTGTGGGGGGAAAACTTTTCCTCGCTTGAAGCGTGGATTGAAAGCCCACACAATCCTTTTCAAAACCAAAAAGCTTTTTCCAAAATTGAAATTCTAAAACCAAGAAATGTACTTCTTTTATCTAGAGTATCACTCAACCCACTCGTCGGACAATGGGTGACTAGATGGGGCGAATTTGATTCCCTTGTTCATGAATTCAGATAATACTGGCAGCAGGAATGTTTTTAGAATAGTTCATAATCACCTTTAAACTATAGATTTCAATTAGTAAAATTTACAGATCATGCAGGTATTTTAATGTCTGTAAGTCTTTTAACACATGGTGCAACTAACATATGGGGGTTAAATAATTTCATTACTGACAAAATATATTAAGGATCTTTTAGCAACAGAGAAAAGATACAAATCCCAGACATCATGAAGATTGTTGTGAACATAAGCATATGGGAATTTTAAGTTAAGTCAAGCAAATACTTCATAATTTTACTATCTTCTCTCCAGGTCTTCTAACCTAAAGTGAAACAAAAACCGGAAAAAACCGTTTTTTTTTTTGGAAAGAACGAAAACCGGAACTGAACGGGAAAAAAATATCGGTTTATTTCGGTTCGATAAATTTTCAGTCATTTTGTAACTGTAACCAACTTTTGAATATTTTCTAATACAACGTAACGTTAGCCATATAATTATCATCATTACATAGATATTTCTTCTCGATTTCTTCTTTTGATGTTCATCAGTACTTTTTTGTTTCAGTTTCGCCTGAAGCTATTTGTATCAGGCAGATTTAATTCAGTTGAATGTTCAGTTGTCGAATGCGATTTTGATAATGGATAACAATGACAACGCTCGCCGCTTTCTGCTCATCACTCGTATCGTACATGCTGTATCAATTCAAATAGTGTTCCAATTAAAAAAAGGAGTAAAATTCAAATTTTGATAGAATTAAATTTTTTGTTTATGATAGAATTATATTTTTAGTATAGATACAAATATACACTAATTAAAATTATTCATTCGGAATTGAACCGAAAACCATTATTTTTGGTGGAAAGAAAACTGGAACTCAACCAATATATATTTTTTTAGTTGAACCGGAATGGAAACTGGAACGATTTTTGGTTTGGTTTTGGAGAGCTACGGTCTACTTTTTGCAATACCAGGGGTAATGAGACTGGGACCTACTGCTTAAAGCCGATTCCGAACGGCTACGAACATCCATGCTATAGTGGGATTCGAACCCACGAACTCCGGTTCCGAATGCCAGCACCCTAACCCTACGGCCATCGTTCGGCAGGAAACCGGAACGAAAAAAAGTACTTATTGAAACCTGAGCCTGCTCCTGCTCCCTCTCCCTTCTCCGTCTCCTTCCACATCCACTCCCTCTCTCTTCCTCTCTCCCCACTCACTCTCTCTCCCTTCTCACTCCCTTTCTCTCTCTCTCCCTTCCTCTCTTCTCGGTTGCGAATATAAGTATAGCTATAAAACTATCAAAACCGCAGTTTCACCTATAATTCGTATTCTTACTTTTATTGCGTCCCTTCTACGTCTCCCTCTTCCACGCCCACTCTCACTCCATATCTCCCCTCTTTCTCCCTCCCCTTCTCACTCCATCACTCCCCTCTCTCTCCCTCCCCTTCTCACTCCCTTTTTTCTCTCTTCTCTCGCTCTCCCTTCCTCTCTTCTCGGTTGCGAATATAAGTATAGCTATAAAACTATCAAAACCGCAGTTTCACCTATAATTCGTATTCTTACTTTTATTGCGTCCCTTCTACGTCTCCCTCCCTCTTCCATGCCCACTCTCACTCCATCACTCCCCATCACTCTCCCTCCCCTCTCACTCCCTCACTCCCTCTTTCTCTCGGCAGCGAATATAAGTATAGCTATAAAACTGTCAAAACCGCAGTTTCACCTATAATTCGTATTCTTAATTTTATTACGATTTCATATTACTAGAAATTGCAATACTTACACTAACACACAACACAGGTCCAGCTTTGAACATAGCATATCGAGAGGACTTAGACACATTGCATATTTCGTCTTCAGTAGAGCAACTCAATTCCAAAATTTTACTTATGTAGTGAGCGAACTCACACATCCTCTCTGGGGTTCCACCAACGCAGACAAACTAATTTAAATAAAAAGAAACTGTAAAAAGTGGTTTTTTAAAACTGCAATGTAATAAACATTCTTTCAGGCAGACGAAAAACTGAGATTTTAAAATTGTTATTTAGCAAAAAAATTCCTTCATCTATCATAGATTTTACATCTTTCAATGTTTGGTATTAAGGTAATTTTAAGAATCTATTGTTATTTGCAAATAACATATAATTGTATAAAAGATGAATTGTGTTGGACGCCTTAGCAATGCCAAACAGTAATATTTTATACAAAGAAAATTATGTTCACATATTATTTGTATGAAAATGACACTCAATATAAATTTTCTAAGTAGAAACAAGAAGAATCTTCATTCGCTATCAAATGGTTGTAAACTGTTTTGCCTTTCCCATAATTCTGATTTATCATCTTTGGTTTTTATTTAATTTATTTGTAAAAAAGTTACTTATTCAAATGGTAAATGCTTAACAATAGAATTTACGAACACATTAAAAGCTTACATGCAACTGAAGTGCAAGAAAACACCTTTTAAATATTCTGATAAATTTTCACGAGAAATTTAATCTTGAAAAGATTCTTTTGAATTCTAGACATTATAAGCCAGAAAAGACTATCATTCTTACGTACTTTGACATCACCAAACATAATCTGCAAATCATCATTTGACGTCGTTAGCCCGAGATGATAAAGAATATCCTCTTTCATATCTTCTATGTGAGGATTCTTTATCGAACTCCGTCTGCGACATCTAAAAATAGGTAAATAATATCAAAATATAAGTAAGTTTAGAAAGGTTTGATATTTCTAACAGAAACGTACTGCAAATAGGCAAAATGTCTAAAAATAGGTAAATTACTGAATATGCGTAACTTAAGAAATAATTTATATTTCTATCACTAATGTACTGCAGTTAAAAGAACATCTGCCGAGATTGAAAAATATTTGTTGTACTTTTTCTCCAATGAATTTATAATGGTTGAATAACTAGTGAAGACTTTAAAGAATTAATGTTACAATAGCTGTTAAAATAGCTTTATGCTTTCATGCATTAAAAACTACGTGGTATCTGAATTTTCATGCATTTGATGTTATGTTTAGAGACATTTAATATATACATATATATTTTAAATGCAAATAAGAAAAATATAAAGAACGATATAACGTGAAAGGGTAGAATGTGGAAACTTAATGGATTACTTAATGGTGTAAGGGGATTACGACCCCCATTCACGGTTAAATGTACATTTGAACTTGCAAGAACTTTCCAGTTTAGCAGTAAAACAGATAAACAATTATACACAATTAAAATAAATGAATGAACAATAAATATTAAGGAACACAAGAAAAATATCAATGGTTAAATTGTTCTTTATATTTTTCTTATTTATTTTTATTTATTCTGAGTGGGTAAATGCTGCTGTAACGCTTTACTTTCTATAAAAATATCTCCTTTAATATCTTATACTCTTTCTCGCATTACTTTTCAATCTTTCACTCTTTTTTTTTCTTTTTTCTCTCTCTCTCTCTCTCTCTCTCTCTCTCTCTCTCTCTCTCTCTCTCTCTCTCTCTCTCTATCTATCTCTCTATCTCTATCTATCTATCTATCTATCTATCTCTCTCTCTCTCTCTATATATATATATATATATATATATATATATACATATATATATATATATATATATATATATATATATAGAGAGAGAGAGAGAGAGAGAGAGAGAGAGAGAAGAATGGTTTTGGGCTATTAGTCGCCAGCGTACAAGGTAGTATTTTACCGCTCTCTGTCAACCTAGTAGATATACCTAGTACATATCAGCCGCCTTAGAAATAAGGCCGTATGAGTGCATGCGTTCATAGCACACCTACTAGCCTCAGCCCTGTATATGTGTATGAATATATATATATATATATATATATATATATATATATATATATATATATATATATATATATATATATATATATATGACATGTCGTGGTGCAGGGTTAAGGCGAATGGAAAACAGTCTCCTTGATAGTAATGTTTTATGAACTCATCGTTCTTAAGGAAAGCAACATGCGCCATTTTCATTGTTCGTGGCGGAGCTATTCGTGAAGGTCCATGTCCATGCGCCAATTCAAACTTATCTGTTTGCAAGCTCATCAAATAGCTCAAAAATGCTTCCTGACGGGATTATCCTGAAAGCTTACGCAAGCGTGGTTCTTTTTCATTTATTTTATTATTATAAAAGAATTCCCTTTTTAAAATCGTTTTTAACTCACGTAACTTCCAACTACCCCTTATTTAGACCTGACATATATTCATTAAAACAGAGTGAGGAAAATGAGATAAGGTATGACCTAGTAATTCCATTCAAGAGAGGTTCTTTAATCGAGGCGAGTGTGCCTGTGCCTTAAAACCAAATATCCAATAAGAAGTGAATATGAATGATAATTATATATATTTTTAATTAAATCTTCTCTTTTTCTAAGAAAATACTGATTAATGTTATTTCAAGTAAAATCATAAAAAACGAATTACATCAAGTTCATAAATATCCATCATAAGAAAGAGCAAGATTCATTTTGTAGGAGGAGCAAATGGCCTATCACAGAAAGAAATGCCTAATTTGTAAATACAAACAAAAACACGAGACACAGTTTACATTACAGAGAGAGATAAGATCTAAGACTCAGAACAAAACAAATTTAAGACGCAATACTTTCCAAGACCAAGGTTATATCTTACAGACATCATATCTCGTAAGGTAATCATTTATTTATTTTCTATTTTTTTAATAAAACAAACAGGAAAGGCTTTCTGGAGTGTTTCAAGGATTCAAATTAATGACTTAAAATAATTATGTTAAGGGTTCAAACACTGAATCACCTGAGGATCAATTTCATCCCACTTTAACAGATAGGATTTAGCAATAATTTTTATGCCCACTTTATACTTACTTTTTCCCTCGTTGTCAATAAATAAAATTCTTGTATATTTTATTTACACACACACACATATATGAGTGAGTGTGTGCGTGTGTGTGTTTATGAAGACTTTTAAGACTATTTCTTCTACAATCAAAATAAATACCTAAATAACACACAAAAGAATCGCGATCAATCGTTTTTCAAGGGGACAGTTTGGTTTGGTTTGGAGTGCTACGGTCTACTTTTTGCAACACGAGGGCTAATGAGACCGGGACCTACAGCTTAAAGCCGATTCCGAACGGCTACGAACATCCTTGCTACTGTGGGATTTGAACCCACGAACTCCGGTACCGAAGGGCAGCACCTTAACTAATCGGCCATCGTTCGGCTTTTCAAGGGGACGGAAATAGAAAGCGATGGATTCGAGAAATTGATGTAGAAATGGGATTATTAAAATAAAATTTACAACAATAATTCGAAATATTTAGCATTTTATAAAGTATAACTTAGTATAATCGGTTCACTCTAAAGTGATAATTAACACATTGTGTGCGGGACACGTATTAGTACGGGTTAGTGTAACAACATGGTTTGTTTGTGGGTACAAAAATAACGGTATATACAGGAAAACAAAGCCGAATGTTCTTATCTACTACATAGATTCTAGAAAAGTTTAGACAAATAAAAACTAGATTTTACACCAGTCGATGCGGAACCACAGATCTGGAAAAAATTAAAACTATATACTACTATTTCTATTTGATTTTCCATATTTACGATACTATTATAAATTTATCAAATAAAAAATATTTTTTGTTTACAAAACTCTTATGGTTGTTATTTATTTATTTCTATTTATAAATTTGTTTATATATTTCAATATAAAATGCGAAAAGTTGGTTAAAAAATTAAATAATTTTCGATCTATTGAGATTTAACTGAATAACTCAATTTACGAGCAAAAAGCCCTCTCCCGGTACAATTCCGCTGCGAAATGTACCCTCACATAATGTGTTAATATTTAAAAAATCTTTTGTTACTGATACCTTCTTTGTACAAAGTAATAGCCAAAAAGAATGAGCATTATATCCCCTCTACCTCTGCAAGTACACTTACACTATGACTTCAATTTTTATAAAGATTGTAGGTGCTTGAGAAAACTCATTACTGTTTCGAGTTCGGTTTCTTCCTCTACCCATTTTTAGGATCTTGCTTTTGTTCTGTTCATAGGTCCTCCACTATGCGACTCAACAAGTTTTTAGATTACTAACCTTCTGGTGGCCTAGGGAAGCCTCTTTTGTACCATAAAACTGTTTGCCATCCAAACATACATCCCTGAAACATTCTCAACACAAAAAAACTAATTTCTCCATTTTTCTTAAATTACACAAAATGATACTTGAGGAAAATATTGCAAAAGGACTGAACTTTTACGTCGATGAATGGTGGAAACGAAGAATCCCGGAAAAATAATATAGGTTCTACGAGTCAAAATTAGGGACCAAATGAAATGAACGATCAAAACAGGGTAACGGATAATGTGGGTACTATAGATAGAGGTTTGACAGTAAATGATATTTTTAATAGTCTGAAATTAATGAATTGCCCGTTTTTCGTTTGGTAATAAGTCTTAATTTTGTATAACTCCTATATGGTTCCTTAATCCCTTAATGTACAGTGTTTTTTGAAAAAGGCCAGCCAAAAAAATCAATTTTTTAATGTAAAAAACACAATTTAGAACGTTGAATTTAGAAAAAAAAAATATATTTTATACTTGAATAAGTAAGGGACGATTTTTTTCTTTCACATTGTTATTTTCAATTCTTGATTGCATTCAAGTGTGAAAAATTATAGCAGCATAAAATACAACGCAGCTCGAATTATCTCGAGTGTGCACAGTTTGGCCAGTTTAGCGCGCTCGAGTTAACTCGAGCGTGCACGTTAAGGGGTTAACGATGAATAAGAATTATCATATAATTCAACTATTAACTTAAAACTATTTATGAACATTTTTTATTCTTTATTACAGCTTTTAAAAAAGAAATTAGTGATAACCATCAAATTATTCTATAGAATTATACACATATTACTCCACCAATTATTAACATATTAAAATTTCTAATAAATCCCAAATATATAGTTTTCTAATTAAAATTATGCTTATTTATTCGTTTCTAATGTTAAAACACAACACAGACATTTACTTCTATTATAATAAATAAAAAGTTTATTTACTAAAATTAGATTTGATTTGATTTTAGATTCGTACCACATAAGATGGAGTAGTTTAAAATAATGCGCTGGTTAAAATTATGAATTAGGATTGAAAAATATTTTTCTGGTGTAAATAATATTATTCAGATATAAATTATTTTATGTAATAAAATTTAATTGTATTTCTCTTCTATAAATTCAAAATATATTTAATTTATTATAACATGGGTAATTTGTTATGAATTATATAATCATTATAGTATGTAACCTTAAATTATAAGTAATCATTTGAATCATTGCAATTCCGAAACAGTGGATGTTACAAGTTAATTTTATATGCCTAAATTTATTTTCGTTCCACTAGAATAACGACTACATCTTACAGGAAAGGGACAGAAAATTACTTATAAAAGATTATAAATAAAGAGCTAAAACTTTTATAATTGTAACATATTATATTAATTTAAATAAACTACTTACCTGAATGCAATTGAATTGCACATTCGTTTAAAATCAAACCGATTAATTTCAAGTGTCATTTCGCAATCAATTGAAAAATTCTCTTTCCAAACAAACTTCCTTATTAAAAATAAAAATGTTGATGAAAAGAATAGAACAGTATTAAAATCACTAAATCTGTTTATGCCACTACAGTATAGAGCAGTTATTTGGCGATGATTAAACAAAACAACTTGAATTTTCTTAATAAACTCTCTAGAATCAAAATCAGAGTTGTCTAAAGAAAACAAGGAAAACTGACTTTTATACGTGGCCTTACAACGTGAGTGGTAGTGTATGCTTCACTGCGATAAGGTCAGCAGTTTTATGAAATGAATTTTTGATAAGATAGAATAGATATGTATCCGCGTCTGTGCTACTATTTGTTGATAAACATGCAGCACTGAAGTAACACGCACGTGAGAAATTCAGGACTATATGCAAATTATAATCTGATGTCTCGATTTACCTATAACAGCTATAAAATGTTTTGTTATACATGCATTCAGGTGATAGTACTTTCATTCAATCAATAACCGAACTCGAAACTAAGGGACGATATTGAAAATAATTCTTCCATATTGAAAAGAAGCCTAAAGATGCTGAGTTACGACTGGTCTGAGAAAGTAACACTACTGTGAAAACCTTTAATCTGGCGATTTTCATGAATATCAATATTTTCGATCTTTTAGTCTTATCTGGAGTGCTACGGTCAAGTTTTCACAACATGAAAGCTATTTAGACTGAGATCTAGTACTTAACCTCTTAACGTGCACGCTCGAGTTTAATCGAGCGCGCTAAACTGGCCAAACTGTGCATACACGAGATAATTCGAGCAGCGTTGTACTTTATGTTTATATAATTTTTCACACTCGAATGCAATCGAGAATTGAATATAACATGTGAAAGCAAAAAAAACAATCGTTTTATTGATATTTATCATTTACATGGGATTGTAAGCTATAACACTTATTCAAGTATAAAATGTATATATTTTCTTTAAATTCAAGGTTCTAAATTGTGTTTTTTACATTAAAAAATTGAATTTTTTGGCCGGCCTTTTTCAAAAAAAAAAAAAAAAAAAATGTGCATTAAGTGGTTAAACTCTGTTTTGAATGGCTATGAAACTTTTTGCCAGAAGTGGATTCCAAACACATGGACTTCATTACCGAAAGGTAGATACGTACTCATTCGGGGTTCGTCTATCTTACAGCTAGACTTACACGTCTAGCTCTAAGTCTGTATAAAACGTTTTTAGAATTATATCGATGTGCGTGTGTGAACAAGGTAACTTCAAAACGTAAAGAACGAGATGGATGTAATTTAGCATGCCATTAACCCTCTTGTTTACTTTTTATATGAAATTCTAAGAGAAAATAATATGACTTATTATACTTTAAATGGTACTACTCTATATTACACACAAAAATATAATTTGCTTAGCATGATCCTATTTAAGAGATACATTTTCCCTTTTCTTAATTCTAAAGGAATAAATTGAGTCATACAGGTGACAAATTTAGTATTTGGGATTTATTAGACAAAAGTTTTAAAGCTAGAGTCTGCTTTGACTCTACAACTGGGACAATAAGTTTCTAAGCACTTATAAACTGTGTCGTATTTTATAAGTTTTTTAGAGAGACGTCCCATCCGTCCAACCCTTTGACTACTGATGGAGGTATGTCCCATCAGTAGTCAAAAGGTTGAGCAAAATTCAAAGAACCTCATTAGATGTCTGAGAAGAGCTGAAAATTAAACAAAACAGACACTGCATTTAGATGATAAATGTAATACTCATATCAAAATTGTATTTCATCATAAATGGTATTTCGAAAAAGATTAAAGTAGTAACGGGGCATAAAACCTACATAAAGAAGGGTCCCCCCTCCCAATTGATATACCAGAAATTTACAGTGGTATCAACTTGTGTAGGAAATCCTTCAATCGTAAGAGGTACTTAAACACATCCTCGATTTATTTGACATCTTATGTGGGAGTATCCGAGAGTGTCGAGGAGAAAACACTTCTATTCTAGTTTGTTAATAATGTATTTCAAAATGCTTTTAATTTTATAATTTCCTACCATAAATGTTACTGGGAAATTTTATTAGATTAAAAAGTAATTTTTTACCAATGGCATAACAAAATTTTACATTTTTATGAAATCCAAGAAGAGTAAATTTACGTAAACCCACACTAGAATTAAGTAACTTTCTTTTAGAGTATTAGGCCGAACGATGGCCGAATGGTAGAGCGCTGCTCTTCGGAACCGGAGTTCATGGGTTCGAATCCTGCTGCTGGCATGGATGTTTGTAGCCGTTCGGAATCAGCTTTAAACTGTAGGTCCTGGTCTCCTTAGCCCTCGTGTGCAAAACAGTAGACCGTAGCGCTCCAAACCAAACCAAACCTTTTAGAGTATTAGAGAGGTTTGGTTTTTGGATTGCTACGGTATACTTTTTGCAACACGAGAGCTAATGAGACCGGACCTACTGCTTAAAGCCGATTCTGAACGGCTACGAACATCCATACCATAGTGGGATTCGAACCCACAAACTCCGGTTCCGAATGTCAGCACCCTAACCATTCGGTCATCGTTCGGCTTTAGAGTATTTGAGAGAGTCGGGGCAAAAAAAAAAAATCTGACTTATTTTAGTTTACTAATAATGCATTCCTAAATACCTTTGATAAATATGCTATCATTTATTTCAAATATCTCCAAATGCGTAATAATATTCCGAAGCACTAAAATTGACCGGCGTCAAAATTAACCAGTAGATTAAATTTAATGAGTGTTATTGTTATATGTAAGAAATCACGAGGTAAATCATGTATTGACAAAGAAATGTATTATTAATTTTGTATAATATATATTATTAGAAAATGTTATTATATAAAAATGTTATTTTTAAAAAATGATATACCAAAATTTCTTTTACATTTTTATAAAATTCTTTAACAGGAATAAGTACTTTACATAAACACACATTCGATTCAAGTGACTTTCTAATGTCAGAGTATTTGAGAGAAAAGAATATACTTCTGACATATTCAAGTTGGTTAATGATGTACAAAGGTTTTTTTTTATAAACATAAACAAATTTTTCTGAAAGAGTTTAATAATGTTCAAGTGCACTAATATCACTCGTAGACTCTTATTACTAGTAGATTAATTTGAATGCTTGTTATTATTATCGAATATATGAAATCAGAAGGTAAATTAATTCATAGAGACAGAGATATGACTTCTCGCCATAACTATAACTAGAAAGTTTTAGTACAGGAAAATAATTATTTTCATTAAAAGACGTACAACATTTTATTAACCAAAGAGAATAACATTTAGATTGCATCTGAAATTGCTTTTAAAGGGAAGATATTTATATTCCAAATGAAATAAATACTAAAACAATTATTTCAGCCTTACAAAATAAATATTTTGGATAACTAATAACGAAGAGAACTTCTAAAAATAAATTAGAAAATGAAACCCATTTTTAAAAGATAATTACTAATTTCTACTGACCTATTTTACAAACTACTTTTTAAATTTTTATCTTATATTCTGAAATGCGTTTTTTACCTGACACGAATTACCTCAGAGGAAATTCAAGTAACTATCGTGAGAATGAGTTCAACTTGTCAGTTAGCTCATGAAGATTATGAAAAATTATTATTTTTCTTCGATGACTTTTTAGAAAAAGACCAAAATGTTCGATCCTGAACTTAAATCTGATGTTCGTAATTTTTTTCCGAAGAAAGTAAGTTACAATGTCAGTCAATTAATGATTTGAAATCATTCGATAAAAATTGTGCATATTCTTCTGACAGTCGTTTTTCAAACGATTTTTTACTTGAGATATAAAAAGAATCTGATTTCTTTTTTCTCTTGTTATTACTAATCATGATTTAAGACACTTAGAATATTCAGTATTGCTTATTATTTAATTCTTAAAAGTTTGTTTAGATAGAAAAGAAGGTTTAATAAACCGAAATAACACAGAATTAAAGTTTGCTTATTTTTATATGGAAATTAGAATAATCACAAAATCTTATGTTTCATATCCAAATTGATTAATATAAAAAGCTACATATTTTTCTTTGATGGTTTTTCTAAGACATGAAATATTTCTGTCATCATACAAATACAGGGTGCGGCGTCATAATCCAGCCAAAATTCAAATTCAAATACCCGCCGTTCTATACTACCGCTAGATGCTGAGAATAACATTGAAATAGCTTGATGAATCTACTAAACCATCATAAACTTGAGATAGTTCCAATGTTAAAACTAATTACGGAGTATAACCGGAGAGTCGCAATTATCTAAAATATTCTTGTGACAGAAAACATTTTGATCTTTGGGTACTCGATATGGACTGTGTATGATGCCATCGCAAAATATAAAGAGTTGGAGAAGTCCAACGGTCATCCACACATTTCATTTGGGACAAAATTATTGTCGGACAAAGTCTACATGTTTTTGTCGAAAGAATTTTGGCCTCCCAATAGCCCAGATTTAAATGTTTTGGACTTCTATGTAGTTAAAAGAGACACGGACAAATCCTAAACCAAACGTCACATCGTTGAGAGTCGCTTCCGAAATGGCCTTAATCGATATGGAATCGTGGCACATTAAAGTGAGCCTGTGACATTTCAGAGTAAGAATGGAGGTGGGGGTCATTAAAGTAGGGGCTGGATATATAAAGAAAATGTGTTTTTTACAACCGTATAAACAATGAAGTTAAAAAAAATTTGTAAATATTTTCCTTTCTGTAGTAAAAAATATGTTTAGAAAAAAATGTTTAATTTATCCGGATTTCGGCGCCGTACTCTGTATATTCTTAAAGACAAGATAAAATTGAAACTTCCAAATTTCCATGGTCTTTCAAGCAAGGGGTGGATATATAAAGTAAATGTGTTTTTTATAACAGTATAAACAATGAAGTTAAAAAAATTTTGTAAATATTAAATTCCTATATTCTGCAGTAAAAAATATGTTCATAAAAAATGCTAAATTTATCTGGATTTCGGTCCCAAAAGACAAGATAAAATCGAAATTTCCAAATTTCCATGATCTTTTCATCCGAGAAGTGTAGACTACCATATTATACATGAAAGATACAAAATTCATTGGCCAAACGATGGCCGATTGGTTAGGGTGCTGACCATCGGTTATGGAGTTCGTGGGTTCGAATCCCACAGTGGCATGGATGTTCGTAGCCGTTCGGAATCGGCTTTAAGCAGCAGGTCCCGGTCTCATTAGCCCTCGTGTTGCAAAAAGTAGACCGTAGCACTCCAAACCAAACCAAAACCAAAATTCATTGAAGATTACTGCTCGTATGAAATACGGGCATGTCTTTTAAAAGTTTCAGAACTGCATGTAAATATTTCATTTTGGGATCCTTTTAGATCCGTTTATTGACGACAATTTTGTATATCTTTTTCATATAACATTCTGCACGTTTGACCATTACCTACGTATAATATTTCAAAATAGTTTCACTAAATAATTTACCCTAGTCGGTTTCTGAAATTTTTTCAGTTAATTGGGTTTTAAGTAACAAAGATATTTATATAATTTCAAAATTTTTTAGAATGTTACTCTTGGATTTATCCGATACAAAGTTTTTTTTTCAGATGTTTTGTGAGAAGTCAATCTTTACTATTTTTTTCAATATAATTATGATATATTTTCAGTATTTTATAATAATTGTATTCTATAAATAGTAACGAAAATTTTGGTTTATGACCAATAATAACCAATCGGTGTCATTGGTATTCTATAATCCATAAAATTTTTCTATATTTACTGTCTTTTCTAAAAGCTAGTTTTATGGTTTAAATGTAACCTCACAAAGTTTTAAAACTGTATTATGACTTCAATATCGTCTTTTCCGCTTTAAACCTTTGGCTGTGTACTTAGTAAGAGAATTTCAAACTAAGTTTTATTAATTTTTTATCATTCAGTTCATTCAAAATAGCATTTTCGTTCTCTTTGTTTATGTGTACGCATTTTCTTATTAATATACAACATTAAAACGTGTCCAGTTACCAATATTAACCCTTCGTTGTCCAGTTACCAATATTAACTCTTCGTAGCACTCCGTTGTCTCCATCCTTTGCAAACCTGTCGCAAGCATTGCGACAACGGAGCTAGAGTGCAAAGGGTTAATTATTCTGAGATCAGATAAAAATTAATGCCTGAAGTTTGAGTTATATTTACGAGACTGGTTTAGGTTCGAGAATAAAATAAAAACAGTTATCTAAATTGATTTATCAGATCGTAAACAGTTTTTTATTCTTATTTGTTTCTTATATTTTATTTTATTTAAGAAAGAGCCACTATACTGAAAATCAAGGAAAGGTAAACAGACCTTAAATAATTATGATTTTTTTCCTTTACATTTTCAGTTCAGTTTTTGTTTAGGAACATTGCATGCATTAATTTCCGGACACATTCTTAGCAAATATTTGCTTTTATAATAAAATGGTTAAAATAGGAAAATAAGTCTAATCTAACGGCACTGGGAACTGAAGTTTTCATGTAATAAAACTTTTACATCACATATGTGCAATATCGCTGTAAAAGCTAATTTAAGTTGTAAAATATATAAATGTGAACTTTTAATGGGCGCAATTTATTGTGTACGTAATACTAAATTATAAATCAAAATGCCAACATAAATGTAAATACTACAAAAATCTAATGTAACGACAATGGGGAATTCACGTTTCCGTATAAAATAAACTTTCACATCACATCAGTTTGAAATAACTGCAAGAAATAATTTATGTTGAATATAAATAAATGTAAAATTTCAATGTACGCAACTTATTATGTAGATAATATTAAACACTAAAATAAATAAAAATAAATAAAAACCAACCTAACTATAGTTTGACTGCTGCTGACTTATATTTAATGAATTTCTTATATCTAATGAATTTTAATGAACTCCCAAAGTCTTGTATGTGTATGATATCCATACAAAAACTCCATGCAACAAGAGTTTTTTTTCCCTCTTGTAAATACGAGAAATAATAAAACATAAAGAGCTAACTTAAGCTGTAAAATAAATAAAATGTGAAGTATTAATGAGCGCGATTTATTATGTAGGTAATATTAAACACTAGCACAAATAATTATATTAAAACCAATCGAACTGCTTTTTAACTGTCGTTCCGTAGTATTTTACGCATTTAAACTCCGAATGTTCTTCCCCGGGTATCATCCCTCTTCGCGTAATCTCGTAAAATAACAAAACACACGGCTTCAGCTGAAGAATCTCAACAAAGATTAAAATCATCGCTTTGTATTGCGACTCATCGCTCGATAAATCAAAGATATCCTTCTGTCTCTTGCCATCTGATTGCACTGAACTGCTCGAGTTGAAGCAGAGGTAACTGCTGCGGAAGTTATTTTGAGAGTTAAGAATTCGGATGACGAGGAGGTGAGATGCGCAAGCTCCTCTCTCTTCAGCTGTCGCAGGCAATCCCTTAGCGCTCTTTTGGCGAGCAAATTTTCTCTTTCATATTAGATTCCTTATCAAAGGCGTTCAAAATTCTAAACCTCATAAAAAATGAGTGACTGGGAAAGGTTCATAATTTAAATAGGTCATATCATTAAAACTATGTATGTATATTCATATGTTCATATATATGTAAGGAAAATTCTCAGGAGTTTTCAAAACTTAAATCAAGGGCTAAAAACTCCCGCGTCATTTTGCAGTCCTTTTTAATCCCTAACCTAAATTGACTGGGGCTACAGTTTACGCTCTCAGAGAAGGGGCCTGACCAATTATAACTCTACATGGCCCTAGCGGACAATTTAGGAAATTTCCAAATAAAAAGGCCGAACGATGGCCGAATGGTTAGGGGGCTGACCTGCGGAACCGGAGTTCGTGGGTTCGAATCCCAATAGGGCATGGATGTTCGTAGCCATTCGGAATCGGCTTTAAGCAGTAGGTTCCGGTCTCATTAGCCCTCGTGTTGCAAAAAAGTAGACCTTAGCGCTCCAAAAACCAAAAGCAAACCAAATAAAAAGGAGATACACGCTGTCGGAGGCAGATATTTTCCCACATATGTACACCCAGGTGTTACGGGTCTTGTACATAGAACTTCATGTTAGTTGACGACCCTTCAGTTTGTCCTGTCCCTATGATGAAGTGGGAACCCGTCCTCCAACGTTATCTGAATAAAGGTCTTTAGCTAAAACGATATCATTTTTATGGCCATGACTGCAACCACCCATCGAGAAGTCGGTCTCATTACATATATGTGTTTGAATGTATCGAAGCACATATGTATATGTAACCAGTAAAAATATCTTTCCCCGATAACACGGGATATTAGCTCATATTATTTTGTTTCCCCGGGCTTGATGGAAAAAAAAGAACTCCTGGTTAACCTCCAGTCGTGAAGTCAAAAAAAAGTTTAGTATTCTGAAGCTTCACTTTTATTTCGGATCAAAAAGTATCGGTCAACTGACCATCATTATAGTGCAACCGCTCTGAATAGAATTTCCAAAAATAGGCTCATATTCCACGGATGTATAATCCTAGAGCAAGAAAGTAGCTTCATTTTGTCCTCATAAGACTAATGATTGTTAAACAATTTTGGGAGGCAAGAGGGAATCTGGATCATTTAATCTAGCTCGAAAACCGCACAAATAGCACTTAAGTTAATGTAGAAGCGATACCATTTTAATGGGACAGCTGAAAAATGTGGTCAGTGGACAAAAAAATTAGCCTTTATTTCAGGCGTTGGTCTTGAGAGAAAGGTAAAAAGAATTTAAGTTGGAGAACACTCCTTTATCTGACATTTTACGGCTGGGAAATTAGGTATTAAAAAACGGGAAAGGGGAGAGTTTAGATATCTAATTTAGGGATAATAATTTCGATTTGTTATATGTATACGTATGTATATATACATCCATACCCATCCATATATATATATATATATATATATATATATATATATATATATGACATGGACAAGTGGTTAAGGCATGGAAGACATATTTCATTTTATATATAAAATCTTCTTTATTGTAATCCTTCTGTCCATAGCTATACCATTTAGAAATTCTTTGTACTCATACTTTACCACGACAAGCTTGGAGGATGTTATCAGTCCGAGTTCCCGCTCAGAACTGTCTTTTTTGGCGTTGCTACCTAAGCAAAATTCCTATGTCCACTTCCGCATCAGCTCTTTTACTCTGTATAGTTTCACTCGAAGGTGTGTCTTTTGCCTATTACGTTGTCGTTAATGAGTTTTAACTATTTAATTCTTAACCCCCATTTTTAAACCTTACATATGTGTGTCTGTGTACGGAAACCCCCAATTTGAACATAGCCAACCCAAAGATTACTCAAGAGTGTAAGACGTATTGTATTCAGTGGAAATAGTCTACAATCACATTTCTGGTTAGTTTGGTTTGGAGTTATATAGTACACTATTTTTCTACAGGAGGATTTCTGGCCAAAACAATTGCAGTAATTATATAAGCATAATACCAATACGCAGAAAACAATAGTAATGCGACATAAATATTAACATAAATTTAAACGTCAGTATTAATTCAATATGTCATTAATACAATCTATAGCAAGCGTTTGTTGATTTCACATGCTGCAGGAAATTAGGTGATTTGCCTTTAAACGCAGACCTTGGTTACAGTTCAGTTTGTCTGTCAAATATATTTCTTTCTCTAATGCGGATTTTCTGAAAGCAAATTAGAGGTCAGCGGGCAATCAAACATGTTGTACTCACTCAGTATTGCCAAGCAAACACAGACTCAGAGTGAAGATCTGGATGTTAAGTGAAATCTTGATAATATGCATCTTAACAGATACAGAAAGGACATATTGTGTTCTCTTTTTTTTTTATTTGCTATGGTGAGTTCGCCTTTGTGTGGTGATTATTGAGGTATAGACCATTTAACAATATGAACTTGCCAATAGTGAAAAGCAGCGATTTAAAATTTCTGATCACAAATACGATACCTAATATTAAACATTTACTGTCATTTCCCCAGACTCATCAATTTTACTAATAATATATTTTATCAATAATATATACTTCTTAATCTTTGAGAAATATACCAATATTATTCAGCAATTTTAGATTATTATTTAAGAACAAGGTTTGGTAGACTACAGCTATCTGCCTGCGTTCGATCTGAGCAAATATATTAAATGAAGATAGCGCAGTGAGTCTTATTCAACCTTAATTTTTAATAATGACCGCACATAGCGGTAATTGTGTGTTGTTAGTTCAGAGAAGAATGGAATGCCATGTGCTGTCAGTTTTGCTTCAGCGATGCAATTATATAATCTTTCCCGGAACAATATGTAAAATCCCAACGAAAGTCATTATTAATGATGATCTTTTACAACTAATCTTAATGATGGAAATAACTAACGTGGAAGTCCAGTAAGATGAATTATATATCAGTATTAAAGCTATTTTAGTTTCAATGTAACCTGCCAAACTTTTTTTTCGAACAGTCTGACCCTGTCCTACATAAGTTTGACGACCTCTGCCAAGAGGTTTAGTATGGGTAGATAGTACGCATTTTTGTGACAGATACGAAGAACAACCAATAACCTCCCTCCCCCCCCATGCAACCCTCAAAATCGATTATGGCGTAATCGTACTGGTTACTCAATGAAATAGGTGTTCTCACTCAATTGAAATGTAGCGTTTTTAACAGCTCGGGTATTAAAAAAATATAAGATAATTATTGCTAAATAATTGTACAAGCTTAATTCTGAAATGAAAGAGAAAGAAGTCTTTTGTGTACTTATTTTTTTTCAATTAATTTAGTTTCTAATATATTTAGTTCTAAAAGAGGTCCAACAAATTTAGATCTAATTCAACTTTTTACTTTTCTGAATTCATTTTTGTACACATCATAATAGGTGCCTTTTTAGTTAAAACTATTTCGGTCGAAAAATCTGTTTTCTATATTTTTTTTAACAAATGACTAATGGAAAACATCTTGGAAGCTCTTGTAAATTTTGTACATCCTGTTTTGCGAGTTCGCTTGAATTGCGTTGAATTCTCAGTTTTAATTTATATGATGACTTTTATGGTCCAAAGTCTAGTTATTTTAGTAGGGACAGAAAATAATTTTAACCCCATCTTCCCTCGATTCGGAGAAAGGATAATTCACAAATCTTTCGGTAGTCTTTAAAGAAAACGTTAAAAAAAAGCGTTCCGTTAGCTCCTTACTTATTTATTTGGAAAGTGCAATGAATATAGAATCTACAGAAACTAGTCGTGTTATAATTCAATCAACAGGCCAATCATATCCTTTTATATTTTCCCAACATCCGCCTTTAGGGGTAATTTTGAATATTTTCAGCTAAAACTTGACTACACTAGGGTTTCAGTTGATGTTGTCATAAATGATTTACGTTTACGGTGTTTTGCTGCATTTACACCAAAGAATATATATCAAAGAGTTCTGCACCTGTGTAAACCAGTGGTCCTCAACTTCTTTTTTTAAATCCTAACCCGTTTTTATATTTTTTAAACTGTTCGAGACCCCTTTCCTATCCATCACATTTGACAATAAAAGACTTGAAAATATATTTTAAAGCTTAACTAATGGGATGGTATTTTTATTTAAGTTTAGTGATTAATGTGTGGTTGGGGTAGCATCTGCTTATAATTCTCAGCTGAATTTTTAGTCAAGGGCAGAGACATGTTTACTTGAACATTCAGTTTATTTCTGGTTTTTGTTTTGATCTGCTGAACATGTGAAAAATCAACTTTCACAGAGGGAAGTAGAAGCAAATGACAGAAATATTCGAAAAGAAAGCCTCGAAATTGTAGAATATGACTGACGTAATATTTTGAATATTTCCCCCATTTTGGGACTTTTTACTGCTAGTGTGTAAATCCTTTTTTGGCGTTACAAATGTGGTTTCTTGATTTTTATTTACTTTTCATATATTTATCAAGTAATATATTGAATATGTTAGTTTAGGATTTATGCATGCAAAATAACCAGGTGTTTCAATACTTTTTTTGGCCGAACGATTGCCGAATGGTTAGGGTGCTGGCGTTCGGAACCGGAGTTTGTGGGTTCGAATTCCACTATGGCATGGATGTTCGTAGCCATTCGGAATCGGATTTAAGCAGTAGTTCCCGGTCTCATTAGCCATCGTGTTGCAAAAAGTAGACTGTAGCACTCCCAAAACCAAATCAATACTTTTTATGCACACTGTTTATATTGCTAAGCATTTCGACAAAAACAAGATAGCGTTCTAGGGTCAAAACCATTTCCGAATGACTAAGAACATCCATGACAATCGTGGAATTCGAACCCACAAAATTCGGTATCAAAAAGGAATGCAGTCTCTCTCTATATATACAGCCATCATTTGATCACTTCAGATATTACAGTAGGTGGAATCGGTTTTATACGATATGTCCCGGTTTAGTAAAGAACTTACTTTTCCTCATGGGTTTAAAAAAATTAATAATAAAAAAGTTATTTGCATTAAAGTGAACAATCAAACAAAAATTCATAGTTTTATGTTTTTTCGAAGCTATTATTTATAGGGTGCTGACCTTCGGAACCGGAGTTCGTGGGTTCAAATCCCACTATGGCATGGATGTTCGTAGCCGTTTGGAATCGGCTTTAAGCAGTAGGTCCCGGTCTCATTAGCCCTCGTGTTACAAAAAGTAGACCGTATCGCTCCAAAACCAAAAAACCAAGCTATTATTTAACTTGCAATTTTCGTATGTAAAAAAGTGTATTTTTGGCATGTTTTAAACGTCTTTTTACTCTAAATTATACCTACTACTTTATGGGCTATTTCTTCCGTGGGATCGGTGAAGAATGAGTTAAGTATATCTATATATAAGTACAGATTGATTTATACAAATTGAACTTTCCAGAAAATTACAAGTAAATTTTGGCTTATGTAATTTACCCACATGGAATATATTTAGTAACTTTGTTATAGTCATGAAGTCAATCTAAGCTTGAATTTATATATCTCTAAGTACTTTAAAAAGAGAATGCACTTATTGTAAAAGTTTCATATATGAAATATATAAAATTTGATACATAAAATTTATTGTTAATTTATGATTTTATTATATATAGTGAGGGTCTTATTTGCGCTGTCCTCTTAAGGACCGATAAGCATCCCATACCCTGGTTGATTACAAAAGACAGTCCAGCTTAGTCCAACAGAGTTAAAATTTTATATACTCGAAAATATCCAATGACAATAAGATACAACGTAGTGATTTAGTGAACAAAGTAATACATCGATATTCAGTCATGAACAAAGTAATCCAACAAAATGCAGTAATGGATAAAGTGATAAAAAATATGCAGTAATGAACTCAAGAAGTAATAGATTCCGAAAAGCTAGGGGAGCCTGGGCAAAACTTACATGTTATAAACCAGTAAATCTCCTTTACCCCTATTCTCTAAAGAATCAAACTCCCATCTAAAAAACTACTTCCAAACGTTTGACTACTTTGCAAATGACTTCTTTTAATAAATGAAAAATTTAAATGTCTTTTTTATCCATTTTTGTTTTTATTTAGATTCCATTCATTAAATGCCAAGGCATTTTTTAAATTTAGGATACATGTGTTAAATCTTTTATTCAGAATTTTTACAATATATAAAATAAGCAATAAATTGCTTATTTCTTTTTTTATATACACATATACACAAGAAACTAAGCGTGAGCAAAATGTTTTATAATATATAATAAACACATACTAGAATTAAGTAACTTTCTTTTAGAGTATTCGAGAGGTTTGATTTTTGGATTGCTACGGTCTACTTTTTGCAACATGACAGTTAATGAGACCGAGACCTACTGCTTAAAGCCAATTCCGAACGGCTACGAACATCCGTGCCATAGTGGGATTCGAACCCACGAACTACGGTTCCGAATGCCAGCACCCCAACCATTCGACCATCATTCGGCTTTAGAGTATTCGAGAGAGTCGAGGCAAAAAAAAATTCTGACTTATTTTAGTTTACTAATAATGCATTCCTAAATACCTTTGATAAATATGTTATCATTTATTACAGATATCTCTAAATGCGTAATAATATCCTGAAGCACTAAAATTAACATGTGTCAAAATTAACCAGTAGATTAATTTGAGAAAGTGTTATTGTTATCATATGTATGAAATCACGAAGTAAATCATGTATTGACAAAGAAATGTATTATTAATTTCGTATAATATATATTATTAGAAAATTTTATTATATGAAAATGCTATTTTAAAAAAATGATATTTTACCCAATGAAAACCCAAGCACGGTCATGTGTAAAAGGCTATAATAAATCTCAAAAGCAATTTAGAGCAAAATCAATATTGAAAAAATTTAAAGGGATTTTTAAAAAGTTTAAATAATTTTTTTTATTAAATACACTTTTGAAGCAGACTTTACTTTCCTAAATAGACTTTATAAAGGAATTCTAAAATACAAATCAATTGCAGCTTTTAATGTAATGCTTGAAATAAAAATTTTAAATAGTCCTTTCAAACTCAAAACTCCTCTACATTTAATACGAGACAAACCTTTGTCTTCAGATATTCGCCCATTCTACAACGTTTTACTGTTCGGCTTTTTATCATAAAAACGTCATGTACCAAAGAACAAACCAATTCAGAGCATTTGTAGCTAAATATGGGAGTTGTTTATGAACTTGAAATAGAATTTTAAGTAACTGCTAATAGATAACAAAAATATTTCATTATCACAATCATGATGATTAATATCTAATGCATAAGAATTTTTGCTGTTTACTCTGTTGAAATATCTTTAAAAAATCTGACAGTCCTCTTTATAAAAATATCTTCTCCGTAAGCTTATAAAATCTACGCATACTATATTATCGATAAAAGTAGTGTTATTCTAATATTTGCAGTAACTATTGGTTACTGTTGTTCACAAATTAGTCTACATAAGTGTGAATTTCACTAATAAATTAAGAAATGATGAGGTAAACTTTTTCTTTACTTAGTTTGTTATGGTATTGAGGTATACCTTTTGCTACACTAGGCTAATTTTTCTGTGCCCTGCTGCTTAAATTCTAAACAACAATAACAATTCATGCTGCAGTAAATTTGGATATCTAGTCAAAATATCGTCACCTAAATATAGTTTCTTAACATTTACAATTGAAAAAAATATTTCTGCCTGTCCGAAATATCAAAATTTAATTTTGTTACAAAATAAAACATATACCATTAAACAAAAATATACAGGGTGAGCGAGAAATCTTGTATACATTTAAAAAATTATTTAAAGAAAGTTTACAAAGTAAAATTACTTTATTACCTTAAAATAATATTTATAAAAAAAATTGTTAAATATGTGTGTATATATTTGTAATGTATAAAAAATTATTGGTTCTAAAACTCTTCAAAACTCTTCCAATTCAATTTTCTACTTTTCTTAATCCAAACTTTCCCACCCATCCAAAATAAGACAAGGGTATAGATGATTGAGAGGGATATTTCTTCCACACTTCTCAAAACTAGAGTCTGAATTAATAATTGCTAAGTGTAGCTCATTATTTCCCTTCTCTAAATCAACTGACAATTCTGCCACGAAAAACTAAAGATCTTTACAATTTTAATGCCGTTGTGCGATATATCACTTCACTTAAGAGAGTTAGGGACCATTAATCTCAATTCTTTTAAACATAAACTTTTAATCATACTCTTACTAGGACCATAAATAATGATGTTAAATAAAATATTTAAAACACTAAAAACCTAAAAGAATTTTTTTATTAAAATAAGTACTCGATGTTTTTTATAAAAATCGATCCAGAAATATATTTAAGAGGGCGAATGCCATGGAGTTCCTCGGGGACCATCACTGAGTTTGTTCATGGGGGGGGCATCGGTGACCTCAGTAAAATAAGTGCAGTACGAATGATTACACAGATTGTCTGTTATAACTAATATTTCCCCAAAATATTCCGCGCAAAAGAAATTCGTGTCGGCCATACTGACAAGCCATATGAAATTAGCTTAACCCTTTAGCGGACAGTGGTTATGAAGCCAAACCTCCTATTAACATTTTTTTCTCTATTTTTTTTGAGAAATATGAATGATTTTTTATGTTTTTGACATTTAAAACTTACAATAAATGATAGCACTACATTTAATTTATTTTTTCTTTTGAAATATATATATTTAAACTTGCTGTACCTGGAAAGTTAGTAATTCGATTTTTTTCACTTATGACCCCAAACAAAAATATCTATTCAAACAACACTTATAAATTGTTAAACTATTTATTTATTATACTTTTTAAGAACACTTATTTATTGTTCTTCAAAATGAAATTAAAATTTTAAAAAATATTATGTTCACGCTGTACAAAGGGATGAGTTTGTCAATTAACCCCTCCCCCCATAATCCCTCCTACAGTATCCTCTAATGGAAACCGCTCTAAGGATTGTAAAGAAAAATTTTAATACTTTTTGCATTTACAAGGTTCATAGGTAATATTTATAAACTAATTTTATTAAATTCCAAAGAGTTTATGTAGGTGACCTTTAAAGGGTTAACATTCAACGCATGAACCAGTTAACGTCCAGGTATGTAATATTACGCTATTCAACTCGGTGAAAAAGCCACATCCGTAATATACCGGGCTTCCCTTTTTTCTTAAAACATCCTTATAGTTTCATAATATTACGTAATGTTATGAAATTTATCAAACTGTTTATAGACAGATATTTAAGGAGATTTAAAAGAAAAAATTAAGTTTTCTTTACCCGTTTCATGGTTTTGAATATAAATCTTATGTCGTTAATAAAAATTTTCCTATTTTATTCCATATTAGTTAATTACTTGCATTTTCTGTTGTATGTTGAGTATTAATATAGGAACTAAACTGACAGGAATTTTGTTTAAGCTAAATACAATTTATATAAAATAATTGTTAAAACTTGTATCACGTTTTAACAGTATTTTTTGTCATTCGTTTCGCAATATTTTACATAGGAAATACTGAATATTATAGAAAGGCACACCCAGTCTGACAAGCTCTGAAAAACATTATCTCAAATTGCTGGGCATCGTTGAAAAATTTGAAAAAGGTTGTGAAAAAAAATGCAACTGGTAAATTTTAAAGCCAGTAATGAGATATAATATTCGATTCTTAATTGGTTTTAAGTACTAGATACCAGATGAATAGAAAACACTGATTGTAGCGTTCTCAACCCATCAAGTGAGCATAGAAAAAAACCCTGTATTAAGTTAATCAAGTACTATCGAATGCAGCAAACTGATACACCATTTCTCTACACTTTTGTGTTATTCTAGTTATGACGGTACAGGTTGGTCCACGTTACTACCGTTATTTTGAGAGTTAATATCACAGGGACTTGTAGAAAATCTAACAAGACTGGAACACATAGGTGACAATAACGAAGGGTAGAGCCTTACCTGTTCGACCATCGTTTGGTCAGTAGAAGTAGAAGATTCATTGATGTTTAGATTCAAGACAACCTGATTTGTTTTGGTCTAGTTTGTTTTAATTTGGTTTTGAGCACTATCGTAAATTTTTCAAGATCGAGGATTAATGAATCCAATTTGAAGTTCTACCGTCTACTTTTTTGCTACAGGAAGATTAATGAGACTGGGACCTACTGCTTAAAATCGATTCCAAACAGGTATGAACAAGCATGTCAACAGCTAGATTCGAACCCAAGATCTCTGGTACTCAAAGCCCAGAAATACCTTGAATGAAACTCTTTCGAACGTTTCCGTCAGGTACAAAATATATATTCGAGTTAGAACAGACCAACTGTGATGCTTTGCAACGTCAATCAGAAAATCGTTGGTTCACCCAACATCATATAAAATTAGTTACTTTACATCTATGAAGTTTGCTGAAATGAAAACTTTCCCTAATTTTCTTATAGTAATTGAAATTTTAGAGGGAAATGCAAAGAGTGGGAAGCATACAAAGTCAGATGAGTGTTTGAATCACAAAATACTGAACTCGTCTTTTCTTAACTTTTGGGGTCGGTACAAGTGGTGTCAATAGACGATTTAATAAAATTGAATTCTTAGTACCCCCAAGAAATTGTTTGATATCATGCATTGACATTGGTTATACTTACGAGTCTAACATTTAATGATTGTTGATAATATTAATAAAAGGCAAGTGTTCTTTCTTTAGAAAAAATAATACTATTAATAACGTAATAAATTAAGTGATAATATGCGATACCATTAACGAGTCAGATTAGTCATATTTCTATCACTTTATTAGTCAAGAAATTTAAATTTAATACAGCTAAAATATCCAAGGGTCAATTGCTGCTTTAAAAAATGTTACGACATTACAATGTATGAAATTGATATTTTCTCATCATAAGTCCTGATTTACCTTATTTAAAGGTCTGTAAAATCATTTATTAGTAGTCAGGGTAAATTTACTTACGTTTTTATAAATATAATTTTTTAATCTTTAAACACATTATCAACTGTGAATTCTTTTATCACTTTAAGATAAAATGCGTTACAAAATAAATTAGGTTATTAAAATTTAATTAAAACTAATATGAATTGCATTTTTTTAAACTAAGTTTACACTACTGTCAAAAGTTAAAAGAATAATTTTAAAAAATTCACAATTGATCAATTTGTTTCCTTTATTTTGTTGTCGAAAGAGTCAATGGCTATCAAACAATCCTACAGGCACAATCTCCTTACCATTGATTGAAAATAACATTTTTCAACGGTGAGTATTTTTTATTACTGCAAGGGGAAAGGCTTTATAAAAATTAAGGTTTGAAATCGATAACAACATTAATATAAATAAAATTTTACAAAATACCAGGTAAATATTATTGTCAACTAGGCACAAGAATTGTGTTATATAATTTAACACTAACATATTAACTTTTAATGTTGAATTTCTTAATAACTAACATAAACAATCTCCATAGTCTAGTTACCATTCATTGTAATGGACTTTTTCAACTCTGAATGATTTTTTTTATCACTTCAAGATACAGTTCTTTACAAAAATTAAAGCTTTTAAATTGTTGTAAAATTGACGTAAATTGCATTTTACAAAATACCAGGTAAATACTAATGAAAAATTGCATGTATAGTTTTAAAGAATTCACCCCAATAGATAAAGGCTTTTATTTTAAAATAATTAATGACTGTCATGAACAGTATCTGCAAGAACATTAATTGAAAAAAAATGACATTTTTAGACTGTGAATATCTTTTATCACTTCAGGGTAAAATGCTAAGCAAAAATTAAACATAAAAATTTTGAAATTGCTAATAAAAGTGACAAATTAAATTTTGCAAAATACCAGGTAAACTCAGTTGTTTAGAATTGCAGGAATAGTTTTAAAAAAACCTATCCAATAGCTCAATTTTTATATTGAAATAAATAATGATTGTCATCAATAATATCTACATGCACATTCTAGTTGCTATTACTATACCAAATCACTGAAACATATTTCGGATAAAATTATAGAAAAAAAAAATCTTTAATAAATAATTCATCTCTTACTTTGTAACTTGACCTTGCATGATTGTTTATTTGGTGTAATACACTTATACTAGAAGCATGTACTTCTTAGAACCATGTGGGTTTGGCGCGAAATCGAAGTTGTTCAGTTTGTTTGGCGACGAGGCTTCTTGCAACCCTATTCCACGTGCAACGAAGTCATCTCGCTCTTCTCGTGGGGAAGTTTGCGATATTTCTTCTCGCGGTGTCTTTGTGAAAGCTGGAAATTGATAAACTGGGCAGTTTGAGATCTTACAACCAAGGTAAGTGTATTTTTATCATATTGAATATTGGTGGACTTTTTAAATCCAAAAAAGTAAATATAAAGTTATTGTTTGATATTTTGTTAGAAGCATTGATTTGAAGTAAATATATAAAAATTAAGTAATTTAAGTCTCCTATGTATTCTATTGTTTTCATCATCGTCTTTGTAGTTTTATTGACAATATATTATTTACATAATTACAGCATTCTAACTTTTAAAAATTTGTGAATTAAATAAATCGATTTTTACAGATATTCAATATCGAAATTTATATCTTGCTCTAATACTATTTAAAAACTTTAATCTTATTACGTCTACCTTTGCTTGTGAAATTTCAAAAAGACAGCTTTTAATTGTTACAGTTTACAAATACTATATGCATACTATATACATATATTATATATATGCAGATATATGAAGTTGAGAATTATACTTTGTTATTACAAAACTGTACGAGATATTAAACGAAACTAAAATCTATATTGTCTAATTATTTCCAAAGTCACAACCCAATCTTGCTGATTGTTCGTTAAACATGATTATTAACTCAGTCTACTGAGTTAGATGTCTGTGCAGTTCGAAATGCTCAATCTAATTCTGGCGATCAAAATATTAGATTTTTTTGTATTACTTTTCAGATTCATTATCTTTGCAGTGCTAACATAAAATTTGTGACATTAAAATCAACATTAGCTATTTAGTTCAGAAAAATTTTTTGTATTTCCGAATTAATTTCCATGTTATCCAACAAATCTGACATTTCTGAAAGATATCGTACATGTTAGCAAAAATCTAATAAGACTGGCTGTTTTACTAACTTTCTTCATGACAGCCTTTTTATCACGAAGAAATCTTGTTATTCAATTTAAGTTTGTTGTGTTACAAACGAGAAGTGCTTGAAAAATATCTTCAAAGTGACATCAACGCACATTTTAAAAATTATTTTTTCTCTACACTATGACTTCATTGGAACTTCAATAGGAAGGTTTCTTTTTTATGATCCCTTTATGTCAGATGTTGGTACATATATTTGTAAATTTAGTGACAGCTTATAAAAACCAAAGTTTAATGTCGGCTAGCCTTCCTCTTCATGAAAAATTATCCATAAAATTTAAAAATGTTAATGGGTTAAGAGGAATGGAACATGTTGAATAAGCAATCAGCAAAATCCATTCATGTAATTTTTCAGTTCCATGGTAAAATACTTCTAAAGTAAACAGTAATTTGGTTGTTTTTAAAAGTTATTAGATAAGATTAAATATATTTCCTGTGGGTGGATTTTTAAGTTTATTATATTATATCTTTAATATTTAAACGGCTTTCTTTGATAACAAATAAAGTTAAATGTTGATGATAATAAATATATGGGATCCTTTGAGTTACATGTTGATAATGATAATAATTCTTGCCTTAATTAGAAAATTTTAAAATAGTGTTAACATAAAAATTAAGATTGGGGATAGAAATCTCTGCATTAAATTTTTGTGATTGTATTTTTTTTAATGTGTAAATAATGTATTACAGTTTATTCCCCGTTGACAACTATAAACTGTATGCTTTTTTAAAAAAGTAAAAGGTATTTGTTTAAAGTGAATAATGAAAAAATTTACATTAGCACCTTGTGTAAAAAAAACACCGTTTAAAAGAATTGATTCCTAAATAAAGTAAATGTTATGCTCAATAAAATAACTAATACATAAGTCTTTTGTAAAATAAATTTCCTTTCTGATTTTAGAAAAATTAGTAAATCTCTTGGTCATTTTATCAAAGTAATGCAATGTTTACCTAAAGGTAAAAATTGAAAATGGACTGAAAAGTTTCTCACTCTATTAAAGAATTTATTAAATTTTTGAAGTTTTTCATCAACTCTATCTAACAAGTTTCAGTTATATACACGTTAATAGAGTATAATGTAGCTATAGTGTCCTAATTTTTTTTTCGTGCCATTTGGTTTAAAAGGTCGTCTGGAATCGGCAGCCTGCCAATGAACTTAGCATTGTCAGTCATTACTAGGTTAGAAATGTGATAGCGTATAGCAGAGGTGGCCAAACCGCAACTTGCGACAGAATTCACGAAATTTATAACTGAAACAAATTAGGCTTTTATTATTGTAAATGTATTACAAATGATTCATTATTATAAATATTTATGTATATCTAGACTATTGTTAACTTATGAATAAGAACTATAATAATGCATATATATATATATATATATATATATATATATATATATATATATATATATATATATATGCTTGCAATCCTAATTACAAATGTACTTCCCTTCATTTGAAGTATCTATAGAATTTCAAAAAAATCCAAGTATTGGTTAACGTAGTCCCATGTAGTACTGGACGCTGTCTATTATTTGATGACATATAAACATTGGGAGGTTCTTGTTTTGATGTTTTTAAAATTGATTTTTCTTGAATGAAACTAACTACTTTGTAAACAAATGTGTCAATGTAAAGGGGATACACATTGTTTCGTATGAACCCCATTACATTGAAAAATTTGTTTCTTTAGTATGAGGATAAATAATACTTTAGTATGAAGATAAATTAGAAGACAAGAACGCTTAATGGTAAAGTTTTTTGTGTTCCCTTCCATATAAACAAATTCCTTGTGATTAGACTTACGATAACTTAAGAGGTTACGGGTTATTTTACAGGAAAAAATTCAATGTTATCCTATCATGTGGAAGTGAAACTTTAATGGGTGTTGTTTAGTTACTTGTGAATGCCTGCATATCTTTGTGACATGACCGGGCGATGGTCAAGTGGGTCGGGTGCTCTTTCTGTATCAGTCAGCGAGTTTGAATCATGTAGTTGACATGGATTTAGCCTTTTTGGTATCAGCCGTAAACAGTAAAGTTTCGGTATACTTTGTCCTCATGTAGCAATAAAATTGACTGTAGCGTTAAGACTCAAAACAAACATTTGACTTACTAAAGTGGATTACATTTGGGACTGTAATCAAGAATAAGTATTTTGAAAAGATGTTTAATTTTTGTGGTCAATGCTCTTTGTCTATAATCCTGATTTTGAAGATATGGTATATAGCATCTATTGAAAAAGCGCATTAGAAGTGTAGAAAATATTTTTTAGGGAGGGGGACTATGCTTCTCACATGATAAGCAATACATATTTAAAAAAGTTATAATTACCAAAAATGATAAAAAGTTTTAACAATTGCGGTTTTTTAAGACTAATTTTTTCATTAGCGTCCTAAAGTATGTATTTTCGTCGTAAGGATAGGGAATGTATATCTCATATGGAAAGCAGAGAAAGCAATGCATATTTGGGAAAAAAATGTCAATGATGATAAAAGTTATCAACTGTTATTTCTATTTTTTCTAAGACTGTCTTTACATTGGTAAACTGAATCATGCAATTCCCCTTATGTGAAATGTTAGTGATAATACCTAGAACTTAATGAAATGCCACCCCTAAGTATGAGTTGTTTTTGAATACATGATTGCAAGCTGAAATGGGGAGAATATATAAACAATAATTTTTGGGAACTCTTGTCTAAACGGAACTTTACTATTTAAAACTTATTCCTCCTCGTAATATCAGATGAAATGGACTTTTGCAATATTTTTCAGGAAACTGGTTTAGTTTTATTAAAGTCCAAGCATTTGTATCAAACAGCAAGCCGTATTCCTCAGGAAAACAATTTTGTTTACAACTGGTGATTCTCGCTTTTTGAGATTTAGCTTAGAGGAAAATAACAAATTGTTTACCTGTTTTGCTCCGTTTTTATACTGGATTTATTTTTGAAAATTCTACTTGTTTCGCGTACTTTTTTCAATGAAAGCTGCCCACGGTAGCTGAAAAAAATGTCGAAGATGGTTGAAATGTGTAAGTGCTCATGTATAGGCCATCTTACCCGTCTTGTACTTGCTATAATTACCTTCAGGTGACATGCTACAAAATGTTCATTATTTCTGAAATGATGATCCTTAATTCATTGTTGAACTGAAGAAAATGTATGTTACTTGTATGCAATTACAATAAGTTTCTGGGGCTTTATATATATATATATATATATATATATATGTTTTTTTCCTAATTATTTTGGATATTTTTAATTTCAAAGTAATTTAATGTTAAGATGACTTGCTTCTAATAAAAATTGTCATTTTAAAACTACTTTTTGAAACTTAAATTTCTCTAATAAAAGAAATATAACAAGTAGTAATCAAAATACTAACAAGAATATGTTGCCAAAGCTCCTCAACAATAAGATGACTATTAATTCTTAAATAGTTATCTAAGAATGATCCGTGCAAACAGATTTTAAAACTAAATTTCACTGTATATAACAATTGCTATATACTTTTCTGAGAAGAGATGCAATCAAATGTTAGTTATACTGTATTGATCCTCCTTGACTAAAACAGATAAAAGCGGATACTTGCCATTGTTAAGAATCTGTTTACAGCTATAAAAACTAGTCTTATTAATTTCATTAGCATAAAGTTGATCAATTTTCTCTTAACCTCTTTAGATGAAACTGCATCATTTGTAGGGAATGGGAATAACTGACTGTAGGTTAGCTAATATCTACAAAAACGTATTTTGTTAAGTCTGTTTTGTACTGCAAACTTTCTTTTGAATGATGTCGGACATTTCCTTAAAAAAAGTTATTCTTTTTTATCCAATATTTAAAAAAGTG